>SRHC01002388.1:135349-207641 GCA_004794325.1 Pomacea maculata | reverse complement strand
TCCAAGTCTGGCAGCCGTAGAGTAGGATTGACACTACGAGGGACTTGTACAGCCTGTGCTTGGTCCTGAAGCTGATTGAGTTGCTTCGCCATATCCTCTCCAGCCTGGACATTGCGGATGTTGCCATGCCAATCCTGATACGGATCTCTGTTTTACAGCAGCCATCTCTAGACAGGGTGGCACCTAGGTACTTGAAGCTGTTGACCTCTTCCAGCTTACTGCCGTTCATGACGATGTTGCTGCTGCTGTCGTTGGTGGTATTAATCATCACTTTGCTTTTTTCTGAGCTTATTTCCATGCCATAGGCCCCTGCTCTTCTTGAGAGTTTGTCTGTCAGATCCTGAAGTTTGCTGTTGTCGCCTGCCATGAGGTCAATGTCATGTGCAAAGCGGAGGTTGCACAGGGGTCTGCCACCAATGGAGATTGAGGTGTGATGGTCGTGGAGGGTTTCTTGCATGATTTTATCAAGGAAGATGTTAAAAAGGATGGGAGAGAGTAGGCATCCTTGATGGACTCCGATCGTCATCCCGAAGAACTCGCCTAGTTGGTTGTTGAGTATCACCGTGCTGCAGGCGTTCTTGTAGAGTGCTCCTATCATCTGGATCAGTCCCTCTTCTATGTTGAAAATCTTTTGCGAGACACAAGCCTCAAATACCTGTCTTTCAAAATCTGATTTTAAGCAACTACTTGATCGCTCATGTCCCAAATGAAAGTGGGAAGCCAAGAAGGGCTGTTCCAGAAATCAACATACCCTGGCTTTCCTAGACATAAGAATAAAACAACCCATAAATTACATCTTTGTGACATTGATTATATAAAAAATAGCACTGATGCAAAATAAACCAAATATCTAAAAAGAATGATGAAACATTTTTCATGCTCTATCTATATAGTTTATTTGTTATCAAGGTCATGCATGATGCAAGTCTTGTTTTGTTGACATTCACTTAAGACAGTGTCACTAACAGTGAAGAAAATATTTTTCAAAATTTCTAACACATTCAGAAGCCACATTAAATACTTCAGTAATTTGGAAAATGTCTGGCTTCTTACTGTCAACGAAGTGTTTCTAACACACTAATGTTTTGTTCCACTTCTCTTCAATGGGAATATAATCAAGTAATTGTAACTAAGTTATCAACCTTTTATGGTGTGTTTGGAATGGAGAAAACTGGGAACAGCATTCCAGATAACTTTTTTTTTTTTTTTGGGTTGATAGTTGTATTGACTGTCCTCAAAATAATCTGAACAAAGACAGTAGATTTATCCATACATCAGACAGTTTGTGGTCAAAATCTTCGTCTTGTGATAATTGCTGTAATAATTGTTTCAATATCTTAGTAACAAATTGTTTCAATATCTTAGTAACAAATATTTTAGTAATACAAAATTAACCAGTAATAGTATGAGACTGCGTAGGCTGCTGCACCAAACGTTACCACTAACCTCATTCCATTAAGAAATGCCTTGAATGATAATGCTATACAAAATTCCAGTGGGTCCATTAACGAACGAACGAACGAATTTTTTATTGAATAAACCTTTTGGTTTGTTTCAAGGGGGCTAGACAATGTCAGAAAAAAAAACAACAAACAAACAAAAAATATCATCAGCAATATTCCTAATAAATTCCTAATCAGTGCATATTAACATTTCTTCATATACTTATTTCATTCTTATTTTTAAATACAAGATACAAAAATCTTGATATTTGACTTATTGTTGTTTCCGAGTTATCTGTAAAGACTTGCGTTATTCCATCATTGCCCTGTCTATATGGTACTGTAGATTTTAGGACATCAACTTTCGCACTATAACTTTCATAGGCAGAACAATCGAACAAAACATGCACTTCATCTTCTATCTCATTCTTGCATCGGGGGCAGCTTAACAGACTGGGAGATACATCATTTTTGTAGCGATATCGTTGTACATTGATGTGTGATATCCCAAATCTAAACAATAAATGCTTCTCTAAAACAGCGTATTCTCAGTATATTTACATATCTCTCAGGCTGTATGTAGCTCTTAAAGCTAGAATACAGCTCAAGTCTTTCACTTGTGCATATATCATTGTGCCATTCTTGTTGGAAACAGTCTATAAGTCTTTGTTTAAAGGTTCCTAAAAACATGTTCTTGTTACCAACACTTTGCTGAAGCCAAACAAATCCAAAGCCATTGACACAGAAAAGTTCTTTTACAAAGAAAGCCCAAGTACGTTTACCGTTTTCTTGTAGATAATATAACATGTTGTATGCTTTTCTGGGGAGTCTAGTGTCATGCATATGAATGAGTCGGAGCCAGTACTTAATGCATCTAACTTTTGTGGTCACCAGTACTGGATATCGTCCTAGGTCACCATAGCTCATTTTGTTTGGTGTTTGAAGACCCACATTAAGGAAACATTTGCAGTTGAACATTTGTACCTTTTCAACGGCCTCATGTCTTTGGAAACCCCAAAATTCCGACTGAAAATCGAACATCTTAAAAAAATGTTTCTTGGTATATCTCCAAGTTTCCATAAACATTTTAATAGCTGGCAGGATCTGATTTTGGCCTTAGCTCCAAGGTCATCGACAGCTATGGAAAGGGAGAGCTTAGACATGAAACAAAGACCTAGATACTTATACATGTTAAGAACCTCCATCCTTTCTTTACCATAATACCAACATTCCTTTGATGCTAGAAATCCGCCTTTCCTGAACACGATGACCTTGGTTTTTTTGAGGTTCCCATACATGCCAAAACGTTCAGCATAATTTTTTAAAATGTCAAGCTGCCTTTGGAGATCAGTAACAGAGTATGATGCAAGTACAACATCATCAGCAAAGAGCAGTAAGAGTATCTCTATTATATCGGGAACCAGCTGGATGCCATGAATACCGTTCTGAGACACGTCTACAGCTAAATGATTTGTGAAGAACATAAAGAGAATGGGCGACATTTTACAACCCTGCCTTACTCCGGTCGGACAATTGAAATACTCTGTGCATTCATTATCACATCGTACACAGGCTTTGATATTCTGGTGCATACTTTTTAAAATGGTAAGCATCTTGCCTCCAACTCCCAGATTACATAAAACACGCCATAGTTTGTTTCTATTAACCACCCCCCAATAAAAAAAATGTCATCCTCGGCATTTAACCCCATGCTTTAAGCCATGAAAAGTAAAAAAAAAAAACAAAAAAAAGTGGTAAACCTGCTACCCTATAACATCATAAACATACAATTAAAACTACAGTGAATCATGAAAACAAGATAAAAATAAAAAATAAACATTATATATACATGTGACGAGAGTTTGTAGCACTGAACGTTAGTCCTTCTCTAACGTGCAGGCTTTGATGGCTGCTGCTACCAGCCAGTCCGACACATAGTTCATGTTCATGAGTGCCCTAAACACATATTGTAGTCTGCCTACAATTGTGTCCACTGCTCCTGCGGATGTCGGTGAAGGTATTGTCTGCTGCTAGAATGATAACTCGAACTGATGATTTTCCCCCGCGGTTGCAAATGAAACCTCCTTATCTCCTCTCTGCTGATCAGGGACAGATACATTGTTTTGCGATGCACGCTCTTCAGAAATGTCAGCTGTTTGAGCTTCTATTTGTCCCACCTTATGTCCTTGCTGAAGAGCGGGAGGACATGAAAGGCTGTTCAGTCAATGAATATAAGTTGTTTTCCTGGACATAACACATCAACTTTTGAAATATATATTTTTGTCTAACTGATTTATAACAGACAACGTACACACAAAATAAGTCAAACACATGTCTAAAATGATAACGCAGAAGGTTGGCCCTCTTACTGTACTGGTATATATAGTCTTGTGTGGGTCACATCATAGTCATGAGCAGTTTAAGTTTAACATTTATTTCAGACATGGGTAAATAAACCAACACCGAAAATACAACTTCGGCCATTTAGTAACATGGTTTTCTCAGTCTGCACGTTCTACATGTGAGTGCACATTATAAACTTAATCGCTTTCGAAGCATGGTTTTTGCTTCTGCCCACGATGCAAGTTATTATTTTGCCAAGAAAAGTCAACTGAACAGCAACGTTTATTCTTCTCTTTGACGTATTATTTGGATTTTCAGGATATGGATCCACATCTGAAACCATTTTCAGCTATTATTTTGATATGCTAATGTATCTTTGCATGTTAATGTTTCTTGTAAATACTGATTTTGTGGAGTGTGTCTACTTGTGGCCAGTAATGTCTGCAAACGCTTGTTAACTCACTTTGTGATGTGTTGAAATGTGGGGATAAAATCCAAATACTTGCGCACTTGACTATGCTTGATACTGGAACACACAGAAATTAAACCACTGTACTGTGTACCTTCATTACATAAACAAAATTATCAGTTGTAAGTGGAAATGTCATATTATTTTGCGATGGTAAAAAATTATCTTTGTAATTTTGTTCTCTTCATTATTACCAATGCAGTTTTTTATATGAATAAATTTGTTTGAATTACTGTTTGTCTTTGTGGAGTGAAATGTGTGTGTGCGCGCGTGCTTGTGTGGGTACCAAGCTGGTGTGCGGAAGGAAGAAAGACTTTTTTGTATGTCAGAGCGCACTCAAGGGGTTCCTCACTGTCCATTCAAGCAAAAGTGTTTAAAATGCAATATAAATGCAGCCGACGAGGTAAATGAATGTATCAAGTCGACAATATTTTGAGCGAAGTGGCAATTCAGTTTATGAACAGTTGGAAGAAAACGCTTTGCTTACTGACCAGTAACACCTGTGATGAAGATCTGCCTGTGACTAGTGGTTTGATCGCCGCGTGCCAGCATGCCCCAGACGTGTTCAGTGAGAGCCGAGGGGAAAAAGATGTTTTTAAAGCATCGTGAGACACCGTCAAATAAATGCAGTAAAAGCAAAGCAAGTACAGGTCACTCAAGTACAATTTTACAGTCACACTTTACAGTTTCCTGTTCATTCCACGCTGCTTTACTACAGGTTATATTCCGTACCACAAAGTTGCAGATGGCCCTTAACTTTTTCTGAATAGTATATGACGAACGCATACAAAAGCTCTTGCTTACTGCCAGCTGGAGTAAAAAACTCACGTGTTGGAATCTGTGAAAACCACACAAAACCGGCGTAAATGGCCGACACCAGAGGTAAAGGATCTGTCACCAAGACACTGATGGCGGGGAAGCTGCCTTCATGCCTTCGGATCCACTCGGTGACGCTCATTACTGATGTCCAGGGTGCGTCGTGCACATCTCCACACTGTGTGTGCGAACGTGTTTTGTGAGGTGAGCAGCTAGCAAGATGTTATGTCAGATGTGCAAGAGCGAGGCAGAGGTACGCAACCACCCAATTTAAAAACTAGAAAATTCATAATAGTAATTATAAAGTTTATTTATATAGCCCTTTACACCACCATCATACGCAGGCTCAAAAAAAAAAGTTATAAGATGCGCACAACTATTCTTAAAAAGACAATTCAACAACGAGAAACAATAGCAGAATTAATGAATGAGAACAGTTTGTAAGATATCCTACTAGACTGGTCATTAAGAAAATTATGTTGACTTCATACCCCATAAAATATCAAACTCTAATTGTAACAAGTGCTCATTTCGCAAGTTATTTGCCGTCACCTTTGACATTGCCGTTCGCACCTAAGCCTTTGAAGTCGACAAAGCAAGACTTAAAGATGGCTTGTCTGACTTACCGGATATTAGAGGAAATCAATAGGAATTGGTTTCCAGTCACATCTTACCGTGCAAGGCAGACTCGGCAGTTGGTCTGTGTGTGTGGAGAGAGAGAGATGGGGGAGAGACAAGGCGATGGCAGAGAAGGGCTGTAAAAAGCATCATTTATTGGCCTGACAGCGCCGCTGGGAGCTTCTGGCTGTGTGCACATCTTGACCGTCCACTTGTTCATCGTTTGTCAAGGTTTCAAGACGTCATCTGATTTAGACCTTCTTACGACTGGCTGGGCATTTCACATGCGCAGAAAGCCATTTCCTGTTAGGTCCATCCTACGCAGGGTGAGCAACAGGATAGGCTCTGATTAGGCAAATCTCTGAAATAAGCGATCGATCTTGTTCTGTCCTCCCCAGTCAGACATTTGTCTAGAAGCAGCAATCGTTTCGTCTGTTTATCCGACGAATGCATTATTTGTTGACAGTAGTTTGGACATAGCAGCTTCCGGTAAAGGCGTGACAGATACATCAGGTACTAGAGGAATTACATATTTAGATCGCCAGATATATTACTCACCGGATACCAGGCAAGCTACAGGTGGACAGCTTCAGATATATTAACATCTAGAGAAAGTGCGAGTTAACCAAATAGTCACTTAGTGGAGGTTAACAGTTTTAGGTGCTAGACCAGTTCCGGGCTAAGAGAAGAAAAGTATTTGAATGGCACGATACGTAACGGTTAACCTGAACGGCCGGTGCTTCGAACTCAGCCTGGAAACATGCCAGCAAATTCCCTTGCTGCGGAAAAGGCTGACAGGAGGCCGAGCAAAGCGGTGTTCACGCTGGGAGGACCTTTTTGCCGTTCAAACTCAACCAAGACCTGATGAACCCTCGTCCAAAACTTCCGTCGAAGAAATGATGTCAGAGATTTTTTGTTTGTCAGACCATCCTTCTAAACTTGTGGAAGGTGGGGCTGAGAGAAATCCCTTTCCAGCAATCGAATCCGAAAAGGTCCTTCGTTTCGAGAGGAGCGCCGCCGTCTTCGAGGCCATCGTGGACTACGTGCAGAACGGAGAGCTGCACGTCCCCACCCACCTGTGCCCCAAACTAGTCGTCCGTGACCTCACCTTCTGGGGCTTCGAGTTGGACGCAGTGCAGGTGTGCTGTCTGTCCGGTATTCTCCGCTTCCTGAACGACCAGGAGAAGCTGGCAGAGTTCCGCAACTCCACTCAAGCCGGAAGTCGCG
This sequence comes from Pomacea maculata, assembly GCA_004794325.1. NCBI lineage: Eukaryota > Metazoa > Mollusca > Gastropoda > Architaenioglossa > Ampullariidae > Pomacea > Pomacea maculata. The sequence continues at coordinate 200,726 of SRHC01002388.1, read as the reverse complement.
TCAGCGTCGCTTCTCCAGAGGTTAAAGGTCGTGTGAAGCGACTCCGCGGAGCAGTGTGGCGTTTCCTTGACGACCCGTATTCGTCCACGCCTGCAAAGGTAAGCGGAACGGGTATCTTGGTATTTTCTACTGTCTATTTTCATGTTCTGACTATCCATCGAAAAGTCGGCCCCGAGAAAAGTGAGGTTTCTGACATCTCACCCCACCGACCTGATAAGGTTAGGGGATGACCTTTACCCTTACCCTCATCCATAGGAAAAAAGTGTAGACGCCCCATGCCTCCTTCGTGGTCTTCATACGTCAATATGGAAACTAACTCATTCTTTCCGTCTTGTCTTCAGGCTTATTTTTGTCTTGTCTTGTGTGCCATACTCTCCTCCTTCTTCGTGATGGCTGCCCAGACGCACGAGTACTTCCACACGGCTCTCTCCAGCGAGGAGTGGAAAGTTTATCTAGGCAGCAAGTTTCATTTGTTCTCCCAGTATATTCCAACAGGTGAGCAATTGAAAACAATGAGGTATCTAATTTTAGTGTTTATTTCTATCTGTCTAATGCCCCCGTCTGTATAATACGATATGAATTAAACGTTTTACTTTGTACGGGACCAGGCTCTCCATGTTTCATAATTTGGGTGAAAGCAAAGAATCGTTTTGTGAAATGATGAACCTAAGTAATTCATGCTTTTTGGTATTAGAGTACACAAACCGAAATAATGGTGTAAAATCAAATACAAAAAAAAAAAGCTGAAAATATAATGGGCTATCAAAATTGTCTGTAAGTATGAAACTTCAAAGAGCTGATCCAGTCAGTAGCAAATGTTGCAAAAGGAAATCACAAAGAAAAGTGCGAAATATATTCCTCCGAGTGATCGACTCAATACTTAATTATCTTTATTCAATTATTAAAAAAAATAACGATATCACGCATAAGGTGCATTGCCGCTGGGCAATGAGCTCGACTGGATTGAAGAAAAGATTAGAGGGACTTTCAAATACAGCAGCACAAACTGCAAAGTTCAACAAGAAAGAAGGTGAGAAAATGAGACCCTCGTTTATGAAAGTATTTACAAAAGAAAGAAGTGACTTTTAAAGGAAAAAGCGAAAAAAAAATCATTCTGGGCTTGAATAATGGGGATTGATCTTTTAAAATATTTCCGCTCAAAATTTCCGGTCGCAAGACGATCGTTTACTACAGTCTCAAACTGAGGTCATGGAATTTAAAGGTCAACAAAAAGAAGACCGAAGTGATGAAAATCAACAACAAGCAGGAACTCCCAAGCACGCACTTGACTGGAATCCTCAGTGGAAGAGGAGAGTTGGGAGACCAAAGCAGACTTGGGAAAGAACAGTAGAGATTGAGGCAAAGGAATTCGGAACCACATGGGCCCAACTGAAAAGTGGGGGGGGGGGGGGCTGCCCAAACCCGGATCCGCTGGCGAGGTGTTGTTGCTGCCCTATGCTCCTCGAGGAGTAACAAGGACTTAGCTAAAATAACACTGAGGTGGTTCAAGAAAGCCGCCATGTTGTTTTTAAGTGACGTCACTGAACCGTAGGATGCGATCGGTCAGTCTTCTAGGGGTCGTAGCCATGAAGCGAAAGTAAGTCGTTTCCCCAGGGCAAACTGGGGAAGTCAACGACAAGAGTCTTGTTTCTGATGTCCAAACCCCACAGACACACACTACTTCCTGTTTTATTCGTTGAATATTCACGGTCACTGTGGTCACATAACCCCTCCATAGACGCCAGATTCGAAGAAGATTCTCCGGAAAACTAAAATGGACAGAAAGGTCTCCCTTTCAGACCTTTTCAGCCAGGGACATTAGTATTTTATTTTATACTTCGCTTGTTGACATAAAATAAAACTTTGCTTTGGTCGCGTGTCCAAAGGGTGTTATTTACATCTAAGCTTCACGAGCTTCAATTTGGTCGTGAATGCCAATTTTACAGGACTTCAAACCGAGCTCGGTTGTCATAAAGCTTCCGCTCTTTGAGTTGGTTTGCTTTTTCGTTTATATTTTTTTCTTTCATTTAATGGCATTTAATGGACAAAACGTTTTGAAGTACGTTTATCTTGGCCACGGCTAGGACAGTCGATAAACACTTCTATTGAAAGTCACTAGCTGCACCGGAACTAAGAGCAATTAGCGAGTTTGTATTTCAAACACCATGCCTTGAGTAGGCAAGAGCAATCAAGAGGTCCATGTGAGATCAATAGACAGGAAGGGAATCCAATCCTACACGAGAAGTGTTTGGTACACTGTGCTGCAGCAGGCAGCTTCACCTGGATTTACGACAGCCAAGAAAGGGATTTAAAATAGAAAATTGTGAATTCGAATTTTCTGTTGAAAAGATTATTGACCACCCAGGTGGTATAAAACACAGTGCGATGCAATAACATTATCTTCATTGTCTGTGATTATTTATTTATTTACTCTAACCCCTGATCAAAATATCAACATCCTAGCCTACTGCACCTAAATGGGGAGGGAAAAAGAGGGAAGGAAGAAAAGTGACAGATATAAGATAGTTCTAGACTATTCTTCCAACCTTACTATATTCAGAGGAGGGTGAAAAAATGTGTTTGCGTGTGTGTGAGAGAGACTTTTCTTTCAGAAGACTGAAGCAACGGCTCGATTTTGGTTTTTTTTTTTTTGCAGACAACAAGGACATTGTCCAAGCCAGCAAAATAACGGATGGAGCCAATAACGAGACCGTAGTGCTGCCCTGGCTTGACCGGCGGCCTCGATCTATCGTGACCTGGTTGGTGAACCTTGGCCACACTTCGCTGGCCGTGCTGAGCCTGGACTTCCTCCTTCGCCTCCTCTTCTGCCCCGGGGCGCGCCACTTCTGCACCGACTTCATCAACATCGCGGACGCCATCGCCCTTTTGGCGTCGATCGTCAAGAGCGTCATCGACGGCGTCAACCCCGAGAACCGTTTTCACGCCTCGCTGCTGGACACCATCAACGTGCTGCAGCTGCTGCGCATCCTTCGCTTCCTGCGGCCCATGTCCAAGGTGGTTGGGTTCCGTGTCCTGTACTTCACGCTCAGGTCCAGCTGCAAGGAGCTGCTGCTGTTGCTGGGCCTCGTGCTTTTCTTGGTGATGACCTTCGCCTCGCTGCTCTACTACGCCGACGACCGCACCACTATGAAGTCCATCCCAGACGCCATGTGGTACGCCCTGGTTACCATGACGACGGTGGGATACGGTGACATCGTCCCGACCTCCATTCAGACGAAGATCATCGGGTCTGCCTGCGCTGTGGTCGGTGTTGGGGTCATCTCCATGACAATGCCAGTCATCGTCGGGAGTTTCCTTGATTTCTATAACCATTCCATCATCTTAGCGTTTTCCTCTAAGCAAAGGAAGAAGAAGAAAGAGGAAGCCGTTTGTGTTGTCGGCAGTTGACTTGAAGCACGCACGGACAGAGTAAGCAAAAAATATTTGTTCTTCGCTGCCTCCTACTGCGAGTAGGTCGAAGTCTAGTGCACTAACATAGTCCAACATAATGAAATCATAGCAACATCGCGAGCACATTGCTATATCTCAAATTTCTTGATGATCTGCAAGTAATCATTGTTTTCAGATCACAGGTATAAAATTATGAATAAAATATACAAAATCAGTTTAAAAATGTGTGAATATTGCCCCACCCGCCCTTCTCCGTTCTCGTCTACGTCTACAAACCTGAGATTTATCAAACTTTCAGAAATAGTATTTTCCAGTGTTTTGAACCAGTCTTACAAGCTTCCTGGTATCACGCAAAGATTAAAAGGATAAGTTATTGGTTTTCGAGATCTCAGTGGGGGTTTGTTTGTTTTTTTTTTATTTTGGTTTTGTTTGGTTTTTGTTGTTGTTTTTGACAATTTTTCCCGTGGTTTGATAAATCTTTGCTGCAGGCCTACTTAATGGACACCCCCATTAGAGCCGGTATGTCGATAAGTTGAGCATTTTTGTATGCAATGGTTTAGTCTTTCATATCCGTGTTTGTGCATCCTGACTAGGAGTAGTTCATGAAGCTTTGGTGAAAACTTTGACCTTTCTTTTTATGGCCTGAAATGCTGAGTGCGTGGAATTCACTGAGTTCAACTGAAACTTGAGCGTATTTCGTCTTGTAGACATTAAAAAACTTCTCTGCACAGTTTTCAATGGAGGGTGTATGTTCACAGTTTGTTCCTGATGCCTTACTTTCCAGTCCACGAAGTCTGTTTCCCTTTTTTCCTATTAACTGGCCAGTTAGTTGTATTCTTCCCCTCGTTTTATCATCTGCGGGACCTCTGATGTACGTGAGCCTCACGTTTGTTGGTGCCTCACACCTGGTTGTTTCTGCAATGTACAACACTTCGGCTTTGGCTTAGTTCTGGATTCTGTGAAGTATTTGTGGGATTTTGTGATTTTGGTTCGTTGATGACCAGTACCCATCTATTATGACCCTTTGATCTATGTACTTGTTTCGCACCGAGTCTACTTGCACTAAAATTTTTTAACTGAAGATATCACCTTGGCAACCAATTTTACTTAAGGAATTGTGAAAATCGACGAGTTTTCTCTTTTGCAGATGGGTGTTAGAAATATTTTAAGAAAATGTTGGAAATGTAGAAGTGTATTTAGGAAAACTGGTCATCTAGGGAAGAAAGGAAATGTATGGAAAATAGAAAAAGAGAGAGAAAGGGATGTTAAAGTAGGGCATATGGAAAAACTTGCATATCAACGCTTTGCTAAACTTGGTCCATCCGTTCAATGTAAGAATAAAATTGCAAGTGAAGCTCATTCCAGAAGTCTCTGTAGTAATTGTGAGTGTGCAGACGTCTATGCACGCAGTAGCTATGAGTGAGAATGTGTGCGGGTACATACGGGTGGATGGTGGGTGAGAGAGGGGTGAGACTGGTTGTCGTGGAGCCGCTTTGCGTCGATGACGTGGACGTGGTTGAAGCAGACGCCATGACTGGCACCAGACTCTTCTCCATGCAGCTTCCGTTACCTTGAGAGACTTTTTTTGCATCAGGTATGGCTTGTATGAGCATTTTTGTTTTTGATATGAATAATGTGTTTTTAAAAGAAATACACAATAAATACAAGAAAAACATATAAAAGATATAAAAGATACAACCAAAAAAAGGAAAACAAGGATGACTAATAAGAATTAATTAGCACCAGAGTTTAAAAACTATACCTGCATCGTTCAGGTTATGCATTATGAATTATTTGCGCTCTTTTGTTCGCTAGGGAAGTGGATGGAAGAAGGACACTGATCGAAAAGTTGCGCGTTTTACAGGCCAAAGTCCAGGACAGGTATGGTTTCAATTCTAAAAGCCTTTTTGGATCGGCACAGAGCAGGCTTTGACGGAAAACCTCTTGAATAGAAGCAATGTAAACCCTATTGTTCTCACATGAAAGAGTTCGTGTACAGACACGGAGCGAGCTTTGTAGGAAAAGCTCTTGAGTACAAACATTGTGAACCTTGTTGGGATGACATGAATGGGTTCTCGTTCTCTCTCTTCCAGTGGAACAGCCTTAGCTGCTGACACGGAGTAAAACATCTACAAATATTTCTTTTTGTCTCTCTCACACTTTCTGTGTGTGTGGTGGGGGGCACACATATATTTTCGTTATGGTGTGTGTTGGGGATGAGGAAAGCTTTGTGATTGCATTCTGCAGGTATTGGACTAACCTACAACAATACAAGACTGAATTTCTTGTCTCCTATCATCTGTCATTGTTTCTTTGTTTATGCTGTAAGATCCTTTATCTGTATCATAATATCGATATAACAAAAAGATACCCTCTACCACCATACATTCAATAATATTCATCATGCAGTTGGTGTTTCATTATTTATCATTTTCACCTTTTTTCAAGCAGGACCAAAAAGGCAGCGTGGTGACTACATGTGTAGGTTGTCTGACTGAAGTCTATGTTACTGGAACTATTGACCACACACTGTGTAAACAAAAGCTTTGTTGCTAATGACATCAGTTGGGCGTTGTTAGGTGGTCCCAGTATTTACACAGACACCAATGAAATATGTCAAGGCGCTACCACCTGACAAAGAAAGGAAGACTGTGCAGATAATAGACACTACAAGGTAAGGACTGATGAAAAGACAGGAATGAGAAGAATAAGAATTCAATTATCTGTAAGAATAGTTGAAACACACAGGACAAGTTTTGGACTGACCTGACCGATAAGGAAGATTGGTTTTATTACGATTAAACAGAATTTCTTCGGGGGCAGGGAAGCGTGATGCGCAGGGTGAAATTGTCCTTTTATTTTGGAAGCACTGTTTCATTTGTTTTTCTATTTTTTTAAGAATGTGTGTGTCCTGGAAGTGGGTCTGGCAGCGGGTTTTAATAGGTTGTTCTTCGCAGTGTGTTTGACAGCAGTTATTGAAAGAGGTCGCTCATTGTGCCATTCTCGCTATTTGCATTTTTGATGATGTGATTGCAAGAACTGGTTTCCCAGGAACAATCGAAGACTGTGGACGTGTTGTCGTGTCGGCCAATCAGTCCAAACTGGTTGAACATGGACAAGATAAATGTGCTTCGGCTGGCTAAAAGTCTCTGTACACCATTGTTCTGGAAAAAAAAAAAACAATTCATCTCCTGGGCTTTACAAAAGTGTAGTTCAGCAAAACAGTTTTATCCTCTCGTTTATCAAATGTCTGGTTTGAAGTGGCAATATCCTGTTCATACCATAACCTGTATTCGTTACATGACCGTTCTCACTACAGTCTGTAGGCAAGGTGTCAGCGGACGGCTGCAGGTGAAAGATGGAAACAATTATACCTGCCTCCTGGTGGGGGACCGTTAATCCAGCTACTCAGGCGAGAAGCTGTTATTGATCAACAAATTTACTGGGTGAGTGAATTTTGCTGTTAATGAAGAATGGTGTGCAGTAGACTATACATAAATTTAGTCTGAAACTTGGCAACCTTACGGACCCAAGATGTTGGAGAGATCGAGAAAACTCAGGTCGACAACTAATTGCTTGATGGGCACAGATATGACATTCGGGGTTGTAAGAAAGAACAGGTCCGACACAAGTTAATTTGATATTGGTTCTTAAATCACGTATTGATAATGGACGGTTTGTGTACTATATACACTGTACTTGAAGTTAGTTATCTCTTCAAACACATCGGCGAACGCAGAATCAATGTTCGGCCTGTAACCAAGTCAGGTTGATCTTTGAGACTGTTTTCAATAGTTCGATGGGAGGTAGGAGTGAATATGCTTCCGTGTGAGTGTGCCAAGACTATAATTGTTTAAGTTTGTATTTGGATACAAAGGGTCACTTATAAGTGGGATAATTTATCTCTACGGTTTTAGTGACGATTCTTATGTATGATTATGATAAAATTGTTCGGGAAATATACGCCTTGTCCTACCGAATTCGTATTCAAGAGAAGCTGTATACTCTCTTTGTTATCTACTCCTCTTCACACACAGGCAAGGAGCCAGAAGCTGAATGCTCTGTTATTTGTACCACATAAAAGACAAACTTTGAAAGTGATCGTTAGGAAAACCGTTTCAGGTGATCGATCATGCCAGCACTGCCAGCACAAATGTGGGAAAGACAACTTGATTGACAGATGTAAGAAGGAGGGCACAGGCAGAGTCAGATATTTACCTATCGTCCGTTGTTTCTGTCCCTCTCTCTCTCTCTGTCCTCAGGTTTTCCCGCTCTCCTTCAACATGTCGTCCACCCCGGTGACTCTGAATGTGACAGGTACACAGTTTAAGGTCAGTGCAGGAACCTTTGAAAAGCTCAGACTGTTGAGTCCGGAGAGCAGGACTATGTTGGACGAGTGTGTCCTGCCCGAACCCAAGGAAGAAGTTTTTCTGGAGCGACACCCGGCTTGTTTCGAGGCTCTGCTACACCTGTGTGTCCACGGGGAGCTTCACATGCCACCCGTCGTCTGCCCGCAGGTGTTTAAGGTGAGTTACTGGACACACCCGGCAGGTCTCTTAGTTCGCTAGTCTGTCTCTATCCCTCGTCCCATCGGTCCCGCTGTTTTTATTTCTACCTTATCTCTCTCCAGGCTCTCTCTCTTTCATGTGTCTCTGTTTATCTTCTTGTCTTCTCTCTATTTTATGTCCCCATTTTTTTATTATCGAAAATAGCAATGTATTTAAAAAAAACGATTTATAATACATACGCTTTCGCGATGATTTGAAGATATCGATATCTTTCTTTTCCATCAATTTTTCTCAATTTCTAATCTCTTTCTGTTATCTATACTTATATAAATATATTAGAGAGAGAAAGAAAGAAAAAAAGTCCCTTGATATCTTGTGTCTAAGATACCATAATTTTCTCTTTTCAGAATGAAATGCAGTCATGGGGCATCAAGCTGTCTCGCTTGGAGAATTGTTGTTATAGTACGATGATCACCGTGCTTGAAAACCACGTTGCTGTAGCACAGTTCGAAGCGGACAATAGGTAAGATCGATACCACAGTGGGTGACAAGATCAATAGCTAGACTGGTGTCAGGTCTCAGAAACAATCGAATTCACTCCGATCCGTCAATTTATTTTTTTAAAACCACAATTAACATAGTAAGCCTCCCTCCCCCCAATTTTTCTTACTATTACTTCAGATCTTGAAAGAATACTTCTCAGAATCCGAGCAAAAATAACAAAAGGAAATAAAACTCTTCTTCTTTTGGATGTTTGAAACCTTGCTTTGCAGTTGCTCTATAGTGATATATTTGTACTGGCCAACATGGGTATTATAACATATATGGCAACTGGTGCTGTCCAGCAGTGGTGTATACTTTGTGCCTCACAACAGTTGGTGTTATTATTTGTATTGCTCAGTAATTGTATGGCAACTGATGTTTCCCACAAATAGCATCGCAATAGGTACTGACATGAGAGGTACTTTGACACTTTTGTTTCAAGGGAAGAGATTTCTGAAGACTTTGGAGAGAAAGGTTTCCGCTGGCAAGTTGCAAGAACTCGGATGTGGAACATGCTAGAGAGGCCGAGTTCAAGCGGATGGGCCAAGGTAGGTATTGAGAACAATTAATGACAACTCGCTTTTACTCTTAAAGTATACAAGATTTTGTAAGGTCTCTCAGAGCTTTGATACATTCATGTCATTTCAAGGCAAAATTGAACATATCGCTTATGTTATTAATTCGACAATAGATCGGGTCAAATAGGAGCGAAGGAGGGGATGAGGAATTTGATGACTCTCTTACCGGGGTCAAATGCCATTTTACAGAAAATTAACTTCCGACCTCCAGCTTTGAGGCACTGAGAAATGATGTCTAGTATTTTATGTGCGTGTTGACTCAGCGAGCAAGAGAACTGATCACCAAACCTCCATTAACATTTTCTTGAAGTTTGACACTGTGAGATTGGTTTTCCACGACTGATTGAAATCGAAGGAAACATTGGGTAGTCCAGCAGGTCATTGTTCACAAGAAAATGCACATCAAGTTCCCAATCAAAGTGGGATACAGCTTGGTAATTTCCGCTCTGTTTCCTGAGTTTGTGTTAATTTACTGTGGCTACTACATTCTGGCCTGGGGACTGTCACAATTACATTTTCTACCTTATCATCGATATTCCGAGAAATTTCTTCCGTTTTCTGACGACAGACATGGTGTGATCTTTATGAAACTAACAGTTAATTGCCTGGGTCCATCTGTGAGTACTTAGTAACTTATCCAAATAAATCTGCCTCAGAGATGTTCTTCTTATCGTTATTTACGATCAGAACTTCTTGTTGTTGCTGTTGTTGTTGTTGCACTGGATTTAATCTGACAGATCAATACAGATATTTCTTGTCCTTCAAGGCTAAAGTGTGGAGAGCGGAAGCAGTCTGTGTTCCTCCAGACACAGGTATAAACATTGTATTCAAGTAAATCATGTATACGCAGTCTGTGTTCATGTAAACACCTGGGTACACCTGTACACTTGTATTCTCATAAACAGGTTTACTTTTGCGCGGTCGTGGTATTCACCTTGCTCTCCTTGTTCACCTTCATCGCCTCGACCCACAGCGCCTTCCTTCGGAACCTACAGAAAAGTGAGTGGGAGGACTACCTTGGAGACGATTTCAGCGATTACGAGGATTTTCTGAGAAAGCGGAATGTCATCGACGATGAGGAGGACAACGTGTCAAATCTTTCTCAGACAACAGTAGGAGGAAATGTTTCCCGGAAGTCTCTGTCTGAAGAAGAGTTATCGAACATCCGGGCGCGTGTAGCTTTTCTGGACTACGTGGACTACGTGACAGTGACGTTCTTCACGCTGGACTTTGTCCTGCGTCTGCTGCTGTGTCCAGGCTTGACCAACGCACGGCTGAACGTCTTCACGGCGCTGGACCTCGTGTCCCTGGTGGCCATGTATGCCACGCTTCTGGTGGACAAGGTCCTGCCCAAAGAACACTACACGACCTCCGCACTGGACTCCATTGACGGTCTTCAGATATTCAGGTGAAGCTTGTCTACAGCTCTCGGTCTGTTGGTCAGCGGTACACGGTCTTCCTACCTGCGTCTGTCTGAGGTCTCTCATCCCCTTTTTTCCTTTCTTTTTTTTTTTCTTTTGAGCTTCTTTTCGTCGTTCACTGTTCTTTCTGTCTGTGTCTTATACTTTAAAGTTCGTCCCTTCCCAAATCTTTCATTCTCAACATCCCTTTCCTCAATCTCTTCCTTCTTTTTTTCCTTCAGTCTTCATACCAGTCCATAGTGTTCATCACTCATCAACAATCATCCATTCATTCGCAAAATAGCTGGTTGAGCTGACACAGGTGACATGAAACAGTGGCGCCATTACTGTTGTTAAGAGCAGTGAGTGAAGCGACATACATTATTCAAGCGGGATCTTTTTGATTGTTTGTTTGTTTGTTTGTTTGTTTGGGAAACCCCGCCCTTCACTTTCCTCACTGAGACTGTCTGTTACAGGCTCGTCCGCATCTTCAGGCTCCTGCGAGATGTGATGGGTTTCAAAGTGTTGCTGCATTCAGTCAAGGTGGAAGACATTAATTAATTAAAAGTTGGTAATTACTGGAAAAGGCATTGACTAGAGTAAATGGCGTTAATCAAGGCAAAAAACATTAGGGTAATGGCTAACAATAAAATGACCTACTCACTATGATGTACATAAAGCAATAGAAAATTTTAATGAGAGAAAATGTGCCTGCACGCATGAATAACACCACACAAATGGCTCACATGGCTTGCATTCATGATCGGAACAAAAGTTTTGGCTTAAATTTCAGATTATGATTTTCATTACTAAAAAAAAAAAATTTTTACTCTGGTGAGACTTTAAGAGTATATTTGCGTGTTTTAGGTAATACGGTATGTTTATAGCCCAGATGTGTTGCGCGAAAATTTAAATAGCAAGAAATATATTTAAGTAAGTCTTTGCAAGATGTGTGCTCCACACAGATTTTTCTTGCGCACGAACTGTTCCCCATGATACTACGAAAATTATTCAAAATAAAAAGCACTTTGAACTTTGACCTCTGACCTGCAGTCTAGCCTCCACGAGCTGTTGCTGCTGGTGATGTTTCTCTCCTCCGGCGTGCTGCTCTTCAGCTTCCTGGCGTACTGGTGCGATCGTTCAGCCATGAAGAGTCTGCCTGATGCGTGCTGGTGGGCCATCATCACCATGACAACGGTAGGCTATGGTGACATCTACCCGATCACCTTCCAGGGAAAGGTCGTGGGGTCAATGTGCGCCGTCAGCGGTGTGCTGCTCATAGCGGTGACCGTCCCTGTGGTGGTCAACAACTTTCTGCTGTTCTACAGGTGAGATGTGAGCCGTTGACTGCCTACATTTTAGTTTAGCAACCTGACAGTGTGTTTACAGGTGAGATGTGAGAAGTAGACTGCATACATTTTAGTTTCACAACCTGACAAACATGACCTTAAGTAGCCGAGCTTCTTGCGAGTGTAAATAGACGTGAGATGCCACACACCTACAAGCGTTTTCATTAATCGGCATTTTCTTGAAAGTCTACAAGAGTTCGTTTTTCCAATAACTTGCCTCAGACCAGTACAATATCTTAGTACTAGTTTACGAAATCCAAGGGAATAGCAACCAACATTTGTCAAGTTTTGACAAATCGAGTTTCAAGAAGTCTCCAGTCTCCCAAACTCTAGAGGAGAAGACTAGAAGGGTGTGAATACACGTTTACTTTGTACAAGCCTTATAGATGAGCCTCTACATTCTTGTGACTCTTTATCCCGGTGTTAGCCAACAGCAAACATCCTGAACGCAGCAACATCTCATTTCCAAAGACTTCTCGTTGATATATTTCTCAGGCCAGACCTGGTACACAGGCGGAATGTATTCTGCAAACACTTTGGTTTCGAAATTCAACAAGTCCGTCCTTTTGTAACATATATCTTCATGTCCTCCTTTCACTCGTGAAAATGATCTATCCATTATAGATATGAAATGCAAACTCATTAGCCATGATATTTTGTCACAAAGCGAGTCTTTTTCGTGGCAGCTATTCAAAGGTCGTGTCTGCTCGGGCCAAGGAGGACCAAGTGCACACCGAGGACAACCTCACCTGTAGCCAGACTATCGGTGGTTCCAATAAAATACACGTTCTACCCCAGTCTTCAAACAAAGCCAAGCCACATAATAACACATCAAAAGCAGCAAACGTGGTTGTAGATGTTGGGTGAACCTGACTCCAATTTGAAACAATCCGCTTTCCACACTACATTGACTCATGCGAAATATGACCGGTTCGAAACTGGATACCGGTGTATTGTGGAAGACGGATGTAACCAGAAGCAACAACCCCTATGATGTTTTATTTGGTTCTGAATGACTTTGGAAGAAAACTGATTGACTGGTTGTCCAAAAGAAAATGGAATGGTCACGACAGACGATATCGCTCAACCTTTCTTGAACAAACATATTCTAAGCAAAGCTGGTTCTTTTAGTTTCTTTTAAGCTTAATCCATTACATTTCATCAGAACTGACCCCACTCCTTAATCCCTTGCACCCTGATTTCTCACGAACATTATAAATCAAATATGTTTTGCTCTCATCCCTGTAGCCCCATCAGCAGCCCACGTGTTCTGTTCTCCTCTGTGTTTGAAGTGACTAAAGTGAGTCGACGGCAAACAGATGGGGGAGGGAGAGATTACACACCCGTGCACACAAAATCCTGATTAATCATCTCTTCCTTGTAGGATGCAGGGTGTGTGTCTCTCAAATACCTTGTGTGTATGAACTTCCTGTTTCTAGTCACGCGGTCATTGTCGTCGTCAGTTCCTGTTTCTCCCATTGTCTGAAAGGGAATGTTTTGTGATTAATTCGATTTTGATATTAATACAAGAAATATGTGATCTTATGTTAGAACTAAACATACCCATCGTCTAGCACTGTCAGAAAAATTGTATTAATATTGTAAGATCTTGTTGTATGTACCCTTCACCATTTTTCTCTAGTATTGTGTGATTTTTATGTCATTCTTCTTGCTTACACAATGTCATCAGTCTTTCTTATTGAATCAACTGCCTTCTTCTATTTTTAACACTGAAAAGAGAAGTACAGCAATTTACGGCAATTTGCTCCACTCACTCTTTTCCTTTTTCCCTAACCCTAACCCAGTTTCTTTGTCCGGCATTCTCTAATTCACACCCTCAGACAGGCACTTACATACATCTATACATATACATACATATATATGGACTGTATGTATCACGTGTTTTTCGTTGTAGGTGTGTGTATTTGTGTTTACCAGCCTCGAATACCTGAATGGAACTATCAAAGTCAGTGTCAAAGTCATTAATAAGAAAAGAAACCCGGATGTTTTTTGCCACGTCACGTACTCTAAGAAATTGTTACTAAAATAAAAAAACGTAATTTACTAGCCGTTTATGGATTCTGTAAGTGTAGTCTTTATTATCTGCCTACGGGTAGCCTTGACATGTTTTCCTCACCCGCTTGTTGCACTTACAGATGCTTGTAAAATGAGTTGAGTGTTCAGAGACATTTGTCAAGGTTTTGCAATCGTTCATGTTTCCTTTCTCAAAAAAAAAAAAAAATTGAAAATGCAGTTTAAGCACAAATTGTACAGAAAATGTATCGCTTCTTACATATTAACATTGGTAAGCTCAACTCACTCACGTTTGCCTCAAAGACCTCGGCGGAATCTGCAAACACAGGGTTGACTTTGGTGAGAAAGTGTGTAGCGGTTTCTGTTGGATTCTTGTTGCTTATGAACACCACTCAACCTTCGGTTTAACGGTTGTAGCACAGAACTTTTCAGCGCACTTTGAGTACTCGGTTTTCTACCCGGATGTACAAGTCCTTCATGACTGAGTGCATGCAAACCTAAACCTACTTAGTACACATGACAAACACAGATTCCTAGAAACTGGTTAGAGACCCATTATATCTATTATTACTTCTAGGTCTGCTATTTCAACCTTACAAGACTTGTATTTTTGTATTTGTCCTTTTTTTATTAAAGTATATGATGTTTGGCATTGTAATCAGTGACTTATTTGGTATACTGACAACACCCCAAAAGAAAAATAAGAAAAATACCCGTCTCAAGATAAAAAGAATTTTGGGATCCTCCTTCTTTCATTGGTGAGAGTAAGTAGGTAACCATTAAGCAGCTGGACGGACCGGATGGCGATAGATAGCTTCATTGTCTACTTTGTTGTCTCCATCTGCTTCTGGTCTGCTAGTACGGCGAATAATAATAATAAGAAGAAGAAGAAGAAGAAGAAGAATACCCATCATATGACACCTCATGTACCACGTGATACCCCGGTTCAGAATTCTGTGACGTCGACCCACAGACCATGTTTGTCAAATCAAACAATGTTTTAATCCAGAAGGGTGTGCTTTCCAACCTGTTTCTATCAGGATCTCATTGGTGATATTTTTCAATTGCTCTCGACCGATGTTGACAATTTGAAGAGCATTATATACTTTTTGTTGGCGCTCCGGGGCCGGAGATATTGCTTAATGCGAGTACGTGATGGAGCGCACGCGCGCACGCACACACCTTCCCACAGTCACAACGTCCGTCGGGTATTTTGTTCATAACTCCTGAAATATGTCCTGTTACCAGCCATTTTGTACATAAACCTGTCTGCAGAATTACTTTTGTGTCATAGAACATCTAACCCAGCACGACCTAATATTTCGAGTTAAGACAATTCCCTGTTTTGCGCCTGAGTTCTTCCCTGCACATGAATGCACACGCGCACTTGCATCGCATGCACACGGGCTGTCTTGACTACTTTTGAAAAAGAAAATCTTACATTCCAATGAAAAATGGAGCGTCTCTAAAAAGGTTTCTTCCTTTTACAGAAGCCTCTGATTTGTTTACAGAGTGCTGATTGGTGAGTTGTGTGATCCGGCTTCCGACCCTTGACACGGGATAATCATTGCAATAGAATTCGATGAGGGTCGTATGCCTGCAAAATATGTCGATCAGGTGTTGCCTGATGTCTGGACTTTATTTCGCGAACAAATTAACTAATGATTCATATATATCAAATCCATACTCTTGTGTACCATTTAGAAGTAACTGTACCCTTCGATCGCACTTTATTAAGCATAAAAACTCCAACCATATAGAAACGATTTTACGAAACTTTATTTCGTCATATTTCCATTTTATATTGTGGATTGATTGCATGCTTGATTGACTGTTTGAATGGCTGCTTAACTGCTGCTTTGTTTGATGTTTGGATAACGTTTGCTGTAGTTGTTGTTCTCAGAATATCGCCTGTTGACTTATTTACCCTTTGGATGGTAGACCATGGACAGATTCTCCTTTTATGACTTTCCCACCTCTTCCAATGTCGTTGAAAGTAAAGAGCCAGGAATCCTTTTTCACATACAAAAGGCGGACCAGGTAAACATCATAAGCATTTTTCTTTGCGTCACGAGGGCGGTTTGAAAGAGTTGTGACCCCAGAATCGTGTCAGCGTATCGTCTGCTCCAATACACAAAAAACCCAAGGTGCATGCGTATATTTGCAACCTCTTGACCTTCGCATTTGCATAGTGAAAGTCGCTTTATCGTATAAAAGGCCACAAACTGCCGCAGTCATCTCACATATCGCCGTCTTCCTGGTCGTCAAATCGCTCCTTGAGCTCGTTTTACAAAGGCGGAGGTAGGTTTGTAAAGAAGACATTAGCAAGTACTAAACTTTCTTACATTTCTTTGCCATGGGAGTTCTCAGGTTAGACACAAGAAAAAGAAATAAGCTTAGTTTTCGTTTTTCGCAAGTATCTGAGTTTATTAAAGATGTTAAAATGAAAACCATTGTAAAACTATCAACTTAGCGAAATCAGGTTCGACCCTATAATGCAACCTTTTTTTTTCAAAAATGACTATTTGTATGGAGATAACCTTTTAACCAGATATGAAGTAACAAAAAATTCGATTACGATTTCTCAGTTCAATAGATGTAGTTTGTATTTGAATAAATATAAAAGGTATGCGTGGGTAAAGAAGAACTAGTTTGCTAGAGATAAACATTTGCTGTTTCCAAGTTCTTGCTATCAAATTGAATTCAATAACTAAAATTTCTCCTAGGAGAGTTTATTTGTTAATTGTTTGTCTTGTTTAAAGCAAAATTTGTTTTAATCGTCTCATCCGTGTCCACCACTCTAACCACGAGGCTATCCGCTTCCCCTCATGGTAAATGAATTACATTGAATACAGAAAAAGATGATAGAACATGATAATAAATTAAGTTTGAATAATATATTGTCTACATCGAGAATCCTCACTTCAATGTGTCTGCTGTATTTATTATCTGTGAACCGCTATAGTTGTACACAAGGACAAATGAATGAAAGCTATCGTCATAGACGACATTGTACCGGCAATAGTCATCACCAAAAATGTTCAATCTGGTGATGATGTAGGAGCTATGACAATGCTTCTGTTATTGCAACAGATGAAACGTCAACAGGAAGTGATTAATAGAATAATTCTGGGAAGGGAATCTGGTGCTGAATGTGTTACGGGGAAACTGTTTGAAAAATACAGAGTGAGAGAGAGAGAAGACGTATAAATGTAGGGACTGTATGAGTGCAGCTACTCTACCTGCCCCACCTCGATGTTTGGAAAAAAAAACCACTCCATTGTACATACAGGTGAAGACTAAACATTTGGAGCTGTGTTCTGTGTAAGAGGATACAGGTGGTGACCTTTGACACTTTTCTCCTGCTGCAACCTGTAACGACGATCAACCTTGGCTTAGAATGCGCCTTGTTCTGCTCGTCCTTGTAAGTATTAATATTTGATGCTTCCACCCGTTTTCACGAACCTCAGGTGACGGGAAACATGAAATATTTATTGCCAGCACAGCACAGCTCGCAAAAGTAAAATGCTAAGCTGGAAATCATGACTACACACAGAGAAGAGAGTTCGAATCCTTGTTTTTAATTTTTTTCATCGAGGAATTCCCTCATCATTGTTTCATATGCACGTCCGGATGCCATTTTTGTCTGTCTGCCCCACTGCTGCCATCTATCTCACAGCAACAAAATTTAACGGCTACATTGCCAGACCGTCAACATCCGTTACTCACGTCGGGGACAACAAATAAAATAAGAGCCTTAGTTTCGTAGCGATCAGAGTGTAGCCGATCAGAACAGCAAAAAGGTTTCGTGAAAGTTCTGTTCACAGCTGTTTATCTGAATTGCAAAACACAGAAACATTAACAAGAATTATGAATATAAATATCAAACAATAATATGAAATCATAAAGACGCTTTGTTTTATTCTTGACAGATTTCATTAAAGCTGCAGCATGTACCTGGTGGTAAGTCTGGCTCATCATATAACAAATATTTTGTTAATAATGTAGTCATGATGTTTCCCTTACAAGCTCGTGTTGTAAGTCAACGATTGTGGGTAGTTAGTGCAATGTGCAGGTAATTAGAGAGAAGATTAAGACAGTTACAAGTAATTCTGTGAGTGTACGAACATCGTCATTTTGGTAGAGAGAGAAAAAGATCAAGAGAACAAATATTGTATTGCTTAGCTTAGTCTCCCTTCATTTGAGTGTGTATCTCTGTGTGTGTGTGTGTGTTTACTAGAAAGTATCTCGCTTAGAAGTTTGTTTGTTAATAAAAAAACAATAAATTTTATTACCATATTTGTTACTCCTTCAAGTTAATCCTGATCTGCCTTTTTTTCTCTCTGCGACTCCAGGTGTTTCTTCCATTCACCGCAGTTTGTTGTTTTTCAGAGTTGCTACTGGGTGCTCATCCAGAGATATTTTTTTCCAAGATATCGAACCTCATCACTGACTTTCCACATATTTTAATCAACACGTCTGCCCAGACGTTTCCAGTACTCATCGACGAGGTACATTCTCATCAACACTTGTTGACTGACACGTCTGCTCCTCGTTTTGTATACTGCTACACTTCACCCTGTACTCAAAGCACATTTTTATGAACAAAATATTTTTCCTTGCCATTTACGGTTAGGACATCCTCAATGGACGGTAGGCCTATGATAAAAATTAGAATCGCAAGGCCTTTGATGTTAAAACTTTTGTTAGGGATGCAAATACAGCAGGGTAAATATATTGAAAGAAGGGGAAAATGATGAAGGCTGGAATGATATAAGGGATATTTTTTTGCAGACTTTGGATTCTTGCTACTCTTTCACGACTCTTCTCTTCAGGACAGCCGATGGGTCCTGCAACAATCGCGACCTCGGTCGCTCCAGGACCAGGATGGCGCGACTTCTGGCTCCTGTCTACGCTGATGGTAAACTTGTCACCTGCTTTTCTAGAAATTCTTTATAAACTTTACACTGTCACGACATTTGAAAAACTTCCACACTTACCTATAGTCACACTTCTTCCAAGTATTTCATGACCTTAGTCAAGCTTCTTGAACTTTCACAGGAAGCAAAGGCAGGTTATTTTTAGTCTAATTTCTCTTTCAGTTCTTTATACCTTTTTGCTAGATGTTATTTTGCCTCTTCTAGTATATCTTTTGGTTGAAATGTTCATCTAGGGATTGGTTCACCTCGAAACTCCAGCATCCTGAACAGCTCTCTGCCTCTTCCAAGTGCTAGAGTCGTCAGTCAAACGATCCACCCAGACAAGAATGCCACGTCCAACCTGACCATCTTTGTCATGCAGTTTGGTCAGTTCATGGATCACGAAATGGTCTCCACTCCATTGCCAATAGGTTAGTACGAAATGCTTATTTTTCCCATGATAGGCAGCTGGCTGACGATGGGATAACTATCTGTACGGAGCAAACCTGGATATGTCGATATGCCTCTGCATGTATACATACTTTAAGGCGAACTATTGAAATTCTCGAAATACACACACCAACACCAATCCTCCCACACACAGAGTTTCTCTCTTCTATCTCTTTCCCTCTCTCTTTGCTCTCATTTCATCTGGACAAATACATATCCAAACATAAGACCAGCCTTTCCAGGTAACTGAAAAGAAAGAAATAAGTAAATATAACATTTTAGTCTTTTCTTTTTTTCCAGTGAAATTCTTCTATCAAGGTCTCCAGTGGTGATAAAACATGCATCGATTTCTTTTCTGTTCAATCTGTTGTTTATTGTCATATTTATTGACTTCTAGTTCTTCAGACCGGTCAACTCAATGATTTAGTCGCAGCATTTTCAGACCGGATCTTGATTATATGCAAAGATGGCGGCTTGGCTGCATTTGCAGCAAACATCCTCTCGTGTCTGCCTCATGGACCCACTTCTCGCCTGGCTGCCATCTCATCCATCTTGTCAGCAAAAGTAACTGATATCAGCTTGGCTCTAAATCTGTTTGCTAAATTCTGCAATAAATTTCTGTTCGTTGTTCAGTTTCTCCTCATTTCTGGCTCTGCAACATCAGGACTTCCGGCAGACCTCGGGTTGCCTTGCCTTGGCTGCCTAGCAAAGCTGGCAATGGGTTGACTGATGAGAAGGCCACAAGAGCTGTTTGAGTGTGTCCTTGTACCAAAGAAATTTTTCATCTTGACTTGAAGAGCTTGCTTCTACTTTTTATTTCATCCCAGGAGAAAATCTCAAGCATCAGCCTTGAGAAGATTGCACTGTAGTTTTCTTCTTAACCTTCCTTTCACTAATTCCTGAATACACAATTTTACACATTTATTCATTTAAGTTTCGTTAACAAAATCTGAATTTGAAAATAATTAACCTCACTTTTCTAAATTATTTTAACATTACTTTTTTCTTCTTTTTTTTTTTTTTGCTTTTCTTCTCAGAAGAACTATACCATAGTAGGCTTCTGATGATACTGAATAAGGTAGAATATTTGTTCTAGCAGCAATGATTGCACAGACATTATGCTTACTCTGATGAGTCCACAGCCGAGCCAGCAACCGTAGTCCAGGACCTCTTCTGTTTCTGAAGCGATCACGTGCTTGTCTTACGTCATTTCCGCTAAGAAAGCCCAAACCCTAGAAAGCAAGTCTCTATTGTGCGACGGAGAAAATAAATTTGCTGTCATTTGGAGTATGTTTGCACCGCTCACACTTTGGAACTGAATTCTAAATCAAGGCATATCTCTTCCATTCCTCAGAGGACACTCGAGGAACTGTCCAGTGCTGTGGGAACAATTTCGGACCTCCTTCTAACCAGACAAACAGGTGAGTAGTAAATTATTCGAACAACAAAAGAAAAAAAAGTCCCCCAAGCTAGGTGTTGCTAATGTCGTTTAGTGCTGTGTGAAGTTTGCAGTTACTGAGTCCAGTCTTCTGCGTGACCCTTGAAATAAAATGTGTGACTTTGAATAAAACTTTTGAGGAAAATGCAGTAACTGTCTAGTATACACGAGGACACCCTTAAATTGCGAGTACTTTTAATTGTGGCCGTCATGTTCTATTTTCAAAGCGACTTTCACATTTTTTAACCCTAATTAGGCTTTCATCCTCTTTCAGTTCTAGTGAGTGCTTTCCAATTCTGTTCCCACCAAACGACACGAATTTCCGAGGAACCTGTATGGAGTTCTTGCGATCTCAACCCATCCGTGACCATAATGGCAATATTGTTTGTAAGTCCTCGCCCTTTGTTGCCACTTTCTTTTTATATTTATTTACATTAAAGTGGTTTAAGCTATTTTGCGTATCGTGTATTAACAATTCACAAATAAAATGGTGCAGTTCAATATATCACATGTCTTATATATTCTAACCTTCTTCGGTCTGTACGAAGATCCTTGGTCGAATACTTAACTTTCATCAGATTGTGTGGATGACTGAATGTTTTGTTTTGTGTCTGTCAAAATGTAGTACTTACCTACGCATGGGCATGTAAAATATTCCTCACCTTATTTCAAATATTGGAAAAAAATCAAGTTTAGTAGCCTTGCTGCTCATGCTGTCCTTTGCTTGTTAAAATTCTCAAAGTCTATTACTGTTACTGTTGCTGATATTCCATAAAAATGTTGGAATCATTGTTTTCAGATCCCCGTGAAAATGAGAACGTCATCACCCCTTACATAGATGCCTCAACTGTATATGGAAGTACATTAGAAAAACAACAGAAGCTTCGCGATCCTGATAAACGTCAGTATGGTCATTGCCTGACTGTGTGTCAGTCACGTGAAGCATATCAACATCAACATCCGTTCATCATACATAAACACACGTGTATCACGAGCAAACACACATTCATCATCCATAAATGCATATTTTTGTGTATGAACTCTATACATCCTTCTTTCGATATTTTGCACGTGTTTCAAAGGTGTTCGTCCTAACAGCTTACCTTCTGCGAACAAGTTCGGGAGACAACTTCCTGCCAGACAACGGAATGCAGGACTGCGTGAGGCGTAACTCCAGCGACATCTGCCACCTGGCAGGTAAGGCAAAGATGCCGAGAATGAAAATCGTTTATAGCTATTAAGGATCAATAATAAATTTTTCATATAACAATATGTTTTAGACGACCATCCTTATTATTATATTGGATGCTGCTTAAGGTTAGGATCCAGTCCCTCACTTACCTTGATTGTACAGTCTTTCTTTCTCCCTTGTTGTTGTTGTTGTTGTTGTTGTTGTTGTTGTTGTTGTTGTTGTTGTTGTTGTTGTTGTTGTTACAAGTTCCCCACTTGTTCACATATGAATGATGTTTTGCCGTTTTTCTTTCGCAAGGCGACGACCGAGTGAACGAGTTGCCAGGCCTGACCCTCCTCCACGCCATCTTCATGCGATACCACAACCTGATCGCATCAGAACTCCGGACACGCTCTCCGCTGGCATCCAACGAAGTGATTTTCCAGCAAGCACGCTCCGTCGTCATCGCCGTCATGCAGAACATCCTGTACTCCGAGTGGCTTCCAATCGTCCTCGGGCCGAACGTGCGACAGGATTACAACCTGAACTTCCACAGAACCTTGAGGACAGAATATGACCAAAACAGCGACCCGCGCATATTCCAAGCGTTTTCTACAGCTGTGTTTCGGTAAAGTAATTACTGCAGCTGTACATTGGTAAACTAGGTTTTTATTTCCGGTTTTTGTTGTTCTTCTTGTTCCAAATCACTCACAGGGTGGGGTTGCTAGCCCCACGCCCAACCCTCCTCCTTCATCCGGACTTGGGACCGGCAGGTTACCCGGGGTGTTTCCAGGCGGAGTTCGGTTTTTGTAGTAAATTTCACAAATGTTTACAGATGTATGTCTGTAAAATATTTCTCAATAATCAAAATATTGTCTTAAAGTGCCATAAAGCGCGAGATAACTACACGTCATTGCTAGATTGGAGGTGCGCGTTATTTCCCCTGTCATAACTTTAGCATCGAGAAATAATTATCTACGAACAAGCTTATAAAACTTGTTCAAAGACTTTTATACTGTCAGCATAAGTCATCGTTCGTTTGGTCGTTTGGGGGTTAACAAATATTAATTCTGAGTAAGAGAAATGTTGTAGAGGATCAATTTGTTGAACAGGTGAAATGAACAAAAGTCAGAGCTGTTGGTAAAAACGAGACAAAAGTTCTTGTTTAAGAACACATATATCTCTTCATAACCCAGTCTGATTATTGAAAAGTTTTTCCTTGTTTTACCAGGTTTGGTCACACTCTCATCCCTCGTTCTTTTCCCTTGACTCCCACTCGCCGTGTCTTGCTGCGAGAACTCTTTTTCAAGCCCTTCGAGACTCGCGAAAACATGGATTCTCTGACAGAAGGGTTCCTCACGGCAGACAGCCCTCAAGACCGAACCCAGCCCTTCGACCGCTTCATCGTCGAAGAAGTGACAGGACACCTTTTCGAAAACCAACAAGGACCTCGAGAAGGCTTTGACCTCGTGGCCTTGAATATTCAGCGAGGTCGTGACCATGGGTTACCTCCGTACAACGCTTTCCGCCAAGTCGTGGGTCTGCCCAAAGTGAAGTCGTTCGGTGATTCCGTTTTGGGCGCGGCAGGCCCTCGTCTGGCTCAGATTTACGCGTGAGTTTGAAAAAAAAAAACATTTGGAAGAGCAAAGATATATAGATACTGATATTGGATATTTGTTTGGTTATTTACTATCAAAGCAGAAGATGAACAACAATCACAACACTAATCAGAAATTTTCCACTTATACATACTTTGAACACGAATCAATTTGAGATATTCTTGTTAAGGATTTTTTTTTAAACACATGTATGTAAATAAAAAGATGGATGATCAGAAGAAAGTAATCAGTTGCTGAATGACTAGAAAGTAATTAGTAGCTGACTGATACACGGATGTCTTCGAGGTCTTTCAGAGCTGAGTTACTAGCTGTAGATTGTACTGATTTGTTCGGTTTTCTTTGAATGCATTAATTCAGATTTGCTGTCGGTCACACTGAGATTCTTGCAGGCACATAGTCACGTGACTGATGTGATGTTACGTTGCAGGCACGTGGACGACATCGACCTCTTCAGCGGCGGACTGTCTGAAGCACCGCACGACGGTGGACTCGCAGGAGAGACCTTCAGCCGCCTGATGGCTCTGCAGTTTCAGAGACTCAAATTCGGAGACAAGTTCTTTTTTGGTCACAGAAAAACGTATTTTGGATTCACAACCAGTAAGATTTACGATAAAATTAAAGTATTCTTTTCGGTCCAGGTCATCAATGAATGACACTAATTTCTTCGGTCGTTGTAACAATGAAGTTAGATTATGTTATGTTAGATTATTAAACTTTAGTAATCTTTTGTCTGTTTGTCTTTATTGAGTGACAAATTGTTGAAAACATTTATTTCGAATATTTTTAACGCCCACTAATTTTGAGGGCTCGATGTATTTTGTTGAAATGTCAAAAAAGACTTGAAAGTCATAAAAATGTTATAGTCTCCTACCTTGTTATTGTATCTCCTACCTTGTTATTGTATCTCCTACCTTGTTATTGTATCTCCTACCTTGTTATTGTATCTCCTACCTTGTTATTGTATATCACACGTTTTCACATCTGATGTTTTCTATCTCCAGCTCAATACAACCTAGTAAGAAATATTACCATGGCCCATGTGTTGTGCCGCACAACAGGCATCAAGAAAGTTCAGAGAAATGTTTTTAGGATTGCGGACCAAGAGTAAGTATTCCCACAAGAAAGACAAGAAGCTAGTATTCTCATAAAAAGACAAAATAATGTTATCCACATAACAAAAAGTTGCTAGATGACAGAAACCTCGTTTTCTTAATTAATAGTATCGTTCAACAGCGACTGTAACAAAATGTCGTTTGCTTGTGGCAGAAATGTTTTGTCTGCCTTTTTCTGTAATTAACGTCTAGACTTTGTGACATGCTTTCCTTCACAAAAACTTTGTTTTCGCTAAAATCAAATTTGAAGGACAGAAAAATACAATAAATCGTTTCTGATCACATTTTAGATAGAAAATGCAATATTTCATATTATACCAAAGGTTCACAGTTTTTTTCTCTATGTCGGGCCTTTCTCTCCTTCCCTACGCCTCAGTAACATTACTAGTTACATCATCATCATCGTCGTCGTCGTCGTCGTCGTCACTCTACTGTGCTTTAAAATCATGTATTATTATTTACAGCAACAAAGAAGTGAGCTGTGACGATGTGCTGACTGAACACCCCACAATGCACTACTTTACCAACCACCCATGGTGAACCACGACATGAAGGATCCTTTCCACAGACTGACGGCTTTTCCTACCTTGCAAATCCTCACAGGTGAAGCAGCTCATGTCATCCTCACCTGTGAGGCTCTACAGATTGTTTTCACCATCGCTCCATCTACACTTCTTCTAATGTTTTACTGCGGCATATGTATTAACTTTCTCAGCTGATGTCATAAGCGACTCAATGGTAGTTTATGAGTAAGTCTGTCGCTGACTTGCTGTGACAGAGAGTAATTAATGTTGTTTTTCTTAGATTATTTTAAGCAGCGTCTTAGAGATGTGTGTTGTTATTGCTCAATTAAACACGAATAATTATTTCTCCTAAAGACTTGCCGAATGCTGGAGACTGTGTGTCCTGCTTACATCAGCGGAGACTGGATGTTTGGTTTTGTGTTATTATCTTATTTATGCATGCGCAGGGAGGGTAGTTTTCTAACAAATAAAACTAAAACTAAAACTAAAACCTACGAGTATCTACCCTTACACTGGAGTGCTATGACATCTGAATAATTTGGCGCCGCCACGTCTTCTTTCTGCATGCATTTCTTCCGTTTTCTTTTTTTTTCTTTAATCCTCATCATCCATCATCCATCTATCCTCAGCTCCTCCTCATCATTATCTAGACTGTTCTTTCCCAAGCACTTGCTTGTCTAACACCCCACATGAGTAAAGTGCTAGTTGCATGGACTGTGAATTCACTTCACGTCTCTCTGATCGAGCTTCGCTACAGGTCAAAGTTTGCATTTTCCCGTGTTTTCACGCTCCTTCCCACGCAAGCTAATACACTATAACCTCTACATTAATGACAAAAATACCATAGTTTTCACAGGAAGGGAATCTCCACCGCTAATCGGAGTACAGTGCAATAAATCACGTTGTAATAAAGAAATATAAAAAAAATAAGTAAAAAAAGTTCAGGATATTGTGGTTTTACTATAGTTATACAGACCACGAGCACTGCGATTCTTTTTCTTAATGAAGAATTATAAATTTGTTACTTCTATCAAGGACAAGAATATTCAATATGGAAGAATCTATTATAAACTGTATTGTCTTTCCAAGATATGTGCCCTGTGATTGTAGTTACAATGATTATACTAAACTGGACTTTAAAGGATACACGAAAGAAGAACAATTAGAATGGAGCATTTTAAATGCGAGATAAACTTTTATTTTATAAAACAGATTTACCTGCACTCTTTCAAATGATCACGAGAGAAGGTAAATTGGAAACCTTCACACACACACACACACATATTAAATATGAAATATTTATTTGCACACTAAATTAAAGTGTTGAGGAAGAAAATGCGCAAAGTTGGTATCAAACCTTCAACTATTTAATTATTGATTGGAATCAACTAGGGAACATCGGTGTGATAGTCGCAGGGAAAGAAAGCTTTAGTAATATTAGCAGATATTAGTAAAACGCTGTCGGCGCAAAATAATAGGTTTTAGTACCCAGCTGCCAAAACTCTTTCACAAAATATAGTCTTGAGAGCCACATTACATCAGTTTTCTCACCCACCAACCCATGAACGTTCCAATGAATGTTGTTTTTGGTTTTTTTGTTTTTTGGGGGGTTTTGTTGTTGTTTTTGTTTTTGTTTTGTTTTTTTGTTTTTTTGGTCGAATCGTCGCATGGATGATGATCGTGGTCAAATCGACCGCCCCCATCAAACTCCCATCCCCCCCGCCACTCTCCTCCGTCAAGATAAAAGCGGCCCATACAAGACCAAATCAACCCAAAAGATGTCAAAGATTTAAAACCACATGGATGATTTGGTGTCGATGGGGGTCGAGTTCTCTTGAGCAAAGTCTAAACAGGTGGGTCGACTTGGTTTGGGTCGATTTGTCCCATGACCTACCGGAAAGCAGTATTAAAAGTTTTCTCACATTGAATGCTGTCCAGAAAACTATCGTTTCCATTACACTTTATGAAAGCAATGATCTATATATTTAATAAAGCTTTTCAAGTTTCTAGCTTTTAATCTGCAGTCACCAACCCGAAATCTGTGGATAGTTTCTAGGAGCGAGAGTAAGGATGTTTTGGTGGTTGTCATGGCCGACGCACTCGGGCGGAGTGCTTGTTTAGTGGTTGCATGAAAAATACCATGTGAAGCGAGAGCACTATCACTGTTGTTTGTGTAAATCGTCTGAAACAAACTCCGTCAACAGTTCAGCTCAAATTATTATTACTGTAAGGTTTTCATTTTCGCGTGAACATTTGTATTGAGACTGTTGCTTCGAAAGGACGGAAACACATTTCGCGGGCTGTGATTCAGTCGAGCAGACG
Source organism: Pomacea maculata (assembly GCA_004794325.1). NCBI lineage: Eukaryota > Metazoa > Mollusca > Gastropoda > Architaenioglossa > Ampullariidae > Pomacea > Pomacea maculata. The sequence goes on along the minus strand of SRHC01002388.1, from coordinate 173,348 downwards.
AGACCAAACAACAGCAGGCATGTGCACATTTAATTAGGATTCATATAGATGTGTACTCATTAACGGCGAGGATTAAACGACCGACAGAAATGAAGGCTTATTTGAAAGCTCCTGATGGAAATATTTTTAATTTATCGCCAAAGGTAACGACGATCGGAAGAGAAGCCTGCGATTTAACCATACAGGTAACGTACAGTCTTTTGGTCGTATACTTACCAGTCAAGCATTTAAGCGGGTAACAACATGTTGATCCAATTTTCCTTGCTGTAGGCCCAGTTGCAGAGTAAAATTAAACTATATCAAATTCCTTAAAATTAATTGTTTTTTGTTTAAGAAAGCAAATCCTTCATCATCATCATCATTATATCATCATCATAATCATCAGTCAGAAACATCACAGGAACAAGATGATCACATGCTACTGAAAGGGCAGGATTCTCGCGTGTTCACGAAGATGACACATTTTTGCCAGCAAAAATTTTTTTTAAACAATTATAACTTCAGAGAGAAAGATGGACTGAATGGATAGAGAAATTATAACGAGGAAAGAAATACGAGTTGGAGTTGTAGTAGACAAGTCTAGCTCAAGTTGCCCCTTGAATGAGTAAGAATAAATCTATAATCAGTTACCAAATGGTCTATTGCTAACTTAAAATAATGTGTTTTTATATTAATTTATCACAAAATATATAAATAACAAAACAAAAAACTAGCTCCCACTTGAAATTGGCCTTTCAGAATTAATTCTTTCTTACTTACTACATTGTTGATATATATCTGCTGAGAATATTTATTTATCAACGCTTCCTTCATTTCAGGTACCTGGTGTTGATTTTCAGCATGCAGTGATAGAATACAGTGAAAAAGATGACTGTTTTATCATTCAAGATTTGAACACTGCACAAGGCACATATGTCAATGACGTTCGTGTACAGAATGCTGCAGTTAGACTTGCAGCAGGGGACTGTGTCAGATTTGGTTACAATGGTATACCATATGAATTGCAGGTGGAGCAAACTTCCATGGTAAGTTTCACATCTAAGCACTATAAACTTGAAGGTGAAAATACATATATATATATACTCTTCTATCTTTCCATAAGATAAGAGGAATTCAGTGAAGAGGATAAACTTCCAATTACCTTTTACCCTTTTCCAAAAGATTTATGAGATTCTCACTCTTAACCTAATTTCACCAAAGTCTCACTCCTAGGGCACAGGCTTTCTTTTCTCTCTAGACACATGAGTTTTAATCATTTCTAAAAATTGAAAAAAAAGGAAAGATATGTCTACATAAGGTGCAGTTATAGGTTTTTTTCTACATGCATAAATCTCAGTACAATTCAAAGTTTCTTACCTGAATGTGCTCCAAGCTTCTTTTTTATATCAGTTTGAAATCTGGGAAGTCAGTCAAATCAGTTGTCATAAAGTAGGCGACCACACTAAATAGGGTTTTGTTACCACTAATCCAGTTTAGATGTGCAAAGAGACAATCCAGATAGAAGCTAAACATACTGATAAGAATTATGCATGCCCCATTACTTGTTATATTCAGCTCTCTTCCCTCGAGGTCTATCATTTCCATAGTTACTGTTAAATAGTTGCTTGGGTACTAATATTTTTCAATATATTATCATTTCAGTTGATTTCTTAATTGAAATATGCTGATTCAAATAAAGAGGTTTACAAGAGGAAGGCAATGCATATATATGCCTGAACTTAGGTTATGATCAGCTTTTGTGAAGATAATTTAACTGTTTTCCTGCAAGTGCAGTATGTATATCCAAGCACAAACCTAAGCAAAAATTAAACCTTAATAACACATGTTGATAGTATAGGTAAAGAATACTATAGCCTAAAAGCTGAAGGGCAAGTGAATTAAGCAGTTCACCATGCTTAGGGCATGGCATGTAAAAGGCAGACAACCCTCTCCTGATTCATTTAGTATACCTAAAGTTTCCATTTCTGCTCATCAAAGGTAGGCAACTGGTTTGAGTAAACTTTGAGCTAACAACCTGCTCTACAATTGAATGCATGATATACCTTCAGATAAGGCCTTCCCAAGGTTGATGAAATCCAGATTAAGTAGAGTTGTATATCTTAAAAATAAGCATAAGTGAAGATCTACATGGGTGATATAACTCATGTATAAGGCACAAGAAGGCATGTCTAACCTTTTTACTAGGATGTTTGTTAGCAGTGCATTTTTATGCATTTATGACCTGTTTCTGGTAAACTGATTTGATGCAATACAGTTGGTAAGGACAGTCCAAATACAAACTTTTTTTCAGAATGCCTTTTTTGAATGGAAAATAACAGGCTGAATGGGTGGAGACAGAACATTTGTGTTGTCCTATCAGAATGTGGCTTGATGAATTTGTATCTATATGTGTCACGATGTCTGTAAGAGTCCTTCTTATCTTTTAATAGGTACTTGCCAAACAGGTTTGATTCTTAAGCAGTAGAATATCACCAAGCATGGTGCAACAGCTTAAATAAATTATTGTACTCTCTTTTATTTGATATTAAATTTACATTAGAAGTCATAGAATTACCTCATTCAAAAAGGATAACATAACTTGCTATTACTTCATATAAATTTATGTTAAATTGTTATATTAGTTTATTATGTAGTGGGCTGGGTTAAATCCAAATTCTGACAAGGTTTGATAGCAGTTTCTAATGAGAAAAGATAATAACACGTAAAGTAAAACCCAGTCAATAACCTTTCTCACTCTATCCAGCATTATTAAAAAAAAGCAGTGAAAATATTTCACTGTTCATTGTCAACTTATATTTGTAAGCTATTGTTAGCTTTTATGTCTTTATTGTAGTTAACTGATAAAACTCACATACTTTATTAAAAAGAAAGAAAACTAATGTATATCATTCAAATCATATGTGTGCTTGAGTAATAGAGAGAGAGAAAGGGAGAGAGAGAAAATGTATCTGAGATTGAGAGAGAGAAAAAGAATGTAGCAGGATTTTTGCTGGCACAGAAAAGGATTTGTAAAGCGTTATTTAAAGAGCACATTGAAAGGAACTATTGTAGAGTGCTTGACATTAAGCACCTTACTAAGCGTTAGAAAGATTGATATGTTTACTTGCTCAATGTTTAATCTTAGACAAACACAGAGGAACACAGCCATCATATCTCTATGCTCCTAGGCCTTTTTTGATTGATAGCATTATCATGAGATTTTTTAGCACTTGCTCCATGGCAACATCTTGCATGATCTGTTCTTATTACCTTGATTTTTATTTTCTTGATGCTGTAAGTTTCATTGTTGTCAATATTTATTGGGCTCATATGAAAACTCATTCTTCCTATGCTTTTTTCCTTCATTATATTGTGGTTTTTTCCCCTGGTAATAGCAGCACAATAAATTATTTATATAGTATTAAGATGAGACATAATAATCAATAATGGTCTCATAATTACTTGACTTTTGCTGTGTGAACACAATAGCCACTGGCAACTTTCTGAAGTTTCTTGTTATGCATTCAGAGATGCTGAGAAAAACTGAAATTAACTATTTTGAAATAGAAAAAATATATACAGTTTAAAAGGTTTCATTTGTTAGCCGCTTAAGAATTATAGCTATCACTTTGTTAACTGCTTAAAGGGTAGATGCAACTTTATTTTTATGCATGTCTTTAACAAATTATTACACTTACTTGATGGATGTTGCAGGTGACATGCCCCCCAGTTCAGCAGCGACAAGCATGGACAGGCCCTCTCACCATTCTGAATGAAACACCAATTTATTCCAATGCTCATTCTCAGAACACCTTACAGGCACTGCAACAGCAGGTGAGCATAATGTTATGTTATTCTTGTGACAATGGACTGTATAAAATTTGTGAAGAAAATGGGGTGCTAGCGATGAATACTAAATAAAATACTTTGATTTAAAGAAGTGGCAGCTTGGCCAGTCTTAAATATACACAGATATTTTTTATTTATCAGCCTCTATAAGAATATATCTTTTAATCATCAGCCTTTGATGCTCACAAAACTCTGATTACAAATCTAAATTGCTCCTGAAATTTTCAGGGATTAGGAAGAAAAAATCCATACGTTTACTTTCGTACTCAGTGTATGCTGTGTTTGGATAAGTACCTTCAAGTAGAAACATTTGTGTTTTTTAATTTTTAACAGATGTACCAACAAACTCAAAGGCCTCCAATGCCAGCTCAAGGTTTTCCATTTTTATCACCTCATTCTGTTGTTCAACCTCAACCATCTTTGGGTGTTTGGACTCAGCCAAGTACACAGGCACCTGTTCCCCGACCACCTTTACGATCTCGACCTTTAAGTGCTGGGGCCACACGGCGTTCGACCTTTGATTTTCCCAGATTCCAAGGTGTTTCGGCAGTGGGATCCCCAGTGACTAGACAAGGTAATAAAATGATTTCTTTTTCATACTTAATAATTTTGGACTGGTTTGTATGCATTGAGCTATAAAGGTGACATTTTAGTAACACGCTTTCATCCAACAAGACCATCAGGAATGGGTACCTGAGTCCATAGGGGGTTGGGAAAGGAAATGCAGTGAAGGAGAGATGGGCACTGCACTGACATACAGCTGGCCCCTAGAAAAGTGAGATCTCTAATACCTCACCCCTCATCAACCTGAAAAGGTCAGGAGATTACCCTTACCTTATTAAACGAATTAACTTAGCTGGCCTCACTTGTCTAATAAGATCTTTTTGTGGACAGGAAGATTGGAATGGTGCTGAAGTTCATTCCCACAAAACTGTCTGTGTGAAATTTATTTGCTTCTTTTATTACCACAGGTCCAGTAGGGGGGTGGGTGAATGGAGGGATTGGGACAGGAAAGGCACCCCCTCCACTGACTTCTTCTCCAGGACTGGACTTTACCCAGCAAACACAGGAGAAGGTGAGAGCTGATCCAGGCATCTGCTGTGCATGAGTGTTTGGGGAAGTTGTGAGATAATGGTAGATGCTATGTTGATGATGATGTCATTAATGAAGAAATCTGATTTTCTTGCTAACAGGTTTCTTTATCTGCAATTTTGAGTTCTAGGTGTTAATCAGTGTTATGAATGGGATCTTTGGAGCAGAATGTGCTTTTTCATTCAGTTTGGTCTTTAACACAATATTGGTCAGAATCATGCAGTAAACTGCTAGCTCCTGCTGTGTTTATGACTATTTGTAGTTTTGTTATGTGACATTTTATTGATGGCCAACCATTCATAACTGTTTCAGAACCTATTCATCATTTCCTGTGTATGTGTTGTAGGATTTTATTTGGATCAAATGCATAAGAGAAGTGGTAACTAAAAACGAAACTACATGTATCTGACATTAACCATTTTTTAAAAAATAATTTTAGATTGACAGGATTTTTGAACTTGTTTATAGATGTCTCCATTTATATCTTGTTTCATGTTATCTTTTTGCAGGAATACAGAATAAATCAATTGACAGACGAGGTGACAAGACTGCGTAATTTTGAGTTTGATTCATTCCGGAAAGATCAGCTTATTCAGCAGTTACAGCAGCAAATCTCAGATCTTCAGGTAAGTTAGCATTAACTCCATTAAACATTGCTTGACTAAGTCAAGTGTAATTACTACAGTCAAGGAATAGTCTGAATATTCATTTTCAATCTCAGTTGAAACAAACCTTTGCAACAAATGAAAGTTGTTTTTTTTCTTTACAGTTTGTTTATAAGGAACAGCTATGGTAAAAATTAATAAGCTGAGGAAATGAATTTTATTTTTCTCTGGAGAAGTCTTCCTAGTTTTCTAAGTAGATTTTGCTTATATTCCTGTGTACCACCAAAACTTTAGTAAGTCAAACAAATTTGCTTATGATAAAGTATTTACCAGAAATTCAAATGAGAGCTGTGCATTCCTTTGAATCATATATTTTTATGTACTTATTTAACTGGATAACAGGAGAAACTTCAACAGGAACCATCTATCATCATGGGTTCTGGTGATCCAGAGCTTTCCCTTCGCTTGGCACAAATGGAGGATGAAATCAATGCCAAGAGAGCTGAAATAATGGCCCTCAAAGACCAGGTTAATCCAGCTTTGTTAGCTATTGTAGGCTGTCAGCTTGTATTTGCTAGTATTACTGTAAGAAACAGTAAAAGCAAAATATTTTTTTCTTGATTTTAGCTTGCCTTCTTCTGGGTCAAACCTGTTGTAACAAGGTCCTTAAAAGGCCGCTGCTATGTTTCTTGAGAGCATTAATTGTATTTTCTGTGTGAGCGAGGTCAGTTTCTAGCTAGGCCAGCTTGCAATCTTTGAAAATTTTGAGTTGAAAAAGCAGAATATAATTAGTGATGCACAGGATACTAAATGTTCTTTTCTTTTAATTTATTTACCACCAAGTTCATTCCATATCAAGTGTATAACACGTCTCTAGTGCTTAACAATGTGTTGTGGCCTTGGTCTTCTGAAATCAAATTTTAAAGTGGAATCTTTGCTCAATTCTAGCTAAACAGTACTCCACCAGAAAGCACAGGAAATCCCCTTATACTTCGCCAGGAGCTTGGTGAGCGAATGAAAGAGGTGGCATCCCTGAGGAGTGAATTGGAGCGAGTCAAAAAGGATAAAAACATAACATCTGGCTTGGTGACACAGATGCAGCACGATATGTCAAACAAAGTAAGACAATATGGTGTAGAATAACGCATCTTTTAGCTTCAGTTTAGATTAGTTAGATTTGATCTTTTCTGCTTTGGTTTTTTATTTTGGCTAAATCTTTGAGTGAAGTAATTTTTCTGAAGAAAGCATAGGTGCTTTACTATTTTCTCACCACATTCTGTAGCCTGTATTAAGCATCAACTGCCATGGATGTCATTGCTTGTAACAAATCTTTCCAACTGTCTTAATAATTTTAAACTTATATAAATATGCTTATACATTTTAAATCCTTTTAGATTTAACACTTTAACAGTTGACTGTGCATTTGTACTGAATCTTATATTTTTTGCTCTTAAAAGCATATTAATCATAGGTGACAAAATTATGTTGCTTGCTGCAGAGAGAAAAAGAACTTTTACCAGTCCTTTTAATTATTTACAATGCTAATAAGCAGATGAATGTACCTTTCAGACTCTTGAAGTTGAAGATTTGACTTCTGATGAGTTTCGAGTGAGGGTAAATTTACAGTTTGACAGCACAATGTCTCTTTTTAATCACTGTGTGTGCTTTCGTTTGATTTGCAGTGTTTATTTTCTTACAAAATTAGTAATAGGTACAGAATCAAGGAAGCTATTTTTTTTTCTAGATGAATCCTACAATCTGCATATGAAGTTGTAGTCAGAGTGACTTCCTTACATCATCAAATCAACATTTCTTAATCACGACTGCTGATGAGTGGCTCATTGGGCAATGTATATTGTATTTGCCAATAATGAAAAAAGGCATATGACAGTGATACCTAAGATTTTATTCAAGTGAATTGTTCATTATATCTTTAGATATCCATCTTCTTGATTTGTGAGTATATGTAAGAATTTCAAAATAGAGAAGAATTAGGCACGTAAAAACGAAATAACTTCAAAATTATTTATCAAGAACAACTTTTAAAATGCCATTGTTTTAACCAGTTGAACACCATTTCGAATTTTTAAATTGATTCTTTATGAACTTTATTTATATTGTTTCCACTCCGCAAGTCAACTGCCCTGTAACAGCGTAAAAGGCCAACACACCAGATTTTTTTCGATGGTTGCTGTGGGGTTCACTATATAGCCGCTGCTCTTACCGTGCACTTGCGACGCTCACTCATTGATGTAAACTTGCGCGTTGTCAATGCATGGTTGTCGTTTGTTCTAGGCATTGCCTGGGGTCGACTGTACGTGTTACAGTTTTATTTTACGTTTTAGAGAATTGCGCGGTTTTTGTCGGAGCTCTTGTGCCACTAGACTATTTTCCTTGAGGAAAGACGTGTGCTTGACTGTTTTGCCTTTTCCATACTTTTTATAATACAGAGAATTCTGCGTTTTTCGTCAGAATTCTTTTGATTCCTGTCGGTGAGTGTCGCCGGTGCTACTGTTTTTACTGCTATAGTTCTTCGAAATTCGGAATTCTAAGACTCAGGTGTGATCTCAGTCGCGGCCTGGGGGAAGGTACCATGTCGGCTGCAGGTAAGGCGGGGTTTTTCTTACCCACACGTGCGTTGTCGCGGGTTACGAGCAGCTCCACTTCTGAGCCCCTTCCTTCTCCAGTGTGATTCCCCTTTGCGTTACCTGCCTGGACTTCGCGGTGTGAAGTTTTTTGAGACGCACAGTTCGTTTTTGGCTGCTGTTTAGATTGGGCCAGGAGACCTCTGACCTTGATTCTGTCTTGCAGAAAGTTTTTCTTCAGTGAACGATAAAGGTTGTAGGTTGACCTATCCGCCGGTATCCAGAGTGAAAGTAATACGACGCTGACCACTGGTCCACTCCGCGGATGCGCGTGATGCTCAAATGATAGATGCACAGTCTCATTTTAACGAGACTTCGATGGTCTGTACGGGTTTCTCGTCCTTCCATCTTTTTCCCTGACGTCACTGCCGGCTGGCATCATTCTCCCGTGATGTCATTTTCAGTTGACTCAAATTAACCCTGACGTCACTCCAGCTGGCGTCATTCTCCCGTGATGTCATTTACAATTGACCCTGACTCAACCTATTACAGCCACACTGTGTACTACAGCCACACAACCCAGACCAGGCGGAAATGGCTTCTCATCATCGACCTCACCACTCTGGAAAGACACCCGTCAGCTTCCCGGTTTGGTTTGACAGCCAGGTCAGTGCGAGAGGTAGTCCATCCTGAAGACTAGTCCGTCAGCATAGACCCCATCAGCTAGTCGAGTGTTCCAACCAGTTCACCCAAGCAGAGAGGCTCTTCCTGTTTGTGATGATGATGATGTCGATTTGTAATGCGCAGGTATCCATTCAGAAGAATGCTCATTGCGCACAAAAAAAAAACAAAAGAAGTGGCCCTACTCTTTGGGCTGTTCATCGCTCTGTGGGCTCACCACGATGTCTACAATGAGGTCGGTCATAGCTGCACATGCAGTTGCTCTCAGACTGCGTAGGAGTGGACTGCATTGGCTGGGTCTTTTGACTTTTGCCAGCTTATCTCTAGAACGATCTGCCTCTCGTTCTTTTCCTCCCATATGGAACCTGGCCTGGGCCTTTTGTTTGTTAACCCCAAGACCTATTAGACTCGGTCTTTGACACCGCCTAGCAAGGTCAAGGAAAAGTTATTTCCTGTTGGCCCTGACCTCGTGCACATTGCATCTCTGGCATTTGATGCGGCCGATGGATACGGAGTAGCAGGCCGCCTCCTGCTTCTCAGGCGGTTGTATCTTCTCTCTGCCTGATCTTTATTCTCCTATGGTCATGTCATTTGATACAACGAAACTCCCCTAACCCTGTTTGGGTAGATTTTTGGTCGAAAAAAAACCTGGTGTTTTTGCCTTTCGTTTGACTTTTTACGCTGTTACAGGGCAGTTGCTCACCTGACTAGGCACTTGCTAGCTCACTGTCAGGAAGACAACTTTTCAATGGTTATTAAGAGTTAGGGTAACCCTTATCTCCTATGGTAATGTCATCTGGTAAGTCTCGAAGACAGAACATTTTCTCTCAAAACTTCTTTTTGACATGCTAGTTAGATGATCTGACAGTATCTGCTACTGTTTTCACTTTGCTGTTCGTTTTTTTGTGTTTTGTTTATTTCACAACTGAATCTCTCCTTTCAATGGCTCTATTACACACCAAATTCATGGAAATCACCATACCAGATTTGCCATTGTTGGATCATAGAAAAGTTTTTTTTATCATTTTATGCACTAGCAGAGAAAATAGGAGAACTGCCATTCTTTCTATGCCGAACGAGAGATTTTCTAAGAATAGTCAACATCTGGTAAGAGACTGTCTTTTACAGACCACTGAAAAGAAACTCAAGGAAGAATTCTAACTTTAGTTGTCATAACAAAGCTTAAACTAAGCCATCTTACTGGCATACAGGGGTTGCATAGAGCATATAGGATTTAACCCTTCTTTGTACTTATTTCTACAGGTTTTCATCCTGAATCTTGCTTGTCAGCTGACTTCAGCAAAAGTCTATATTGTTAAAAAATATCAAAAAATAGTGCATCACATTTGATTACTCTGTAAAAAGCAGTTAGCAGACATAAGGAGATAGCTTAACCCATGATCACTAGTTCTATGGCCAGCAAAAAGTACTCAGCAGAAGGTGGCTATTTCATGGACACTGTCATGGCAGGTCCTAAATACCAAACTCACAAACTGCTTCTCTCTTTGCTGACTGTGTTTCATCAGCAGTTGTGCCTCATTTTTGATTGAGCTCTCACTCTTTCTTTCTCTCTCATTCTCTCTTTCAAACCTAGCTCTCAAAGAAAGCATTATCTCTCCTATAGATATTGGTACAACTCATTGCGTCTAGAAATGTTTCTTGTAAATAAATGGAGGTTGAAAGATGTATCTGTACATACACATCAGAATAGTTGTGGTTATCTGAGGTTAACAGTTCTCATCAGTTAGGATGCATTTCATATTTAAAAAATCTGTGTATTCCTTACCTTCAGTTTATTTTATCAGTGCCAATAAATTATATAAATAAAACTTAGGTTAGGTTTTGCAGTGAGCAAGGGGGAATGGTAGGAAAAAACCAGAATTGAAATTAGCACTGTTCTGTTTTCTACCCATTTTGTCCACCAGAACTCTACCCTGGAATCAGACATATCCTACAGGGACTCTCTGTACCTCTAACCATCACCATGTGTTAGTGCATTAAGAGTACTGCAACTGCAGCTTTGCAGTTTGGGTGGATCCACCCATTACAATTAAAAATCTTGTTTCAGGCCTAAAGTGATCGTTCAGTACTCAGAGATAAAAGAAATTATAGGGGAAATAATGTCTCGCACTTTTATATTATTTAAACTTTAGAAGATTGCTGTTTCTGTCATGCAGAAGTCACAACAAAAATACTGAATCTGGTTTTGAACCATGCACTTTTATTCAAATATGGTACATACACAGGGATCAGCTTTGTTTACTTAATGGTGATGAAAACAGCTAGGAATAGTGTTATTCATGCAAGCCAAAAAAATAGAGGCAAGGAGAAGCCAAAAGAGATCGAAATAGAAGTTATTTATATAATAGTCTAAATGTAATAAAAAGAAGCAAGAAAGGTTGCACATTTACATTGTGAATTTTCTTATTGCCATTATATCTGTTACTTCTTTAATCACTTTTCAGCTTTTCTGAATTTATCTTTCATTACCACCTGCAATCTGAATTTTAAATAAACACTTACCTCTGATTATTGGAAGTTTTAAAGCATTTACCCTCCTAAAATCAGCTTGCATAAAGCTTAATGACCATAAACAAAAGCACTATCTTCTGAAGTTGTGAGGTGAAGGTGATTGGAAAAGGTGGTTTTTCACTTTTAATTTTGTTTATTTACCCTTTGATAAAGCATGCTAAGCCATCAGCATAATTTGTAGACATCTAAAACAAATAATTTTTCTCTCGTTGTTGCAGGACTGCACAATCAGCAAACTTACACGGGAGATAGAGGTGTTGAGAAAAGATTTGAGAGAACGAGACCAGCTTCTGTCAAATGCTAATATTAAGGTCAGCAGACTGTTTTAGAGTTGACAGTTTACAGGAGACTTTGTAGACTGTGATAAATCTGTTGTAAATACTAACATTAATTAAAACATTCTCCATTTTCAGGCCAAACATTTGTCTTTAGTTTAGTTATTAGAACTTTGCTAGGTCATCAATTTTTTTCTATGTCCCATTCCAAGTATAGAGTATTAGACTTGTGTATTTGTTCAAGGATGGTACATTAATTAGGGTCAGCATTAAATATTAGCTTATTAATAATACTTGTTTGGTACTCAAACTATAATTTATTTTGATCACAACAGTATATTTCATGTTAATGAGTGGCATGATTCTCACAAAAGAAAGAGAAGTTCAAAGTTCAAAAATCTGGTACAGTAATGAATCTTCATTATGGTGACACAATCACAGATGATGTAGCTAATAAAAATTTTTTTTTTCATATGAAATGAAGACTACAGGTAAAAGTAGACACTTCAGGGGGGAAAAAATCAATGAACTAAATCCTTTGCAGCAATCAAGCACAAGAACCAACTACAATGCAGTTAAAAATGACAGAAAACAGGACTATGGTTTGTTCAGCCAGTCTGCAACGGGAAATATCTTGAAACGTCAATCATGTAAACTTGAATTTAGATTAAAACTCTGTGTGTGTGTGTATTTATAAATACTTTAAACCCATCTTTTAGATCTGTAATACATTTTCAGGTAAATAAAATACGTGAAGCATCCATTTCTGGGAAAGCTGCTGAAGAGCGTGATGCAAGGGAGAAAGAACTCATCAGCCTGAGACAGGTAATTTGTCAGCAGGGCTTGTAGTCACAATAGAGTGGTCTTAGACAGGTATGCTGACAGTAAGGTTTGTAGTCACACTATGTTGTCTCAGATATGTTTTAAAATGAAGTCAACAATGCCCTTAGTCAATAAGCTTAGAAAAATCCCTTTCTTTACTGAGTCGTTTGTGTTTATTTCTGTGGTCTCATCACATAACTTTGTTCTTAATGTGTATGATCCTTAATGAAGCAAGCCCAGGGTGTTTTTTAATACAGTGTTCATCAAATGATTTTAGAGCATGTCACAAATCTAGGTACTGTTCCCCGACTACTACATACACCTTCATCTTGCTGTTGTTGCTGCTATTCTTCAAGAGAGCAAATTCTGAATGATGTTAGGAATAATGTATGCACATGGAATCACATAGAATTAATAGGTCTTCAAGATTTACTCACAGTAACTGATCCTTTTCAGAGGTTTAAATCAGCAGAGAACAAGATTTCTGATCAGTTTAACACCATCACAGCACTAAGAGATGAGCTTGAAAAATTAAAGCAGTCTTTATTTGAAGAGAAGGATGCGCGACGTCAAATCCAGGCACAGGCTGATGCAAACAAGTCACAGTTCCTGGATATGCAGCGCGCTGAAAGAGTTGTCCGCATAGACTTAGAGCAACTGCAGAAAGAGGTGAGTTTATTCATTGTGGCTAGATAAATAATCATGCTGATCGAGTTGTTCGTGCTGCTTTATACATTGTAGCATACAAATAAAGGGAGAACTCAAGACAGAATTGTCAAGTAACAAGTGAACATTCATTTGTGACTTTGTTTTCAGTTTGAGAGATTCAGGGGAAAAGTCATTCAGACAACTTTCTCCACCCCTGGAGTGGAGGCCCCCGAAAAACAGATCACAGATGATGAACTGATAGAGATACTGAAAAAGCTTTTGCAGGAGCGAACCCACCTTTGGGATGATATTGAGAAATTAAAGAAGGAGGTTAAACAGGCAAATTCCAGTACAGACGAACTAAAAGCAAAAGGAATGAAACTGAGAGACGACTTGCAGGAAAGTCTGGTGAGTGTGCAGTAATGTCTGTGTAAGAAGTGCCAAATGATTGCAATGATGATTCATTAATTGTTATAGGTGAGACATTATCATAGGGGAGATGTGGTCTTATTAAGAATTAATGATGTATGCAAAGAGGAAATTTTTGTCTAGCTGCAATAAATAAAATAAAACAATTTTAAAAAGTCTATCATGATATCATGAGAGGCAGAGAAAGTACTTGGGTTTCAACCATTCTTCAGAGGTGTCAGCTGTATGTCTCAGCACACAACACCATGATACAGTTTTCTGGGGTTTGAAATCTTAAAAATGTGCGTCAACAGGACCGCTTAAAAGAGAGTGGTTTTCTCAGTTCATCATTGCGGCAAGAAGCGAGTGTTGTACAGTCCCTGTCAGCAGATGATTCTCTACTCTGGGTCAGGGACATAGTCCATTCCATTCTGACCACTGACCTTGGCTGGGCACAAGCAGTTGAGGCAGCATTGGAAAAATGTGGTGTGAACATCAAGCTGTCTAGCGAACGTAAGCTTCCATTTCGTCGTCCAGATAAATTATTTTGTTTCTGTTGTGTTTTGGTATTATCTTTGTTTTATTAATCCAAATCATTGTTGTTTTTATTTTTTCTGCATATAACAATTTTTTATAATTGCATGCAAGTACTTAAGCTTACGCATATAGAGTGACTTTCTCTTTCTCTCATTCCTGTTCATGTACCCTACACATGCCTGTGTGTGGACACACAGCTTATTAGGTTTTCTTTTAATAGCAAAAAAGATGATTGAATGTTGCATTCTGCACCTGCTCTTTAGGAAACAATGTCTTCTGCATTAATTTTTTTTTTAGATTAAAAATGCAGCCATTATCTCCTGCAGCCAACTAAAAGAAAACAACCCTTTCTTAAATAACATTGTTAAGTATTTTGCTTGGTTAGCAATCATCTGGCAGTTGAAAGAACTTAGAGAAAGTTAGAGGTAGATGATGTCCTCATTCTACTTTATGTGCAGCCCCCAACACACACATTGAGCTGCTGTATGCTAAATGGGAGTCAGCTCTAAGCGAGAAGGAACGGCTAACTGTGCAGATACAGGAGATGAAAGCTCACCACCAAGAGGAGTTAAAGGTCAGGCTGGAGGGTTTGCAAAAAGAGATGGAGAGCAAACTTTTGGATGCAGTAGAAAAGGCCAGACTAGAAGGTTTGTCAAACTATTTTTTTTAATCCAGTTCTAGATAACTGAATGATTTCTAGCCAGCTTTGGTGTTACTGAAAAAACAAAAAGAGAGAGAGAAAGCTTGCTATAACATTTCTATTCATTGTCATTTTAAGTCTGAGGTAGCATATGACTACTGTTATTTTTCATTCAGGATTTTTATTTTGCAATGGCTTGTGATCTATAGGTGATGAAAAAGTCAACAGAGCCATTGATGACGTACGGACTGCTGAGGCAGAGAAGCTTGGAAATGCCGTTGCAGATGAGAGGCAGCGAGCAGATCGGTTAGAAGTTACTGTGCAACAACTACGACAGGTAATCTTAGCAAGGACTGAAGCAGGATTTTGACTAGTAAAATAAATAACATTGATTTCTAATTAACAGAGTGCCATTGCAGGTTACGTGAAATTAAAAAAATGTTAAACACTCCATATTTAATATCCTAAGTCTCATGCTGATTGAGATCTGTTTCCATTGTTTCTCCAATAATTTGTGTGTGTGTATATATATATGTGTGTGCACACATTCATATGTGTACATGCGTACATACAGTCACTAATGCAACGCCAAGAAGAGGATCAGGTCAAGCTGGAACAGGCATCAGAACTAGTCACAGAAGTGGAACAGTATAAAATCGTGGAGGCTGACTTGAAAAACCAGTTAGTCAAGGTAAGCACACTGCCCTACCAAAATTCATCAGTCTTTGCCATCACCTAGGTGACAAAGGTAATCTTCAAATGCTTCTTTTATTTGAAATATTTTGTTTAGACCTACTATATAAACTGTTGACCTCATGTAAGCCAAGAGTACTGGACAGAAATAAGAAAAAATGAACTCAAGGCATATTTGTGCTGCTTAAATTGTTAGAAAAGAGGGATTTGTTACTCTTTTGCAAATTAAAATTTTTTGATAAACACTTAATGTGATATTCTTTATCTTCTGTAATTGACAGCAGAGTAGGGCTGTTAATTGACCCTGTAAGACATCTTTCTGTTGTAATAAAATCTGGAAAAGAGAGTGAAAGAAGAGCTGCTGTTAACTGACCCTAATAGATATCTTTCTGTTGCAATGAAAGCTGGAAGAGAGAATGAAAGCAGAAATCAGTCAACTGCAGGAGGAAAAAGGCGAACTAGTGAAAAAGAATGCAGATGACCTGGAGTCCTACAAGGAGCAGGTGCGGCAGCATTCAGTTACCATTTGTGCCATGGAGGAACGCCTGAGTAAGCTCAACAAGAAGTCTAAAATCTTCCAGGAGGAGGCAGCAGCTCTTAAGAAGAGTAATACAGGTTGGCATTAAAAAAAACATGCTGTGTTTACTTAGCTGTTTTAATTCTCTCATATTTCTTGATTGTAGTGTATTGTTGATATGCCAAGGGAATGAAGTTAATTTGTGAAAAAAGAGGATGGAACAAGAATTATGGCAAACAACACCAATGTTTTGCTTTTTAAAGATGTTTTTCTTCTTTTAATTTTAGTAAATTTCTTTTGTCTTAAAAAATATACTTTTAGCAAAAGTTCATTTCTTTGAGTTCCAAAATCACACTAATGTTATGTGTTCTTGGTATTTAGAGTTGAAGGCTGAACTGGACAAGCGGTTTATTCAGAAACCAGTGGTTCCACCAAAACCAAAAGTCATTCTTCAGCGCCCAGTGGAAGAGATCAATGCGCTGGAACATATGTTGGCAATGCTTCGGTTTGTAGCCAGCAGTTACCCTTCTTTCACAATTTTATGCTTTATGCTTCCATTAGTTGTATGAAACAGTTTTTCTGATGGTTACATGTATCTTCTCACTTATAAAAGTTTTTCCAAAATTAAAATTTCTTTCATTTTACTTTTATTCTTGCAGGCAAGAGAATGCAGAACTGAAGAAATCAGTTTCAGAACAACAAGATGTGATCATGGGTTTGAGGCGAGATCTTTCTGGAGCTTCAGCTCGCTTGTCTGACATCACTGGGGAAATGAGCGAGTCCCAAAAACGAGAGATGGAGCAGAACCGGGAACTTCTGGTTCGCCGTGAGAGCGAGCTGTTAGAGCAACGTCAGCAGATGGCAAAATTGTCCAAGATAATTGACAAACAGAAGGGTGAGATCAAGCAGCTTGAACAGGAATTGAGGTGAGACACCAGCGTCACCTATTTTCCTAACAGTGTATTTTAAGGGCAGGTTGTATTACAGTATTGTTTCGTCTTGTGGGGAGAGGACTTCATCAAACAAAGTTTGCCTTTCTCCAAGTATTGCTGAACTGTGAATCCCTTTAAGAAAATCTTTTTATTAACAATCCACTTTATTTTTCATCTCACCCACAGATACTAATCAAGCTATATTTGTTACAGTAACGAAAAGTCTCAGATCATGAAGTACCGCACAGACCTTGCAGAGCAAGGGTCAAGGTTGCAGGATGTGGAAGTCAAGCTAAAGGAAGAAAAATTGGAGCAGAAAAAGCAGCTTGAACTCCTGGATCAGGAGGTGAGTCAAGTGGTATCCTTTGATATTGACCCTATACAATGTCTTCAAGGAAAGTGGTTGCAAAGTGAGCAGTCTCTATAGAGATTGAAATGCTTCTTAAATTCAAAACTTGTATTTATATAGCTATTTATTTCATTTTTTATAGTGTTCATGTCAGGGAACAAAGCACATCCCATTAGATTACAACTATTAACTTGGGCAGCTATTTTCAGAATGTTTGCAAGTTCCGAGATTGATTGAAATGTTATTTCGATACAGGGTCGCATCACATCAGAGCTTGTTGGCTTGGGTGCTCAGTGTCGTGGGGAACGCCATGAACAGATCATCACAAGACAGAGGGAGGCCCTTGCAGAACTCAGGACACGGGTGAAAACCTTGGAGCAGACACGGCCACCCTGTGAGTGTCCTCTGTGGAACATGATGGTGATGTCCTTGTAAATGATAATCATGGCAGGAGCAATGGTTATGGCCGAGAGAGTTTCCGTGGTTCCGTGATCACAAACCTGTTTTAGTTTTTAACCATTTCAAGAAAGGGAAAACTGAATGGTGCACCTGCAGACAGAAATCTGTAATTCTTTAAGCCTCTTCCTTAATCTCATGAGTACATTTATTTTTGTAGATGTCCTCAGCTTTAGAAATGGTTGTATTTTGATAAGTAGACGAGACCTTTTATTCATTAGGTAATGAGAGGCTAACGATTGCAGTTTTCCTGGAAAAAGCTATATATGAGGATGGTGGGTCTTATTATTTCCTCCCTCTAAAGAATCAGACACCCATTTAACATCAGGATCCACTGTCGTAAATTCATTGCATTACATGGCTAGCCTGTGGGCCTCAGGCCTCAGATTCCAGTGCTGTAACCACTTGGTAATCCACTTTTTCCATATTTTTGTACAAATATTGTTGTTTGTTGTGATGTTGTTTTAAAAAAAAAACATTGCATTTTTTCTCTTACTTCATCTTCAGTGCCAACACAAGACCAGGCTTTGCAACAGGTTGTGATGTTGAAGAGAGAACTAGCTGAAATGCGAGCCAACCAAGCGCTTGCAGAGGACAGGGTCATTGCAAGTTCCACCAGCCTGGATCGAGAGGTGGGCAGAACCCGAGGACTGATTTCTGCCTTAAACCCAGAAGCTGACATGGAGAGGAGTGCTCATCGTGAAACCATGGATACCCTTGAAAGCAGTGAAACAACAGTGAGTGGCATTTCACAAACTCTTCAGTCAGCTTTAATATTGGAGAATGGCAAATAAATCACATTGATTAACAATACGGATTAGAGCTGCGTTCGGATACCAGTGTTACATTTATCAAAAATACAGTTCAGAACTGTATTCTGACACTGATGATACATCTGAGTTTCCTGATACACTTACAGGCCTGTCGCATGCATATGGACCATGTCAAGTAGGTTCTTAATTCCCCTTTTACACTATTCCCATTTTCTCATGTTGCAAATTGAAGTATTTTTGGTGTTTTGGAACAAACATTTTTTTATAGACTTTTAGTAGCGCTGACAGTAAACCTGAGGTATTTTGCAGTTCCTGACACTGCTTCGAGCAGTGGCCAGTGCTCTAGAATTGGAGGAGGTCCAAGGTTTGAGGTCCATGGCACACATGCCCAAGGATGAGCGAGACAGACTTGTGGCTGAGAGAGAAGCTGCTTGTGAGCTGTTGGCCAATAGAGTCCATGTTTTGAAGGAGCGAATCACACGCAAGGATGAGCTGCTGCAAGGTTATGAACATGATCTAGCTAAGCTTAGGTCAGTATGGGAAACTCTATCATATTTTAATAGTCTTCCTAAGCTATATGCAGATTTTTCCCTAAGAAAAATTAAATTGTTGTTCAGCACAAATCAAAAGAACAGTTGCACAGTAATATTATACCTTCAAACCTGCTGTTTAACATGCTTCATATGCTGTTATCATCCATATTCTTGCAACTTATGAGCTGTTGTTACTGAAAGATAGTGTTTAATGTATATAGCATACAACATTTGACAGAAGAGCAATAACTAACTTTGCTTTATTAAAGTTGCATAAAAATCATATTTCTGAAGACTTATGCCAGTGTTCATCTGATTTCTGCTTTGAATTTAATTTTCTTTTTAAATGTAGTAAAACTTTTTGTGTTCTGACTGTAAATATGAATTCACTGCTATACATGTTTCAGGGAAGCACAGGATCTTGCTGAGAGGAAGACTACACAAATAGACAGCCTTAGGGTCAGTTCATCCTTTCTCCTGTTCCTTCTCTCAGACTGTCTTTACATGTTTGCCAATAGAGAAGCTGTAAATTATGATTGTCTATACAAAACAACATGGATTAATTCATGTTTTTAAAATAATATGATAATAAGATATAAAGTTTGGCTGTATGTAACAATGTAAAACACAAATCTAATTAACATGCTTGCAAACACACATGCCACATATAAAAGCTTTGGATGGAAACAGAATGTTTTAGAAATGTTCATGACAGCACAAGGTCCTTTAAATTTTGTTTACAGGAAGATATGAAAAGCAAAGCAGAGGAGTCTCAGTATCTGCGAGAGTCGTTAAGCCGTACACGTGATCGCCTGAACCAGGAGAAGCGACTCAACGTTGCAATTAAACAAAAAAAGGTATTCTCCCTTGAGCTTTTGGTTCTTATACTTTGGAAAGATCATTCACAGCATATAAATGAGTTTCAGAAGTCAATATATTGTTCTTCAGTAAATGATGCACAGTTTATTCCATTTTTTTACCTATTCTAGATTATGTACATAGTATTTAACTATTCTTATTTCAAAGAAAGTTGAAAAAATACGGAGTCAGGAAACACTGTGTTGCAGACTTTCCACCTTGAAAATGAAAGAGCACACCTACAGATACCTCATTCAGTTCGTAAAATGCAGGAGCAGCAGGTAGGTACATTTTGAGACATAGAATTTAACATACCCAAGGCGATACTCAACATAATAATCAAATGTCTGTTTTTTTTAATTTTCAAGATCACTATATTAATATATTAATGTGTTATTTTAAGGCATGGGTACTTTGCAAATTTTGAATAATATGCAACTTAAAAATGTGCCTTAAAAAGTTTTCAGACGTTTTTCTCTTGAGACATAATCCAAAATTGTATTTTAGGAAACTGCTGCATTACGGAAGAAAGCCCAAAAAGAACTCATGAAGCGCAAAAACTATGAGATTCAGACCCTAAGGGAGGAACTTTGTGACAAAGAGCAGGCTCTATACGACAGGGAAAAACGATTGATGTCATTAGAGAGAGGGCTGGTAAGTATACATTGGTTGTCATTTTGGTGTTGGTAGTTCTAGTAACACATTTTCTTCATATTTATTTGTTTTCTGATAATCCCATTGCTTGTGGTATTACCGCATTTATTTCCTTTGTTTCAGGGTCTAGAGAGAGCAGTGGAAGTGATAGATTAAATGTCCAAATGAAAACATGCAATATCAAGTAGAATGGGCTTTTACACCCTTGACATGGAATCCTGTGGATTTCAAATATTTTTCCTGCAAATGCACAATGCCAAAGAGTTTTACATCAAACCACTGTGGTCTTTAGAGGTCTGGCATCTCTAATTTAATAGGAAAAAAGTACTCTGCAAGTTATTGACTTGAGTTTTGAATAAATCTCCTTCCAGGACAAAACAGAAAGGCTGTACACAGGGTACATATCTACTTGCAGATGTTTGCGCTTCGTTACTTAAGCTTCACACCACTACTGAAGCTTCATATGTCTAATAAAAATAATGGTATTTCAAACATGTTTTGTTTAAGGAACCTCTTGTTTAGCTTTTTTATGAAGGATGTGTATAATGTGCATATTATCAGTGCACTTTATTTTTCCTCTAACATATCTATAAACTTGTGTCAGCCCCAGACAATGTGTTCTAGATGATTTTCTTGCAATCCTTGTTGAGCCACAAAGCATATACTGTGATACTGTTGACAGTAATGATCGATGAGATGTAAGAAAGTATAGATTGAGTGGCTGTGCACTTGGTTTCCTATAATTCCTCATGATATATATATCCTTATCCTCCTCCCAAATCCTCTTTTTTCATGTCAACTGTCATAACTCCATGACTTTTCAAGAACTACATGGTGTTCTTGCTCTGTTATCTTTTAAAAGTATATCAACTCACATAAAATATGCAGAAGCAGGTATGAGTGATCTCTGAATGTTGATATTGCTTTAGATCAAATATGAACTTTATCAGCATGCAGCTATTATATAATGTGATCTTTTTCCTGTGCCTTTCTGTATGTCCCAATCTTTAATGTTTCTGACAGTATTGTAGCCATTTTTATTTTAGGTACAAGTTATTAGTTGATCCTGGAAAATTTCATATACAGATTGTTGATATCTATACCCCCTCTGTTTACAAAAGCCCTGCTCACTATATCCCCACCCTAACTCTTTTCAGAGAAAACAATTGACTTGGTGATGCAATGTGTATTACCCAACTTAAATCTTTTTAATACTTATTCTTTTATAATGATTTGCAAAGTGACACTTGAGCCAGTAACTGTTTCATTAACCTGAAAGTGGGCTTCATATGTGTGTAGCTTTTTCTAAGCCACATATTGCACTTTGCTTTGGCTTATATGCACCAATAGAAAAACCCACAAATATGTAATTCTTAATAGTGAAATTTTAAATTCACAGTGCATCGGCAATTCGAGCTAATTTTCCTCACATTATTTCTTATGATTAGGGGTAAAATAATGTTGCAGCACTCTCTTTTGCTTTTTGTTTATCATAGGTAGCGGATAGCTGAAACTTTTTCCTTTTCAGATACAAAAACATCTAGTGCCTAAAGATCAAAGACTTTTTTTATTTCTATCCAAGGGATTAAATTCTTGATCTGCTCTGTTTTATTTATTCTTGCACTTTAAAAAACATGTTTCAACCCTGGCTTAAGTACTTCACTGTTTACAATAATCAGCACCAATTACTTAAAAAAAAGTTAATGGTACTTTCATGCATGCATCGAGGCCATTCATTCAGCCACTCGCTTATTGCCTCACCCTCACACTCACTGGCACTAACAAAGAAAATGATAGTGCATCCATTTAGTCATGACTTTTTGTCAGATTCACTGTGACTGTCATATCCGCAACATTCTATTACCTGTCTGTGCTTTCAGAGTTGAAACCTGTTTAAGGATTTGTTTCAGTGATCAATTTAAAATATTTTGTAATTGTTTGTGTAAATTCCCTTGACGTACATTACTTTTGATATCATGGCTTTTGAATGACTGAGCGGAATGCATGCATAGGTT
This sequence comes from Pomacea maculata, assembly GCA_004794325.1. NCBI lineage: Eukaryota > Metazoa > Mollusca > Gastropoda > Architaenioglossa > Ampullariidae > Pomacea > Pomacea maculata. The sequence goes on along the minus strand of SRHC01002388.1, from coordinate 150,915 downwards.
GGTAGCAGTTTTTTCTGTTAAAAACTTACACTTTGTGACTCTCTTTATGTAGGTACATTTGCGTTTATCCTTATTGATTAGCTAGCAAAAGATTTGTGACCATCTCTTTCTTTCTTCCACTTGTCTGACATGGTCGCAAGGTACATTTTGATCAACCGACTCAATCATTGCCATATACTTGATCCAGATCTACTACATATTTTCATTCTGATGCACTTTTTTAGCCATTCATTATAATAATAGTAGATGCTACTATAATCTGTAACTCAACTGGATCATTTATACAAAAATAAAAATAGCAGTAGTGTCACAAATTTTTGTCTTCTTTTGGAATGAAGTTTGTGCAGCTGCATGGTCTGTAAGAAGTTATAACAAACATTGTAAACCTACCCAGACAGCATTTAAACATTTTATAAACATTTATAAACAGTTCCTGGCTTATAAAATATTTAAACACTGTTTGGGTATTGGTAGGGCTTCAATGGATATTCACATTGCTTTCAGTTCACAACAACATCATGAATAAAAATTTGCAACCATTACCATTAAATATTCAGTAGACATATGTATCAACAAAAGACTGTCCTGAAAATGTTGATTGGTATCCTAAAATGGCAGGAGAAAAAGAAACATTTAAGCACAAAAGACAGGCAACAGACAATAGAAAAAAAAGTCGATTGATCGAGCTATCAACACAGATAATAGTGGGCTGATGGCAGTACACTATGGCCTATACTCACCCAAGTGCTAGCCTGTATAAAAAGGTCGTGTCGCTCAGGAAGAACCTCATGGTCCGAAGCGTGAGTCGCCGTGCTGTATCTCTTTTCTCGGAGTTTGTTAAAGGGACAAGAGATATCGCCAGCTTCTGTATATTCCGGTCTTAAATTCCTGTAACCCTGAATTCAAGCCATTTTACCGCATGTTGGGTTAGGCAGAATCATATTTTATTACTGTGATTTGAATTCTTGGTTCTGGTGTTATGTTGACTTAAATGGAGGATCTATTTTTATTCTCAGTTTATATGTTGGAGAAATGCGAATTCTTTCTTTTTGTATATGTGTGTTTTGGGGGCGCACCAATTTATTGTTTTTATTTGGCATCCATTAATTGTGATGTCGTGAGTCCACCACCCGTTACTACCTTGATGATGTTGTCAGCAAACACAGATTATAGTGTGAGGCCTTGCTATCATCGTATCATGCACGTACGGGGTGGGCGCCAGCTAAACGCTCGTGGATCACACCATGGATGTAATACAAGTTCACGATCACACTCCTGGCTCAAGGGAAAGAACCTCTGACAGGTTACCGTTCCTGATCGCTCACCTCGCGGTAATCGTCGCTATCCTTGGCCACCTCTGCTTCTTTCTTGTTCTCATTCAAGAGATAAATAAATTACTACATTTAAATTTCTTTTTCTTTTACTGAAACATGTAATAATTATAACACACATATTAGTAGATAGATGAAGATATATACATTATAGATAAATGGTGTATTTTCAGCACACAAGGGGTTAGCGGAACATGCATCAGGAGATTAAGAAGTCTCGCCAATTACCCGGAATATTTGTTGTTGTTGTTGTTGTTGACTTGCGTAAAACAGTTTTGTAAACTGTGGTGTTGCCTATTTCACCTGCGTATGCAAGAGTTTCTTGAAATATAAACAATTAAATGTGGAATTCCACTTATTGCTGAGATACAGCAAAGTCGATCTCTACTGTCCACATGTAGGAACTTTGGCAAGTCGCATGATCTCGGACGAAAAGCGGAAAAAGATTCTAGTGTACTTTCATACCTTAGTGTACTTATGTACCTCGTCAGTTGCTGTATTCCTCACTGTACTGGCATCCGTGAGTCGGTGTATTTCCATGCCTTGTTTTACTTGCAAGCCTCTGTTAGAACTCACCGAGTGTACTAGGGTGCCTCAGGGTAGAGGCATGTCTCAATGTACGATACCTGGGTGCGAAGGGGTGTACATCTGCTTGCAGGAACTGATTACAATCTTTCGTAATCGCCGCCCAATGTAATTCGGAGCAGGCGCACCGGGAGTATCGGTGGGTAGAATGTAGGTGAGAAACGATCGAGGAGTGTAAAGGCATTCGGCTTCGCGATAATTAAAAAAAAAATCTGTTAAGTGCACATGTTCTTTACTGTCAGTTGGATCAGGGTTACCTGGTGCACGCGTGTCTCAAGACACATAATTGAATTGATTGACATCTTTAATGGTTGTGTGGTTCGGTAGGTGAAAAGGAAAAGAGTGGATGGATGATTAAGCATCAGAGAGAGAAAGAGGTGGGAGGGCAGTGTGGAGTCGGAAACAAGGTAAGTCACTTGACTGTATGTTGATACACATATACACATGAACAAGTTTACAGTGTATTGAAAAATACATCGGGGTTCAACCTTTTCTGAATACCTTTCTGAATAACGCATACTTTATTCACAAAACTTCTAGGTAGCATTCAACACGACACTTCTAAGGTCAGTTTTATATGAGTTATTATGATTTGTGTTTGTATCTTGCCAAGACGACGATGTGTTCATACATAAATGGTGTCAGTGATAGACACCTTCGGATGTTTGTGTTCATTCTTACATCCCTTGACTAGTGCCAGTAGGATCCTCCGGTCATTTTGCCATTTTTATATGTACAAGAGAAAAATTTTTCAAACAGAAATATATGCAAGTGAATGTTGGAGGAAAATGAAGCCAAGTAGTATCAATGAGATCTGATATTTCTGGATTGTCAGAAATAATGGGATTTGTAACACTCTTCTTGAAAGACTTCCTTGTCCTATTGGATCTTCGACAGTCTTCTGGTCTGATCCTCCTTACCTGTCTTACGTGGTTTGTAAATTCTTCTCGGCTAATATTCCTTGTGCAATGAGATTTCACAAAGAGAACCAAGAGAACCTCGTCTGCAAACTAACTCTGCAAATACTTTTGAAGAATCGAGGTCCACAGCCCATGGCCTTGGTCCCAGGGAGACTGGTAACCTCCAGGGTCGTAGCCATGGAGCTACCTCCCCACATCTGGGTCTGTTTGCTCCCAGACGAGTCCATTTCCGGTTGACTGCTGCCTGCGGGGTATTTTAACTTCCGGTTCGTTGCTACACCAGCAGCAATGGAGGACAGCAGACGGCTGCCAAGCTAGTTTGGAAACTGTTTAGATTGCAGTGTTCGAACAAGAAGGGGTATGAGCTCGGCGACTCGCCCAACTGCCTGTGCAGATAACTCTGGCATGCGTTAAAGTTTAAGCAAGAGATGAGGCGGGATGAATAAACAGCTGGCTTCTGTTCCACTTCCTTCCTCTGCCGAGGCAGTTATATGCCACGAACACGGTCATTTTCATTCTGTGTGTGTGTGTGCACTATTTCACTCTAAAGCCACTCCTCCCCACTAGCATCATCTCCCACCGAGGAGAGTTCACCTGAGTGAATCTAGACATTTGTCTTTCCTGACCATACGTCACTCATTTACAGGTAAATGTAAAGGCGATCGTCGTGAAGGTAAGGGTGGCGGTGAGTAGACCAGACATCTAAGGTCGGGTATGTTGGCAGTGGCGCTTCTAACAAGTGTTTGGGTACAGACTATGAGCCCTGATCATACGCCACGTGTTCATTCATTTAGCTATTATTAGACAGTATATAATTCTTAATAATATTTATATTATAATCTATTATAATAATGTTCAGAAATCATACGTTTCAAAAATAGAATCACTGTGAGCAAGTGCGCATGTCAGGTCTTCGTCGAGTTCTCTCCCCATTTTTCAAACTTGATGCAAGCATCGACGACAGGCGAGAATGGCGGTAAGTTAGCCGGAACGCTGTGCTCTCATCCTCTCCTGCTGCACACCATCAAGATGTAGTGGGTGCAAACATCAGATTTGCCAAGATTAGACCCGATCTGACGGGGATGCACGAGTGTGAATGAGCGCACAGATAGGCGTGGTTACAGTCGCAGACACGCGCAGAACCATGAACGTTCACACCAGGACTGGCACTGAACCTTGACCTCCGAGAGCGGAATTCGATGAGGTGTTGCCTCGTTAATCTCCCTGGCGCATCGCGAAGCCTCGACGACAAGGGTAGACGTGCATCGCTACACGTGCAGATGTTTCCTCTGATTCTAGGACTGGAGCTTGGGGGGAGACGACGCAAGGGAAGGGGGAGTGAGCCGGAGGAAAATGTATGTCTGAGGATGACTCATGTCCGTTCACCAGAGCTTCATCGCCGTTTATTTTCAAAGAAGAGGTGCTCATAATCAATAAAGGGAGGACCACTGTTTCGGTGCGTGCCCTCACGTGACCTCGTGACGACAGAAAGGAAACAAAACGGGGTGAAGGGTCAGTGCCGCTCGGCACACCATCGCCGCTCACCCTTTCCGCAGCCCATCGTGTACTGACCAGAGAGCATGGACGAACTGACTGGATGGGTCAGTAGATGAATGGATCGCTGGCTCACTTTTTTGGCGTTTCTAAATTCTGTTCGAGTTTTTTTTTGATACTACATTTCCAAAATCATCGAGCTCCCTTGCCGACCTCTTTACCCCAGCCGCGCATCTTGCCCGCTAAACAAGAGCACCCAGACAATTTTTCTTGCAGACCCTCATCAATCCTCGCTATTCAAGCCACATGATTCATGAAATGTTTTTGTCGAGCGCAGCCTTGCTTTTACACACTGGCGACATTCAGAGCGATGTCCACATTTTTGCTCGATTCATAGCCATGCCCTCTTTCTGCAGCTTCGACAACGATGTCAACAGTCTCGCAAAATTCATAGCTATCCTCATTCAGCAGCTGTCAACCCAAGCCGAAGTTGTCTTGAAATTGTGGAAACTAGTGTTTCTTTCTTTTTTTTTAAAAAAAAAAAAAAACTTTTAACGGAAAGTGAAATGTGGAGTTTGCTTGCCAAGCAATCCTTAGAAAGTGTCTGTCCGACTTCTAGCCTCGGCACATGTCTGTCGATTCTGTTTCTGAAATATGTAGTTTCGTTTCTCCACTTTTCGTTTTATATATATTACTGCTGGGTATAGCCTGAACGCTCTTCCGTGCCTTTCTGAAATTCATCGAACTTAACCGACTAACCCTGCGATTTTTTTCTGTAGGAAATAAGGTTACGCACCGCAGCAGACAGATCGACCTCTGACCTCCCGGAAAGAAACGAGCGGGTTGGACGACCATAGCCCTTTACTATAAACCATTTGTTGAACAGCACTTCAATCCTGAAATATATGTCCTATTTTACCGATTTATCTCCTTTTTTTGCCCATTAACTCCCTTTCCCCCATTTTTGTCCCTTTTTACACATTTATCTCCCCTTTTTCCCATTTATGTAATATTTTTAATCATTATGTCCTTTTTTACCTATTTACGTCCCTTTTTACCCACTTATGTCACTTCACCAATTCATGTCTAATTTATAACCATTTATTGTAGTAATAATAATCATGTGTACTTATAACGCGCACCATCCCGACCAAGACAGGTCGCACTCTCTGCACAGATCAATAATGATCAATGAAAGATAACAGCTAGTGAACAGTGAGCTATGTATAGACATTTAACAACATAAAGATGAGGTCCAAGAGTAGAATGTACATCAATGGATGAAGGTATGAAGGGATGTAGATACTATAAATAGCGTAAGATGGCGTCATTACATGATGGTTAGCATGGCAGACAGTATTGCCAGGGAGTTAAGATAGTAATTCAGGGATATTACTTTGTGAACAGATATGTTTTCAGAGAGCGTGTGAATGTAGCCTTGTAGTCCGAGTGGTGAATGTGATGTGGAAGAGAGTTCCACTGCTTAGCAGCTCAGAGGGAGGACGTCCGTTGTCCGTGTGTGGCTGTCTTTGTGGGAGGGAGGATCGAATGCTGCAGTTTGATGAGGAGCCAAGGTTTCAGGCAGAAGTGTGGACAGACAAGATTTCAGCAAAAGTAGTGGGGGGGGGGAGGAGCCTTCAAAGAATCCATAGCATAGAGGTGACAGCTTGTAGTCTACTCTACCTTTAACTGGTAGCCAATGAAGAGAGGAAAGAAGTGATGAGACATGTTCACATTTGCGAGTCCGGAAAACGAGACGAGCAGCTGAGTTCTGAATACAGTCTTGGATGCTGAGGATAGCAGTGTGTGCCCGAGTGTAGGCAGCCTGTCGTCATCAGCAGGGAGGTGATGTCGAAGACGTCGTCTGTGGTCGCCAGGAGTTCATGTTACAGCTCCGTCGGTGCTGCGGCGATGATGAATGTCCACCTCGTGTAGGGTCTTGCACAGAGATGGATTGGTGTGCCACGTTCTCAAAGCCAGGAGTTGGTGTCTGGTGTACATTTTGGAGAAAAATGTTATGATTTGATAATGTTTCAATTAGTAATTACAGAGATCGAAAATACAGACACCGGGCTTTCTGGTAGGTATAATATGATGGGGCTCTGACAGGGATACAGTACCAAAACATCTTTTGAATTTCGATTTCGTCCTTTTCCTGCTAAAACAGGGACTGACTGCTGTCTGGTACCTTAATTATAATGTAATTTAAGACCCATTTCTCACATCTATTTTCACATAACAATATACTTTTTTTTTAAACGCCAAAGGAAAATTTTCACAAAAACGAAACTGCAGTAAGTTGAACCTAATCCCCTTTCCGGGCCTCTGCTGCCAAACTGCTGTATAGGTTGACTGATTTTACGATGGCGAGTCACATATATACATAAATATATTTAAAAATAATATATTTAAGCAAATATGTATATGATCTGGTCAGACAGAAATGCCACCAGCCTAGAGAGAACTGTAATTATAGGGAGACCGCCAAGGCGGGAACACACCATTACATCAGTAGACGTGGATTGTGCCCTCCTCCCTTTGATGTGTGGCTGGTGCTTTATTAGAAGACAAAACAACCATCATCCTGGACATGCGACCGCTGCAGCCCAAGCTACTGCAAGCTGAGACTCGGTGGAGCTCTGTGCTATTTTCAGTTCCTTCCTCTCCCCACACTCCTTCCCTCCCCGCTCCCATTACCAACCCTGTGAAAAGAAAACGGCTCATTCACCCAGTAGATGTGACACTCAGCACGGCAGCGCTGCATGTAAACACGATGATCCTGCAAGCCACGTGACTGCCTTCTACCCACCCTTTCCCATCGCTACCCCTTCCCACCCCACACACACCTCGCACGCATGCACGCGCAACTCTCTCCATCCTCTCTCCCTCTCTCTCTCTCCTCCCCATGAACGCGTGCGCTAATCCACGTGCAACATCACAGCACCCATACACCAACTTGCACTCAAGCAATCGCACACCTTATTTTCACACGCAGACATGCGCAGTCATGCATGTCCAGACTTTTGAATCCTTTGATACAATCATCGATTGAGTGAACGTGCGCTCCGGCACTGAGAGAACGAGAGAAGATGAGATTTGTTCTCTCCTTTTCTCTCTATCCACCTCTCTCCCCTCTCTTTCTCTGTAGCCAACTCCTGCAAGTCCCCGGATACTCTCTCTCTCTCACACACAGCAGTGAAGAGTCTGCGAGGGACAGACGATTTCCAATAGTGAATAACATCTTAACTGATCGTCGTTGTGACTGTTGGAGGCAGGACGCCATTATCAGAGCGACTGACGGGAGATGTTTTATCGTCTGCAGCAAGCAAAGAGCTCATTCAAAATGTGCACCGGTTCGCTCAGCAAACTATGCAAAACAGGAAGATTTGTTAAGCTGTGCCTTTTGATGATGTTTTTCTCCCAAACTCTGAAAGAAGCTTGTGTTTCTGTCGAGAAGAATATTGCAAAGTAAGGCGCAGTTGTTTGTCCATCAGTTACTTTGGAAGCGGACATAAATTACAGATGACAAACACTACAGGTCTTCTAGAAATGTTAGACAATTCCACATTCAAAAGATCCTGTCAAGTCTTTGTTAAAATAAATAAAAGCTTTAGCTGCTTTCTTATCTTTGTTTACTGTCACAGGCCACAGACTCTGTCAGATGGAAGAACCATGGCGCCTTCCAGGCCTGCGGTGATCTGAATGTTCCGAATTTCTAGAAACTTCATAAATAACCAATATAATGTGTTTGAGACTTTAGCAGGGCACGCAAGTACATGACTACATGTTCCAGACAATGCCATTGCCTCATTAGCCTTTGATGAACGCTCAGGTCAACGACCCCACGCGCTGAGGTCGCGAGGACTGCACGAGATGGCAACCATTGGTTTCTGTTACTGAGTGGTTGTCATCACCTTCACCTCTATCATCATGTCGTGCAGGCCTCAAACCGGAAGCCAGTGGGGGTTCCTTTCTGGTCGTCACCGGAAGCCAGTGAGGGTTTCCCTTCCCGTCAGGCCACTCCAGGGGAAGAGGCGCAGGAGATGAGAAAGCTTTGCAAACAGAAGTTTATGGCAGCCTTCGTCCTGCACAAAGACCAGGATACCTTAAAACATTCTCGGCCAGCGTCCAGGGCCAGATTCAAGTGCTTTGGACTAATTCTGCCCCCCAGTCGCTGCATGATTCTCCTCTTTATCACGACCTGAATCTGACATTATCTTAATACGTATCAGCTCCGGCAGCTTGCTTTCCAAGCCCTTCCACAGACTCTCAAGCTCTGGAACCAGTGAGGAAGGCGAGGGGGGACTCAATTATCTCTGAGTGAAAACTTCGTTTCTGTGTCCAGTGCTGGACGCATTGACTCTCAGCGGAAGAGAACTCAGTCTGAACTGGGAGGTAATGGTCCTGTCGCTGCTTGATGAAGTTAGAAATGTTTTTACATTTTGATTAAGTTTTTATTTCAACGGTTACATGACAACGGTCTTCAGGAAAGCTTCGGCCATCACTTCAGCATTCCATCTCATCTAATCTGAAGCAGGAATATACATTTCTCTCTCTCACAGACACACGGAGGGGGATATGAGTAACAGCTGAACAAACAGCATCGGCGCCAGTTTCCACTTTCCGCGCGCTTGTTGACAAGAACGAGCGCCCTCTGTCGTTAAGGCAACGGTCCATGCCAGGCAACTTCCCTGGAGGAGGCATTGTCACTCGTACCGACAGGCCAGGGTAACAAGTTGCTGAATTTTCACTTCCAGCCCTGCCTGGCATTTCTCCGGCTCACCCGCAGATCGAAGAGTAGCTTGCAACCCGCAGCCACCCATCTCCTCCGCCCCTACCCCACTCCACAGAGTGTTTGGGTGGCAAGGTGGGGTGGGGTGCAAGCAGAGCCAGTGATGACGGGACCGATGCAAAACTGACTACGAGCAGGAGCGTGCTATCACGTGACTCGTGACGTGCACGAGAAAGGAAGTCTTAAAAAGATAAGTTCACAGAAAGTAAGTGGTTGGCGGGATTCTGTGGTTTCTGGCGCTAGTAGCAGCTGGGACACCTCGGGTGGGACGCCGAGTCCTGGGACACCCCACGTGACGCTCTGGTGAGTAGGCAAAGTTTCCTAAATATCCATGTATGATCTTTTCTGATTAATGTTTTGTTTTCCTTTGTACTGATGGTGTGCATCCTCGCACATACAAGTGTGTGTACGTGCGCTAAACAAATCTGTAATAGTAACAGCTGACGAAGCAGTCAATGCGTGAAAGCAAAACCGAACAAATTAAAACATAAAAAAATGACCATTGCATATTTTGTCCTGATTTGACACAAGTAAACAAAAACAGGTTTTGCTATTTCACTGTTATATCTGAAACAGACCAATGAACATCGTTCACTTGATATCACAGTTAGGACAGGAGGAGCTAACAAACTCTACCGTTTCATCTTTCGAATTTGAAACAAGTTAAGAACATGTGATATCTGAACTTTTGAGCACAATGAATTGTAGTCCATGCAATACTCTAATTATTTTAACAGTATTTGAGCTTTTCATTACAAAGGCAAGCTGTATATAATTGTGGCTACGAGACTAGAACCCTCCAGTAACCGAGACTGTATGATACTGTGAGGTGTTACAGACTTCAGATGCCAACACCTAGCTACACAAATCGCTTCCCCTAGAATTCTCTTCAGGGTTTTGTAACTTCTAGCAGACGAGTTTAGATGAACTTACAAAAAAATCAGCATTTTTAGGTAAACCATAAATTTTAGAGAAGTGAGTATCTGCCCTGGCCAAGACCCCTTTAAAACAAATTTTATGAGACATCATCGGAAAATTAACTGACTTGTTTTTTCCTGCCTCGGGGAAAACGCTTGAAGGCAGTTACTGAATCAAACCAACACTTCCACCGGGACATTGCTTGAATTCACTCTTTTATTTCACACTTTCCTTCCTTCTCACGGATATTTTCTGACTTTATAATCCATTCTTTAACTGTTACAATAATCAAACCATCGGGGGGTCTGACACTGTGTAAGCTGCTAAATCAAGACCATATCTAAACAAACAAAACTAATCTCTGCTCAGACAGGGACGCCATTGTCTTGTGTATCCAGTGGCTGAGAGAACCGTGGGCGGCAGGGTAGGTAGGGTAGGTGTTGGTGGGAAGAGAACACAAGGAGAGGGGATGTTCTGTCAATGGACCAGTGAAACAGGGTGTCTGAAGCAGCAGTTGCAACTCGACTCGCACGACCCTCCATGATCAGCCTTGCCCTTACTTCAGTTCTCTCTCTCTCTCCTCCCAAGAGTTGTTTCCTTGCCGTCAGCCAAGGATCCAGAGGGACGTGGGTGAGCACTAAAAATGGAACCGACTCCGTGGGCAAGTGCACGTTTTTCTCATCCCATTTTTTTGTTATATCCATCAGCAACAGGAATGTAGGTAAACCCTTATACAGGCCACTTGTGCGTGTGAAGAGTTAGTGGGTGCACATCTGTGTGCGTGGGAGCGCGCTTGCGTGTGTGCGTGAGTATATCCTTGTGTTTGTTTGTAAAAAGAGAGAAAGAGTGTGTGTGTGTGTTAGCTGACATTTCAGCTGATATGTAAGTGATACACGTGGCGTCGACTTTGAGTACATCTATGACGTCAATACATGAAGTGCACGTGACTTGTAAAACTCACAACCGGTGAGAGGTCAGCGCGCCGTCTGTCGTGCAAAAAAAAACAAACATCGATAGCTTCCCTCTCCTCACCCACCCCCAAACCCATCCCACTCCTCAACCGGAGTAAAGAACCGTGTCGTCGCTGCAGACGTCGTCGTGCTTGCTGCACAGCTTGAAACTGTCGGAGGTGTTTGTCGGTTACACGACTTGTCCTATTTGGCAGACTTCCACCCGCCCTCCATCATGTCTTCTGAAGAGATTTTCTCTGTACGTGTCAACAATAAAGCAGATTATACTGTAACTATAATGTCAGGTAGCTTTTGAAGCGATATCTTCAAATACTAATAAAATTATATGTATGCATAAAGAGAGAAACAGATAAATGTCAGATAAGGACATGTTCTGTAAGCAGTTTTACTAGAAGGAGATCAGGCTGAATATTATGTTTCAGATGATAACTTTCTGAACAATCCTTCACTGACCAAACAAAAGTTTCAGGAAAAATTAACGATAAAACAGTGTCTAGCATGGGCCAGAAGAATCCAGGTTTTAAAAATGGAGTGAATTCGTTATAATAAACTTCACGTTACGTATTCATTAAGGCCCTCGTTAAGGTTCCTGGACTTTTACATTTGTATTCAAACCATTTACCGTCTGGTGCTCGTTGTGTTTTCATTTTGGTCACTTTCTCATTGCTGATTAACACTTGTTGAGCATGTTGATGTCTATTTTGACTACCTTCTGATTGCAGGTAGGCATTTGTTGCAAAAATTAGCGGAAAGACTGAGATTCTAGAGGTCGTCCTCTTTGCTTAACTCTGATTGCATTTGACCGTCTTGTACGAAACTCCTTATCTGACCCTTGAACCATGTTATGTGATGACAATAACTTATTATTTACTAACATATGTTTGTGTGTGCGTGCGTGCGCTTGTATGATGATCGGGAGGAAATTCTAAAATCTTTGACCCCTGGAATCTTGCATGCCATAATTTTCTGCAAATGCTCGTGGTCATAACTACTCTGTACGAAAGTTACATATTCAACCTCGGCGATCGTGTGAACAACATGACAAAACATTGTAAAGTCTGTACCAGCAAATGTCTGGAGTGTGTGAGAGACAGAAAGAATCGATTCTGGACGACGGATGAGAATACGAAGAAGGCAAAATCAACAGAAAGTCGAACGATTTCTTCCCCGGGTGCAGTCCCGCCGGCCTCCTTTTGAAGAAGTCGGTTAATATAATATCCTCCGAGAAAGGGAGAGAGAGAGTGGGGATGAGTGAGAACGGTTTAGTAATCAAAACAACAATAAATTAATGTCTGACTGGCTACCTAATCAAAACAAGGGCGCTAAGGACCACAAGTAGAACAGGATGTAGATGCGATTCATACAAATGAGAAAAATGTCTGAACACGTGTTTGTTATTAAGTCTTTGTGAGGATCGCGGTGGGATAGAGGTTAATGATTCATCTCTCTCTTTTTTATTTTTTTTTCCTTTCTATCTCTCTGTTAGCCTTTCACTGCTCGCAGACCTACATTGGGGCATTAGGTTACATTTCTTGACGTGCGTTGGTTATTTTATGAGAATCACGAGATTTTACGAGAGGAGAGTAGGGAGACGGGAGAGTTTGCATATGCCTTTTCTCTTCTTTTTTTTTTTTTCTCTTTCTTCTTGACATAACAATGTGTGTGCCTGCTCCCCAAAAAGTTATCTTGGCAGTAGAGTCTCTGATTAATTTAAATTTAATTTGTGCTCCCGCAACTCGCAGCATCATCACCAAGATAAGTCACACTCTCTGCGCTGACCAGTGATGATAAAAGGAAGACAATGGAAGGTTAGACTCACTGAATACGTGGGATGAATGCAGCCTTGCCATTACATGCAATCTTTGATCAGTCAGTTAAATTCTACATCTGAAAATATCGGGTTATTATGACATTAAATGATTAAATAGAATTGGTTTCACAGCGGCGCATAAAATTGAATAAACAAAGTATATCACACTTTTGTCCTCTAACATTTATGAGTTTCTGGAAATGAAATTTCAGCAGCCGCCACTCACTGAGTAGTAAGTATAATTAATTTTAAAACATGTGAGGTCTCTAGCAAGCGATCTTCATTACACCTATAGAACTAAATGGCACTGTGTGTCATACGTAACGGCTACCATGGTAACAGGAGATGTAAAGAGAACCTCGATAAGGATGAAAAGGATGAAAGAATCGTCGACAAGATGTTGGAACGGGAAGGGACGAGGATCATTTCCCGCCTAGAAGGCATTCCTAGCTCCATGAGATCAGGTTTCTCAGAAGCAGCACTTCTTGCTTGAAAATACATTTCTACTCAGTAAGATCAGATTTCTGTGGAATGTGAACAAGATAAGGTTTCTCTGGATAAAAGTATGTCTTGTGTACATTTCTGAAATTAAATTGCCATACTTCACTTTTCAATTTTCTGGAGCAAAGATCATTTAATATTGAGAGGTTAGAGAACTTATTTGATAAAAGTAAACAAAAATCAAGAAACAAACAACAAGGTATGTCAACAAGGTATACACACAACACCTGCACGTGAGGTACACCAGTGCAGCTTGGAGTGAGAGACGACTGGCAGACAAGAAAGAAAGAGCGAGGCAGGCGGTGGAGCCGGGAGAAAGTATGAAGCAGTTCAAGTGCGCACGAACTAAGTGATGACGAATGAAGCAACACCAAGACAGATGCAACAGAGACTTGAAGACACAAACAATGGCCGCCACTTCCGGCGTTCAGAGGATGAGCGGCACCGCAGTTGCACCGTTAGTCACGAAAGTTCATCGAGCCTTTTGCAGAAGAGAGATCAGAGAGAGTTAAATGGAGAAACAAACAAAAACAATACAAGCTCTGATACACAGCTCTTACAACAAAAAGGTGCAGACGATATTTACACCTGTGGACAGGTTGGCAGGTGAAGATGTAGGACTTTGTATTTGTTACTTTTATTTTCTTTCTGTCCTCTAGTTTTCTGTTAGGTCGTTGGGGGATAAGGTGTTAGCTTATTTTTTCTGACTCATTGTTTCTACCCCACTACCCGAGCTGTGCCCACATCATCTCCCTTGTACCCTCCCCAACACTTCATGGAGTCAGATGTCCATTCCGACAGCTGGGTTGACTAGAACGATTCAGATTCAGACGCCAGTGATTTAAACATCAGGCTATCAGCTTGCCCAAGACTGTTTGTAAGGAAACTATTTTTATTTACTTTACGTTTCCTTTCTTTGTGTCCAACTGTGAAGAATACAAAGACCGAAAGAACTTTGTTGGCTTGATAAGATGTGACGACTAGGTACAGAGTGTGGACCACTGCCCTTTACCTGCATGATCACCTGTTTGCAGGGCTGACCGACTTATGACATTAGTTGACACCTCAGGGGTCGGAGGACTGTTGTTTACAGTTTACATCTCCCTCAAAGGGCGTGAAACTCAGAGGTCAAGGCTACTCCGCCCTCCATCCTCCGAGAAAAACAAAACAAAAGCTGAGCTGCAGTCACCGCCCACACATTCAGCAACAGGTGTGAGGCGAGGTGGTGTAGATGACACTACAATCCCACTACAAACACCCACGCGCCACACACAGGGAGAGAGGGAGGAGAGAAGTGTGGATAATGCCGCCTGAACACAGCTTTGCTCTTAGTTTGTTACCACAGGCAAGCAACAAAGCCATTTGCATTATGTTAATTAGTATGTCACAATATTTTACCGAAGCAAATCTTGATACCTGCAAGGTGCGTGAGTGCAATCATGGAAATGAAACTAGCTTTCGGTATTAGTAATTTTTTTAATATTATTATTAAACTCTCACATTTTTGGTATTAACCTGATTACGACCTCTCTCACACAAATTGGGAGATAGAAAAGTGCCAGAGCTTCTTTGTCAGGAAGTTTTTGGTTGTACAATAAATCCTCGGCTTTGTGTCCACACATGCACACAAGACAGAGTGAGAGGTCAAGTTGACAGGACACCCACCCTCACCACCAAACTTCTGACAGTCCAAGCAAACTTGTTTCCAAGACTTCAGTCACTCATGTCCAATCAGCAGCAGCCAGACCTCCAGCTGTTCTCTGATGCTCTCGGGAATGTCACCCATTTCTCTTGTTTATTTGTTCTCACATCCCGAAAATAAAGACAACAACATCACTAAGATCAGCCAGGTCTGGCTGTCAGACTAGAAAAACTCGGATAATCGATTACGAAGGCCGGCGTTGTCAAGATAAATGTTTGTCCTCGCGAGACATACTTGGTGCATTAAATAAAATATAGTTCTGAAGATTGTAAATTTTTTTATTATTATTATTATTATTATTTGGTGATCTCGTTAGGTGTTGACTCTAGAAAATCGGGTGGTGTACCCCGTACCCAGCTAATAAAGGTTTGTTGAATAGAAGAAGCAGATGAAGAGACATTTTAAGATGAAACCGGACGGATGATGAAAAAAACCAACTAATATTATTTTAAAATTTTCTTGTCGCGGTTTCAGCCAATGGGAAGCTGGGATCACGTGTTCATCAGGCGTGTCCGTGTACAGACGTTATGTCAGAGTTGGAC
>SRHC01002388.1:95267-135278 GCA_004794325.1 Pomacea maculata | reverse complement strand
CGCGGTTTCAGCCAATGGGAAGCTGGGATCACGTGTTCATCAGGCGTGTCCGTGTACAGACGTTATGTCAGAGTTGGACTGGCGCTCCACTAGACCTTTAAACTTTCAGCATCTTTCTCTTTCCTGGCTGATGCTGCCAACAAGGAGTTCCCTTTGATGTGCAGCTCCTCATCCCTCCCCATCCTGATGGCATCTTTCCCCTCGCGTCCTCTCGCTTGAGTGCGCACGCACATGCGCAGTGCACACCTTATCAACAGAAACACTTCTGCGTGCGCGCACGTGATGGGGCGTGAGTGCGTGGGGAGGGGGAGACGTCTGTGAGTGCGTCTTTATGATTCATCTGCACCCGCCGCATGTCTGTCAAACGCAGCTTCTTATCAGCTGCAGCGCGGCTGCACATTTCAGAGGGTGGGACGCCGATGATTTATTTTAATGCCGAGCTGCTGACGTCAGCTTGGTCCTGACACGTGACCCACAGGAGGTGACTAGGATTATCTTTGGTCGACAACTGGTGCATTAACCTTTCCTTCACACAGCGATCGTCACCTAAAATGGTTAATTTTATTATTTGGTGAGCCAAGCATCCTCCCTGTCGCTTTTCCAGCTGTGATTTTTTGCCAAATTTGGATTGATCGTTTAATTGGAATTAATCTTATGTATGCGCGATTCCAAGGAAGCGATATATTGGAACACTTGTACTTGATGCCCCTTTCCTATCTTGACAGGTTGACAGCTCATGTTCGGCACGGGAGCGCGAGGTTTTGCTGAAATAGTAGCTGATGGTGTCAGCTGCCACGCATCTCTCTCTCTCTCCTCTTTATATTACAGCTGTGACTCGGATATTCAACATGAGAAATCCATGATCTTATCCACATCTTTAAATTACCGAGCTTTCCTATGCCACTCTGAACCTGAGAACAGTCTCATATTTTGTTTGTGCTGAGTCCCTGGGTACCGGTGATCTCACGATTATGGATGGGTTCATCTCACCATAAATTAACTCTTCGTTGCTGTGAATACTGAAGAAACTGCCGTTGGCGGGAAATGTTTTCGGAAAAACTCGAATAATCACGGGTTGGGTTTTTTTTCTGCCTTCATCTCTTCTTTATTTATTGTTTCCTGTGAAAGACGGGCTATTCGCCAACAAGCATTGATTGACCTCATCGTGAAAGACTATTTTTCTAATCAAAACAGGGCGATATCCAGTCCAGTGGCTTTCACATACTGCGGTACTTTTTAAATATTTTAGCAGTCACGTGTCCAGTCCCTTTGTGACCATGAGCCACATTCACAACAGCCACCGGATCGTCTGGATTCTGTTTACAATCAAGGTGGCTACGTGATCGAACTACATTCTTAAAATGTCTGCTCGGTGTTTGTGCGGGACAACGCCGGCTCTCGCGAGTTGAGAAGTGGAGGACATCGGAGGACTGAAGAGTTTTCCAGACGAGAACCTCCCGAGTCGCGGCGCCTGAGGACGAGCGGAGGTTGTGAAGAGGCTGCGATGTTTGCTTACGTGAACTACCATAGGACTGGATGTGCAGCATCCATCACAAAGCTTTGACAGAACATCGATTGTGGCCTGAAGCACGCATCTCTGTGTCAAGGGGGCAGTTCGGGTAAAACTAGTCAAAACTACGATCGTGCATTTTCATTCAGAAAAAATACTCTACAAATGGATATATTATATTCTAATCCTTGAGCAAAACCCTAAAATTGTGAACACAGGAGGATGAGGTGTATAATTTTGGAGGTCTGACATATAATTCTGGAATAATCTAAACAACTATAAAAATTTATATATTTAATTGCGATCAAGTAATGTATGTGACGATTTGTTTTACAAAATTACAAATAATTACCCAGAATTAGTACATTGAAACTTTGATGAAGTATTAATTAATATGATTTGAAGAATAAGTATTAGCTAGGGGACGGAAGAAAGCTAAATATGACCCAAACTGAACCCATAAGCGCAGTGTTCAAGTCAGAGAGGTCACAGGTCTGAGGTCACGCTATGCAGATCGGGTGAGGTCATCTGATCGCTTGCCGCGCCCCTCCCGGGATTTTCTTTCTATTTGTTGAGTAAATACAGACTAGAGGCAGGTTGTAATAAGCTGTGTAGATAATGTTGTCCTTGTTCTGAGAGAAGCACGTTTTACTGGGTGAGTTTGAGTGACGTAGTAGGCACACATTCTGTCTTGAAAAAAAAACCCGAACGAATCAACAGAAAACAGAGATGAAGAACGAACAAAGTCAAAGAAGAGGAAGGATAAACGGGAAAATTACCGTTGTTCGTGATGGTCTTTTTTCGAAAAAACATTAATTAAATCTTGTGAACAGGTAACAGATCCACATGACATTTTGTGTACCTGAAACGAGATCCGAACCAATCTTTCCCACTTTCTTGTTTACCTGTGGAGAAAGTGTCACAAATTGCCCAAAGAAACAAAGTTTCTCTTACAGCGCGTTTCCAAATATTTTAACGGGAAGAGACAGTGAAACCTTATTATACAAAGAAAGGATTAATATACAATTAATCTCTTCCCCAGGCTCTGATCATGTTGCTTCTGTTGAGCACCAATACACGCAGACTGTTTGTCAACACAAAACAAATCATCTTGGGATTGTTGTTCGCCAGGGAGATTAGTGACCAGTGGGTGAAGACAATACCATGGCAGGTATTCCTAAATGTTCTCTGGAGTGTCATCCACAGCTTTATCGTTTGCTTCTTTGGATGAACAGAACATTAACTATGGCAGACACTCCGACTGCATGATGTCTAGAATTACTCAGTGTGTGGGGATCCACACTTACCAATCCTTGCCAAAAAATAAAGTTTGGCAAATAGATGATAATAGACTGTCTTTTTATGGCGACGATTAGATGACATTTCAAAACTGTGGTGATGTTGAGTGTGAAATGAAGCTCTAAGGTTACCGTCGGCAGACAAAGACAAATCCTGAAAAGGAATAATAAAAATGTGTTGTATTTCATAGTAAAGTGTCGGACATGCAGCTTATCTCTAGTTGTGAGGTAATCTTGGAGAATAAGTTTGTTCAGACCATTTTTTAAAAACTGAGCAGTTATAAAAGCCAGAATACAGGACTCAAGGGACTTCTCTCAGAGGCAAATTCGGTGGATACTAGAGTGAATTCCCACATGTCAGAAAAATAAAGTAATAAAGACCACCCATCTCTATACAGTCGATATTTTCTGGCTACTTTGAGGTGGTGTAGGAGGGAGTAGACTATAATGCCATGTTACACATAAGATTCATTGTGTGTGCATGTTACACAACCACTAACCACTGTTATGTGAGTGTTTTAGGGAGAGTACCCCACTTTACACAGACAGCAGAAAGGAAAGAAAGGACACAAAACATGAAATACATATTAAAAAGTTTGTTTTTCCATGACAGCTCACAGACTTCGTTGAAAACGGTCCCATCATCATGGGATGGCGGGTTCAGTTTTTGAGTTTTCTTTTTCGTCGCTGTTGGCATCTAGGTGGGAGAAAGCAGCTGTTGACCCTGTGTCCCCCGTTGGCCGTTAATCACGGTTAGATCTTGTGATCCCCATCCTTATCACCGTCGCTACGTTGGGTTGCAGTTAGCTCCCCTGATGCACGGCCGATAATCGATGACTTTGGTATTTACTCGTCTGGGTGGATGTTTACCGGAAGGAGGGGCGGAGGCTGCAGTTTCCTGCGAAAAGTCCCTCCATGGGAGGCGGTGGTAAAATTAAAAGCATCATGAAAGATGAAAGACAAGTGATCAAAAGGCTGTTGCTAAATGGTTCGCTGTGTTTCTCCTTTTTGTGATAGCTTGGCTCAGCCGCGCTCTCGAAAGTCGTAAAAATAACAAATAAAATAAATGTAAAAAGAAAGGAAGCGAAAGAAAAGAACACAAGTGTTCAAAGACAAAGAGACACAAAACTTCGCTTCATCAAAGCTCAACAATAGCAATGCTACATTCCTAGTTTTTTCGAAACCGGGGAAGTGAAGAACGAAGTCCATCATCATCATCAATAATCATAAATATCAATAATCATCAATCATCATCATCATCATCATGATGTACTCAGCCATGATTCTTGTTCCATCCATCTCCTGTTTAACTATAAATAACTCATTCACTGGAAATTTATTTTCCTTTTTTATTCCTTATTTATAAAAGTTGTAAATATAAAGAGTTTAAATAAACTGAGAAGAAAACAATATTTGTACAACACTTAATAATAAAGTTTCCAGCGAACATATATAAAATATCTATTTACATATACAAATACAATGACATACAAATCCACCATGCAGCTTACACAGACTTAAAGAAAGACGAAAACTAAACTTTTTTCCTACAAGTACAAAAAAAAAAAAAAACCAACAAAAAAACAAAACAAAACCGGGATAACAAAAATATTATCATAGCTGTCGACAAGACGATATTAATTTTCTCAGGCATGTTCAAACAAAAATCTTCAGTGGAACTCAAGATGTAGCATCGATAAGAAAAATCAAAGCCGGGCACGTGGCGAGCTGGATGTGATGATAGAGATGAAAGCTCGTCCACCAGCGCCCACCCCTCCACATACCCGCCGTCTGTGTGTTTCTGGTTTCTAACGAAATTGTTTTCCATCATTGATTTCTTTGGAATGCAGGTGGGTACACGGACTTTTGCCAGACTTGCAGCCCAGGCTCTACCCTGAGTTCTTTGTGTTTTGTTAAACTCACTCATCCACATCCACCCACATCCACAGTCTGGATAGTTAGACATCGTAGGAAAAGATGTTATCAACTTTGTTTTCTTATCTCACTCTCGAGTCCAGAAACATACCATGGTTGTATTGAGAACAAGAGCTACAAACTTACTGTAATAATAAATGAAATATTTCAAGTAACAAGAGACAAATTGTATTGAACACTTGTTTGGGCGAGTTGGGGGCAGAGGCATGCGCATGCAGTTGGCGCACGTTGTGACCGCGCATGCGTGAAAGTGCTTGTGTATTGACTGCCGGACACAGCGGTAGTAGGAGTGTTGTGGTCTCCTGTAAGGATACCAGGCCCCCGCCGCACACTTCAGGAGACAAACTGCTGATGACGTCAGCACTGCAGGAGCCGCCATTGACGCGTTAAAATGGACGCCTGCCAAATGGAGCGAGTGATTCCCCCTGGGCGCTGGCGACGCGCACATTGATTTCACGTCACGATTGTGCAGTGAGAGAGGTGGTGGTGGGGGGAGAGAATGAGAGGGGGGAGAATGGCGGCAACGGTAATAATGGAAACAAAAGGCGCGAGGTGTGTGGTTCACTGGGCGCTCGTGTGGCCGAGTCGTTTGACCGATTCCAGACTTTGTTCTTGTCGCCCACGTGTTGCCCCCGGTCCCTATGAAGGGAAGCGGTTCTTTGTGTGCCTTGACCTTTTGACCGCGACAACAACGTCTGTCATCATCCACGTGTGTACCTGTGTGTACTGACAAGCATGCGCACACACGTGCGCGAACTCACTAATACTGACAAGCGTCTCCAGAAGATCAGGACATGTTAGCGTTGATATCTTTACCATAGAAAGAAACTGATCCTGCAAACCAACCTCTGCAGACAGACAGACAGACAGACAGACAGACAGACAGACAGACAGACAGACAGACAGACAGACAGAGAGGAAATCATCAGCAATTATCATCGGGAAAGAGCGATAGAAAGAAAAGGACAGCGTATGGATTATACTGAGTATCTAAATATTTACTTTCTATATACATAGATAATGAACTCATTATTAGAGCCTTGATCTTCTTTCTCAAGGGATATGTCTAATTAACTAATTAAAAAGAGAATGGTATCACTATTTGAAGAGTGAAGGAAATACAAATAGACAACAAGAGAAGGAGAAAAAGAAGCAGACAGGCACAAAGACAATTGACCTTTGATCATTTATTCACACCGCCATCGGGTGAGAGAGAGAGACAGAGGGGAAAAGACATACAGAAAGAAAAGCAGACACAGGGAGAGAGAGAAAGAAAATGTGCTGCGGAGTAGAGAGCAGGTAAAGATCACAGACATGGTTGTCGGGAAACAATGGTTGATAATGAAGATGAAGAGTTAACAACCAAAGAACAAGAAATAATCAGTCTCGCGAGAAGAATGTATCTGTACAGGTGTTGCTTGTTGATTATGAAACAACTGTCCTTCCTTTTTCGTACAGCCCCACCCTGATCCCCCGAAATTCGTTTCGTACAAAATGAAAACAACAATCGATATTAAACAAATAAGCTAAATTTTACTTTGTTCTCGCTCTGATACCCAGACAATGGCGGGCACATCAAGCCTCGTTTTAGAAAATCGATGGTTTGCAGACAAGGGCAGACAACGCATGAATTACGTCGCACAAAAGTGAAAACTGTGACAAACATCTGCTTCACAATAATCGTTGTTTTATGAGCTTGCTCTGCTGGCCTCGATCAGTCATCAGTTCGGCAGATGGCGCTAACACAGACATCATGTCCGAGAACAACAAGAGTTCAGTGGCTTTTGACGACAGTGTAGATACCCGGACACACGGGCTGGGTGGACAAGTGTACAGGACATGTCTCTGGGACAATACAATGCGTGAGTCGGGACTACACAAGGTAGGTGTTGTCATTGCTCTGTTGTATTAACTGTCAAATGTTTTACTACCAAACTTTGTGAACAATGGTACAACAGTCACTAATGGCAACGCTTTTACGATTCGTTAAAAATAATTTTGAAGTTTGATAAACAGCAAAATGACTCTTGTTGTAGTTAGAAACATATTTCCGAATCAATACCTAGAAGAAAGGGGAGTAAGATTTTGTAAAATGTTTTTGCCATATGGAAAGGCAAAGTCTTGCGCATTCTGATTGGTTTTTGCAAAAATGACAAACTTCATTGAGGGAATAATGTTTTGAGGCGAAGCCAGGACTGAAATCAAATTACAGTCAGTGGGACAGAGTGAACTGTGTTTGAAACTTTGTCCTGTTTGTAATGCAAGATGTTGTGGTAGTAACAGTCACCACAGCGAACTCTCCCTCATCCCTGTCAGCCTCGGTCACTGGCCCTACTAACCATGTTATCCAGCTTCATTCCGGAGACAGCCGTTGGCGTTAAGCAGATCAAAGGATCTGTTGACGAAGACGTTGGACGCATCTGTCCATTGGCGAGGGGAAGATAACCGATGTTGCTAAGTTACTCACACGCTTTCTTCCACTCTTTCACATTGTCCCCACTCTATCTCATTCGCACAATCCCAAACTATTACCTTGTAGCAGTTCCTTTCCTTTCATTTGGAGCTACCTTAGAAGCCTGTATACGAATTTCCCTGGGACAAAACTGTGGTGTAGATGGAACAAATGAAATGGATTTGCATGGTGTCACTCGGAATGACAAGAACATGGCTTGGTTCCGCCTGAAGCGTGAGGACAGTTATTTCTGATGAACTGTAGCTATCCACACAGGGAGAGAAAATGTCCTCCCTTCCTCTCTTGTCTTCTCTCCACCCCTCTCCCCATCTCTCTTTGTCGTTTCTATTTTCTTCCCATTGTTTCCCCTCCCCTATCTCTCTCTCTCTCCTCTCTTTTTCGTCTTATTTAGCTGTTCGCTGTACCGGAAGGTTTTACTTTGCAACGCATTGATTGGGTTCAGCACCTCGGTGCTTGGTCCACGCAAAAGCTGGATGTTGGCTCGGGTGTGGCCGGGTACTCGGTCAGACTCCATCTGTGGTGAAGGATCACAGCACGCCATCATGGCACGCGATCACACACACACACACACAGACAAACCACAGACACACACACTGACAAACACACACACACACAGACAAACCACAGACACACACACACTGACAAACACACACACACACACACACACACAGACAAACCACACACACACACACACACTGACAAACACACACACCACACGTCCACACACACAGTACGTTTATTTTCACACCACTACGTCTGCTGGAGCCGATAAGATGATATCGTCTGGTCTGTCGCTTCTACGTCTTCCTTCACACTGCGAGGCCCACAAGCAGACGACACTTGAGCTACATCTGTCTGTATGACAGAAGGTTCTGGAAAGTTTTCTGCATTTGATAGCCGGTCGGAAAAAAACTGTTCGACATTTTCATACCATCTTTATAGCATGTTTCTCTGGAAAAAATGATTTGAGATCATCTGCAGCAGTAATCTGACCGATAAATAAAATAAAGTTTAGAGAACCAAAGACACATAAAATGTATTTATCGAAGAGAACGAGTGTAAGCCATCCTCCAAGCAATCACTAAAGAGAACAGTCTGTATAGTCACCATGGCAACCAGCCAACAAGCCACGGGGCACTCACACAGACAACCGAATCCATCAACACGAAATGGCGCGAACAAGTTTGGGTGGCGATTCCCGTAACAACCACGTCACTTATCACCGCGTGTGGCGTCACCACGTGGCGCACAACCACGTCATCATCGTGACACGCGCAGAGCCGACTGCGTGACGTATGGAGGTATCGCCGCATGACGTATTGTCCCGAAATTACCTGAAATTACTGTCACCTGAAAAGTACGAGCGTAGCAATCACCGCGGAGAGTCCTGACGTGCAGTGCCGCCTACTCCACACGAGTGTGACTGACGAGGGGCTCCTGTCTGTGTGAGTAGTGAGTAGTGAATAGTGAGTGGTGAGTAGTGAGTGGTGAGTAGTGAGTGGTGAGTGGTGAGCGGTGAGTGGTGAGTGGTGAGTAGTGAGTGGTGAGGGGTGAGTAGTCAGGGGTGAGTAGTCAGGGGTGAGTGGTGCTCACCCGCACATTCATCGTCGGAGTGTTTGTAGACTGTTCACTTGTGTAACCGTGCGATAGGTTCATGCAACCTGTTCACTTGTCGGCTGCTTTCCAATTATCGAAAGACCTACTTCAGCCCACGTGACCAAAACTGACAAGTGACGTAACGTGAGGTGCTCTAAATTATTTTTAATTGTTCTAACCGAATCCAGAGGATGATGACGGATTTGCCATAAAAACAAGTGTCGCGACAAAAATAATAGTTTGCAGCATGTTTGATATTTTTGGCGGCCCGGTGGAAGCAGATCGAGTTATCGTCCCACAGCAACATGTCCTCCACAGGCCGCTACACCGTCCCATGGCTAGGTAATATTTCTCTTTTCACCACTACAGACACTTGAAATCGATCACAAAAGCGCCACCTAGGATCTCCATGTTTAGAAATGATCCTCGCGTGTTTCTGCATCCTGTAGAAACGTGTTTTTTTTGTTTTTTTTTTTTGTGCCTTCCTGTTCCGACCGCGTGACGTCGCCACTGCCCGACATGCGTGCGCAGGCAGGAACGATAACTCTAATGTAATCGCCCGTCAAGCGCATCATTTATCAACTGGACAAGAGGTTGTACACGCGAGTCACCTCCCCAGCCTGAAGTATGCTCGTGGCTGTGACCCTACGGTTTGGCAGCTAATATACGGGTTCTCTCCCCTTGATTGGTGGATTATTGATTGACGATTAATTGAGTTATTATTATTGAGTTATTAATTGCGTGTGTATATATATTTATAAACTTCTTCTAAAGCATAATGAGCTTACAGTCAGAAAATACTCTTAGACTCATCATGTATCGTCAAAATGAATTGCAAAGCCGTAATCGGAAGTGAGATCAGAATAAACAAGGTGTATTTATAGCTGCCTATCACTTAGCTTTAATTGATTTTCTTAAAGTCATCAGTTCTTCTTCCATGGCACAAATTATTTAACCCGAGGCGTGCGAGTGTCATGGACGGTTTCAGATTTTTCCTAGAAATATTTTTTGATATAATTCTTCGTTTGTTGGTTGCGTGACTCAACCGTTTTGTTAGAGCTTTGAACTTTTGGAAGACTTGGGGAAGGTTCAAAATCTAGGTTAGTTGGACATTCGTCTCATGAAACTTGCAGACCTTTGCCATTTCAGACTTCAAGTTCGCCTTATCTCGGGCATGATATAGGTTTGTAGGTCAGTGTGGACATTCCAGCCTGTAGAGGTCCTGTTGGACGACTTCCCACTCGAGCAGTTCCCTCAGGGGCCACTTGCACAACACGTATCTCATTTTAAACACCTCTAGGCCTTAAATCCATGTAATCACAGATAATCAGATAAACAGTGCACAGCTCAGTCTGAGAACTTTTGAAAAATTAAAATTGTTTAAAATAAGATAAAATTGTTTACACCAGACCACTTCCTGTCAGCCCAAGTTTTCGCTGTGCAGCGCATTTAAATCGCATAGGAGGTATTTAAAAAAATTACATAATTGCTTCTTTAGAATAGTTGTAAGTTTTATAAACAATGTGTGTAACTAACGGAGTTACCCAACAAGGTGACTAGTAGGTAGCGCCAATGTAGAAACCTGATAATGTCCATCGCTGACCTTATGACCCCGCTGTGTCCTCTCAAAGAAGGATCAGTAGTCGTGGTCACGTGTTTTCGACAGGAAGTCTTCTCAAGCTGGTGGCCGCAAGAGGTCGTGAAGGTGTGGGAAAAATACATCCTGACAAAGAAACCGCAGTCCTCAAGGTTTAGCCGTAGGCTAGAGAGATTTCATAATTTATTTTTAAAATTCACAAATTTCTAAAAGGAGCTGACCAGTTTGGAAATTCAAACTTTTATTCCCAGCGAGCACCTGGACAGAGCACTGGCTCTGGCTGTTTACTGACTAAGATGTAGTGACCAAAAGTATTTTGTTTATTGTCATACTTCAGGTCCAGTGATGCTTTAATCTCCACGTGCTTACAGCTGACTGTTGGACATGGCCATGGCGGCAACCACAGAGTACTGCCGCTTCCTCGAAGAGTATATCAAGGACCAACAGATCTTCTTAGTTTATTTCTTCACCCTCACTTCAGTCTTCGGGGACGTGTTCACTGTTGTAAAATTTCCAATAGTGAAACTCTGTATCCTCCTTCATCCATAAACTGAAAGAAAAGAGGAAGAAACAAAAAAAAAGAAAACCTGTGAGAGTTTGGTCTGGAAGGTGGAAATGTTACGGACGAAGTTTAGTCTCCATCTCTCTGACACTCAAGCGAAGCCAAAATAAAATCTCATTTCGTGCCAGTGACGACAGGATAAACTGTAGCCAGATGTGGAACAGTCTGAAATTGTTTGAACTACACTAGCCCTATCATCTTACCAGGCGTTGGGAGCTCTTGGGAGAGATTCCCACACGGGAGTTATCTGTCCTGTCAGTGCTGACCTGCGAGGCTCCGGCTGACAGGTTCAATGTTGACGATGAAAAACGAGATGAAGGAACAAATAATGCAGACAGTGCAACGGTTTCTTTCTGACAATTTTTTTTAAAGTGGCATGATAAGTGTAGGAATCATACATAAAAGCTGCTATTTCTCCAATTACAAGATCTGCCTTATCCTCGTGATAAAACTTTCTGTTTACAATGGTCTGCTTTAACCTGAGTTTATTTAAAGGCAGAGAAAGAAAGATTGAAAAGATTGGGAAGAGAGAGAATGTGAATAGTTTTCTTGGAATAGGGAGGTGATAGAAAAGTTTTTTACTCCTAGAAAATTATTATTCCTAATTTTGACTGCTCAGCTCATTGCACGGACATCACCTAATAAATGTCAGGTA
The DNA here is from genome assembly GCA_004794325.1 of Pomacea maculata. Classification (NCBI taxonomy): domain Eukaryota; kingdom Metazoa; phylum Mollusca; class Gastropoda; order Architaenioglossa; family Ampullariidae; genus Pomacea; species Pomacea maculata. Next base: position 123,652 of record SRHC01002388.1, on the reverse strand, counting down.
AGGTGAAGGTAAAAATCGCCGGCTGACATTTTCAACTCATTATGAAATGAAATGAAATGAAATGCTAGAAAACGCACTTTTTTTGTAGCTAGCTTTCTGTGAGGACGATCCCCATCTTCTCTCCATCCTTCCCCACCCCTCTAAAGGAGTCCGCATCAGTTTATTGGTATCCACTCAGTAAAATATTATATTTCTGGATGTCACAAGTCGGTCTCAAGGATCCCTGTAGCCATTGACATAGAACTGTTTGTTATTTGTGAGCCAAAGAATCACGATTTCCCGTATTGGCGGAAGCTGTTTGACTGCTAACTGCACAAATTACTCCGCGTGTCGTGAGAGAAGCCAGTATGTCAGGTTCTTCAACCTTGTAACCATGGCGACACACATTCTGAGTGAGGAGCGCGGGCAAGAGAACTTGAAATGCTGACTCGTCTGGCTGTTAAGTGCATATTTATATTCTTATTTACCGAGAAACAGTTCTCAAGGTCTGAAAAAGTGAAAAACGTTTTGCTCCACATCACGTGGCTGAACTCAATACAGAATAATTGGAATGCACCTGCACGCTTGCAGAAACAGACTAAGGGGCATGCGGAGAGGGTGAGAAAAAAGAAGAAGAGAAATCAGGTCTGCGATGAGAATGTGTAAACAAAAGCAGGTAGAAAATATAAAGATACTTTGTGTCATCTTTTGCGGAATAAGTAAAAATAGTAGATCGGTTACAGTCTTAGTTCTGAAGACTAGAGTTCGTTTCCCACCGACTCTCCATTAAAAGTGATGTTCGTTAGGTCTTGGCCCAGGACTGAGCTAAATACAGCATCCACATCCTGTTTCTGTGGAGAAAATACATCACCTTGGCATATCTGAGCTGTGTCACAAAAGGAGAACAGTTTCTGTCTGTTGAAAACCGCCAAAGATTGCAAAACTTTCAACTGATGATGGTCCACCGTAGGAGGTTGTTTTAAACACCGGAGTGAGTTTAAGCAGACATGCCCTCCTTCCCCGACAAAAAAAAGTGTGTCAGCATGTGAGGCTGTCGGAAGTTTAGTAAATTAGAAAGGAGGTGGTTTGAAATTTCTCAGCTGCCATAAGGATTCTGTCAAAGCGAGGCTTCAATTTTGAAATATAAACAGGAACCTGGTCTGGCGCACGAGTGAAACACGCGAAATGATGAAACATTGGAGATGGGGAGAACGGGGGAGAGATTGAGTGAGAGAAGGGAGAGAGATAGTGAGGGGAATAAAGTAGAAATTATCTTCAAAGCATTCATTTACAGGATCGTTGTTGTTAACAGTGAAAATGGTTGAGGAGAGGGCAACCAGAAATAAATGTTGACATGCCGCCCACGTGAGACATCATGGCGGTGATTGCTAACTAGTGTTTCACTGAGCAAATAAGCATCAAACTCATACATAACTTTATGCATGACACCCACACACACACAAACACACCCACACACACACACACACACAAACACGATCTTTCCACCCACCTTCCCAACATACACGCTCACCCTACTATTGCCACTCGCTCCTGTTGCCCAACATACTCTATTCATTCCGCCTGTCACATCTTCCACACTTTAGTCCATTGTACATCCTGAAACATCTACCACACACTTTTCTACTACACATTCTGTTACATCTACCAAACTATACTCCAGTTCACCACATCCTGTCACACCGAACTGCTGCCACATCATCCGCAATACCGAGCCACTCACACTACCAAGGGAATGCCTCTTCAAAGAGCAAAAAAGGACTGGTGGACTGGAAAATTGTTTCTAATGACCGGGTAGATGCTAAGATACTGCCTAAGCTTTTCCTAAAGCAAATCGAAAATAATTTCGCACCTCACTAGTTCTATAAGTAACATCGCCATCAGTGTGGTGCCCGGTGTTGTTTCCCATGTTTACAATCAACTTTACACTCAAACTATTTTCTCACATGGTTACACTAAGTCAATGTTCTGGAAATAAAAGATTCCGTTTTACAGGCATTGTATGGCAATGAGACCATCGACCAGAGCAGAGGAATTAGATTATTTGGATTCCGTGAAAAACTCAACTAGAAATAAAATACACCATCAAAAGAAAGTTTTGTTTCTGGCAGTGGACGGTTTGTTTGTAGTCTCTTCTTTAACGATATCGCACGCAGGAGAAAATGTTTCTGGCTTTTGTTTCATTTCTGAAGTTTTAATATTCACCGAAAACTTTGTATTTTGTGGGACAGAAAAACTATGACATCCAAGAAGTTCAAGAATAACACAGACTAGCTTGTAGAGATTGTGGACAACGCAATGTCCAGTACTTCTAAGGTTCTGACTAACCTCGATGACACGATGCCACCACTCACAAATCATTCTTCGCTTTTTAAATCACGAAGAGACAATTTTCTTCTTTGTTTTGTTTGTTTGTTTCAGTGGCGGATTCGTTTTGAGGCACTATTTTTTTTTTAAACTTTAATTAGAAGGGTTGTGGAGAGAAAAAAACGATTGTGACGTGACTGGTGAAGGAAGGAAGCATCTAGCCTCAAGTGTTTGAGAAAGAATAAAAGTGACACAAGTGTGAGCTGACTGTAAACACACAGTTTACATCTGTCAAGAGATTACTGCTGTTGGTGATGAGGTTACGTCCGCGCGCGATGATTGTCCACGTGGTGCGCAACAGGTCGAGTTCTCACCCACACTGCGCAGATTGCAGGTCAAAGTTCACACTTTCCCATCTTGTCGCCACCTGCAAGAAGTCAGCCCCTGGCTTCCCACGATCCACTGGTGCACAGTGACACAATTGAAACTCGTATGAGGACCCTTGGTGGACTGGGAAATTTGCTTTTCCCCCTCCCCCACACAAAACACACCTCCTTCTCTCCCTTTTCCTCTGATATTATGGAATAACATACTGTTTTTCTTGTTTCGTGGCTCAGTTTAGGTCTTCGCTGGAGGTGGGCTCTTCAACGGAAATAGGACCCAAAAAATAGAGTTGTTGTCGAGTGTTTACATTCGTAATGCAGGGCATGACGTCACCACAGGCCGACTTTCTAGGAAGAGGGTACAAGAGGTCAGAGATGCGTTTCGCGGGTCACTGATAACAGCCATCAGATTGAATCCTTGGCCTGGGTGGGGGAAAGGGGAGGACAACTCCCCCCGACATGTGACGTACCGCCTGGTGCTCGGTGCCAGTCTCTTTGGCTCTTTTGACGCCCCGGCTGTGAAGAGTCGATCTTGTCAGACATTTCGCTCAGCAGGGGAGACTACTCCGCAGCCAAGATGAGTTGTGTCGTCGAGACGGTTGGGAGATGACGTCAGAAAGACTCCAGCAGACCTTGTCTGACGCTGTCTGTGCGTGACTACGTGCACGTGCCGTGTGCAGTGTGGACAAGACGTGAGCACGTGACCACACACAGCATCTGTGAGCGGCCGTCAGGTGGCGCAGTGATTAAGTAACCGTTGACCAATAAAATGAAGATTTTCGGATTTGAATCTCGCTTTTTTCTGCCAAAAGTACTCTTATACTCATTGTTATCTACCGTTCCTTGATACAGGTCTGTCACGTGACAAGAGTGACGTGTCTCCATGCGCACTGTGATCGATGACAGCAAAGTGTGGGAGGGTACAAACGTCCGTGATATTATCGACAAGTTAATCGCATATTACCTTGATTATTCGCATCATTTGACGACAAAGAAACAGCTGTTCACGCCCTCGACAGATATTTGGCATCAACTATGTTTTCATGGCTGATGATTTTGTGATTGAACGGCTACGAACTCATCGGCTTCTCTGTGTTAAAACTTTGCTTCTGTCGACCAATGACAGTGAAAAAAATGACGATTGATCCAGGTTTCTGAGTTGACGAGAAACTAAGGTGAAAGTCGGAGGAGATGAAGTAACGAAAAATTGAATAAGCGGCGATGAAAGATAAAGCGGTTGGCAGGTCAGAGGTGATGCACACAGGAAGAACTTGGCTGTGAGAATGAAACAGAGTAAGCGGTCTTTTCTCTGACCTTTACTGGATTGACATCCATTGGTCAGTGCTATATACAGAGTTAATACAAACATCTGTTACAGAATTTGTTGCTAAAAATTATACTGAATACGATATAATCTTGTGGAATGAACGCAGTGGTTGTCGGGCATCTGAGAAAAAAAATGCGTTGAGATAACAAAAAAAAAAAGGAACAAATTATATTAACAGGTTTTTTTATTCTTCTGTTTGCTCAGTAAGAAAAATCTGCCTCTCACAAAACGAAAGCAGGTTACAGTGAGACAAATGATGGTGTGCAAAACACGAAACACTTCCATCTAACCTTCGCACATTCCCTCTACCGGAAGTTGCTTTGCCCATCTTTGTTTCAATCAGCGCGGGACTTGCTGCTGTGAGCACCACACTATCTCTCGTCTCGCGAGGCTTCGCGGGTCGAACTGTCAGACGGAAGTAGGCTTCTGTCACCGGCATAAAAAATAATTACGGGAAAAGGTCTGGAAATGAGAAAGTCCAGGAACCTGTGAGGAAGGAGTCTTCAGCCTCGTTCTGATGTTGAGGTAGACGCTGGGGAATGAGCTGCCGATCTTCATGTTGCTTCATATTTGCTTGAAGTCTGTTTGTCTTTAATCTCGTGTAATCATTGATTGATTGATTGATTGATTGAGGGAGTGAGTGAGTGAGTGAGTTGTTCATTCACTTGCTCATTCTTTCCTTTGTTCGCTTATTTTTATTACGCCTGTCTGTCATTCGTTCTTTTGCTCCTTCTCTCGAAAAACATTACCATGAAAGATCACTCAAAGAACGATGTTAAAATAAACATGACCAGCCCAACAACAAAAGAATCTATCATTTGATTACTCTCGCACCGCGGTAACGAGACATCACGCAGTCGTACGTGACCGCCCTAAATGACAATTTGACAAACTCTAACAACAATTAAAAAAAAAAAAACAGAGTTCGAAACCCAGCACCATCATGATTTCCACCGGCATCTTTCCGCCATTTCCATAAACTTGCGCAAAGAGTGAAGGTCGTAATCAAGGTTGTTTCCATGACAACCCATGCCACCATCCCAATAAACACCCAGAGAAGGGCAAAGGTCGTGTATTTTCTGGAAATACTTGCATTTGGCACAAAGGAAGGTCCGACACAACCACAGTTATTACAACAACCCAGGAAGTCGGGAGCTAGGTTACGAGAGGGAGGGTTCGATGCCAGGCTTGCACTCTGTCCTCGTTCCTCACTCGGCAAAGATCCTGTTTCTGACCCTCCCCAGACCTGATCAATATTGTCCATCCTCCCGGCTGAGCTTCTTCTCCATCAAATTGGTCTCAGCAGACATTAGGACACGTACAGCACGTGCGAAGATGAGAAGAGAGTCGGTAGGAGGAGGGAAGAGCGAACCATTAATTGGGATTCCCTACATCAGCAGTCTTGGAGCCTCGGAGAAGAAATGTTTTCAATAATGGCGGACATCTCTGGACAAGCAGGCAAGACTCCCCTTGTCATCACTTTAATGTAGTATTGGTTTCTGACTTCAAGCGAGTTGCTGACATCGGCGAAAAGTATGAACGTGTCTTCAACAACTTTTACCAACTTTGCTGAACTTGGTTGCCCCCTCGGTCGGTTGAAAGTCTTCCAGCGATGATGAGTCGTCTGACTGGCATCAGGATTGTACAGAAGACCAGGAGCCGAGGAAGAATGGATGTTTGTTGTTTCTGAACTATTTTGAGAGAGAGTGAGGAAAACAAGTTATTCGCAGTTAAAATGTTGGATCAGATCTTTGTATGATGTGAAGATACTCGGGGGCTTCATTTAGTCAACAAATTGTTTCCCTGCGTGACTGACAAGTACAGTTTCTTGTCTAGTTTAGCATCGATGGAGGTTTATCAGAGAAGAATTGTGGGATACTGTAGCTACTATATGGAGGTGAAAATTATAATTTCAATAAGACCAAGCAGACAGGACATTAATAAAGTAAAAGTAACTAAGATCATTGGAGGTATACAACAGGAAAAAGACGAATGAGTGAGTGACTTGAGTTGTTTCCATCCTCCTTTGAGTTCAAGAAAAGCTGAGGGTCATCAACAGCTGAAGTAGGAGAAATGCTAATAAATACAGTTTAAAATGCTAACGAATGCTAACAGATACAGCTTGAAACACGCACTAAAACATTCGCCATCTTATTTTGAAGTAATGAATGAACGGGTTTTGCAAACTGAAATATTCGCTCCATTGACCAAGCCTTTTTAACAAGAAATTAATTTTTATCCTCATTTCGCATGACTTTGCCATCTTCCTCCTCTTCTAAAGAGACATTGATTTTCATCTGTCAGCTTTTTGTTGTTTCCAGTGTGTATGCCTCGTCTCTCGTGTAGTTTTTGGTTTAATTTGCCCTAAAAATAGAGAAGGAAGAATTAACTAAGACACGACAGTCGCTAATTACTTGCGATGCACGGAATGGGGAGGAGATGGAGTCGATGGATACTCGGTCAATCAATCACTGCTCTGTTCAGGGTGGAATCCTTGAAAACCTGAGACAACAAAAACTAAATTAAAAATGTTTCCCGAAGTTGAAGGTTACTCAGCGCCATTTGTTCATCGTCGGGACTACTTTCTTCAGCGGATGCTCGAGAAGAGGAGGTGGAGAGGAGAAGAGGAGGATGCTTGCAAAGGAAGATAGTTTAGACCTTGTTACTCCTGGAGGACAATAGGACCGACAAAGGAAAAAGGTAGAACATAAACAAATCAGCATGTTGGCAATAGCCAGGCCAGAAGTAGGTTTGTTGACATTGTGCTGCTGATAGCTGGAGGCTAAAAACTGTTCTTGTGGTACAATCGCAGCTTCTGTTAACGGACACAGTGTAAACACCTGGTGCAGGTAGGAAGTGAGTCTGGGGTCTAGTATTGCCTCACCTGTCAGAAGGTTTATGTTACCGAGACCAGACAGGTGACAAGTCCCAAACAAAGGTGTGCCAGATGCCTGCAGGTGTTCCTGCTCACGGAACTTCAGAATTCAACAACAAATAATAATTTAGACAGTGGTCTCCACCTAAAGGAGAGGCTAGAACTAAAAATGTGGACGAGGGATGTGAAAAAGAAGAGACTACTAGGCAATATTAATTTGGAGAGTGCACGCGATGGTGAGAAGTTATTAGATGACTTGGCAAAATAAAATCTTGAAAAATGGACCAACTAGGGATAATTTATTTTTAAAAAAAAAGAATCTTGTAGAGATAAAAATTAAGGAGTTCGATTTTGCAAGGAATGTGAGAGAACTGGTGACTGACAACATCTTTTAAATATCTTTATGATGAAAGGATTGTATTATAAAAAGCAAGCTACAAGGTCTGCCATCAGACTTTCCCTAGTGTACTCGTTGCAGAAGTACTTCAAGACAAACCTTCTATGAATGTGTACAAAGAGTATCATATGGAAACTAATTCACGAGTCAGAGAAAGAAATTTTATTCTTACTCTAGAAACACAGAACACCTCAGTAGTTTAGAAATATGATTGAAGACAGAGAAATATCGAAACTCTTTGAGAGAGAGAGAGAGAGAGAGAGAGAGAGAGGGTATGTATGACAGTGTAAATGTTATTGTGTCAAGATTCTGTGAGAGAGAGAAAGGCGGGGTGTGTGTTTACTTTCTCTCTCTCCCTTGATCAGCTTTTTGTGTGTCTGGAGATCTTGTTTGCAGACGACACATTATCCTACCTGTCAGAGGTGTTTACCTGTCTCACTGCCGCAATCCCTTGTCTGCCCCTCACACACTCCAGACTATCTTCTGTTCCCAGTTCCTTCCTCTTTCTTTTTTTTTTCACATATCGTCTGCTCGCCACCCTGCTGTATGTGTTAATCTATCTGTCAGACATAGTTTCGTTTTCGTTCGTTTTTTTCGTTTCCTGTAATCTCGCCCCTGTATTAATATATACATGCACCTGTCTAAACAATTTGTTCATCTCCTTTTCTTTTGCTCATTTCATCGTCATTTCTTTCTGTCCTTCGTTCGTTCCTTCCTTCCTTTCTGTCCTTTCTTCCTTTTTTGTTTTCTTTCTTTCGTGACATTATCTTTCATTTGTTTTGTCTTTTAATCATCTTTTCTGCGGCCTTATGCTCCTCAAGGGAGCAACAAGGAACAAACTAAAACTTGATCTTTTTTCTTCTTTTCGCCAGAAGCTTTACATGATCAGCTCTGATGTTCCCAACCCAAAGAGGCCATTAACACAATTTCGTTTCCTCTACCGACATTTCCATAAATCACTCGTCAGATTGGATTCAAATTTTTAAGTTATATAAAATCTATTTGATTATTTTTTTGAGAAAGGAACATTTCTTGACAATCGTAGAGTAGCGGGAATTTCTTGAAGCATGCGTTGGACACAATGATTCCATGTTGGATTCACTCTCTTAGTCTGATTTTTTACATGAAAAATGTGTGAACTTGCAGAAATACATTTGTGTGTGGTTACCAGAAATATCTTATCTTTCTATGTGTTTGTATTTGATACTTCAATAGCGTGTCGAAGATACTCCAGTTAAAACATCCTCACGAAAGCAAAGCACGTTGGAGCGATTTCATGTAAGGGGAAAAAAGGGGGGAAAGATAATTGATAATCTCAGTGTCTTTTTATCCACCATCTCCAGAAGTGTGGATCATACCCCGCTTTTCGATAATTAACAATAATAACATAATAAACACGGCAACGTGGGCGGTTAAAAGCCAGTGCTTACGCAGGCGTAAGCAATGATGATGATGATGATGATAATGATGATGGTGATTATGATAGCATGGCTGGTGTGGGAATTCCGCTAATCAGAGGGAAATAGAGAGAAAGAATAACGAGGGAATGGGCAGAAGGGAAGTGACGACAGTGTGTGTGTGTTCTTGCGCTTTCGTGTTACCACGATATGGAAGAAAATGGCAAACATAGTAGGACACATAAAATATAAATAAATGTAAGTATGCTAAAGGAGATCAGGGCTAAAACAATAAAAAGAATTACAAAGGGCAATAGCTATGTTCCAAAGAGAAGCTTTAGGGGATCATCATTAACGGAGTTATTTTTTTCCCCTTGTAAAACAGTATGAGGTCTTTGCCAGTTGACCTTAGGAGGAAAGATCCTGTCTTTTCTTCTTACCATCAATTTTTCAGCCTTTTGTGCCTTTTTCAGCCTTTCAAAAAACGCATGCTGCTCTCCAAAATTGTGATCTTTGTCATCACACAATGTCCTTGCACGCGCTCAACCCCAGAGGTCTTTGTACTCGTCAGTGGGGCAGGTGGACACAGAAGTAGGTGACCCTTGCTTTTGTTTCTCCGCCAGCTGAGAACGAGAGAACTGCACCGTGACTCTGTCCTTCGGAAAAGTTGCCTGGTGGCGCTGTTATTTCCCTTGTTCTGTTCCACTTACCTCCCTTTGACATTCCACACAGCTCGGCTTGATTCATGACCTACATCTGGCAGAAAGGATGGACTTGCTTTAAAAAAAAACCCACAATAAACCATAACCTTGGAACTTGGGAGCCACTTTAGCTGAAAGAAGCAATATATTTATCTTGAATTGATGGCAGTTGGGGCTAGAGGGGGAGGGCGAAGAGGGGGAATTAAGAGTGCTTAAAAACTCTACTCTCTAATTGTCTCACATAAAAAGCAAAATTACATTGTGGCTCGAGAAGAAACACAGCTGAACTAAATTAGCTTGCCAATTTATTTTTTCGGTAGCAAGACAATTTTTTTTAATCTGCACCACTCGTTGAAAATGTATTGGCCGATACAAGAAATGGAAACTATCCGGCAGCAAGTGCGTGTTTCAAGATCCTGTTACTCGCGTTAAAATTTAAGAGTTTTAGAAATGTTACAGATACTCTTTTTTCCAGAGAGGTCTCTACATACTCTTACAGAGTCTGATGTCAATAGGAACTGTAAAAAAATTAATTATGCTCAAAAACGCTCAGTAAGATTCCAACATCAGACAGCAGACTTGATTAAATCAGAAGCTATTAAGACTAATGTAAATTAGTAAATAATTTTTTTTAAGAGCATCAGGTCAAATGTTTAAAGTGCAGATAAATCGGAAAGAGGAATTAGCAAAAGGACTTCAATATGTGGGGACGGACGAAAATAGCATTTACCCCACCCTGCTGGGAATTAGAACCAATATAGAGAGAAAATGTAGGGCAGTCAGTGGTGGTGGTAATGGTGAGGTAGGGTCGATGGTGTAGGTGGAGGAGAGAAGCACAATGAGAACCTGACCTCGGGACACGATACAATCATTCCTCCGAGAGCTTGGCGAGGCGGTCTCACGTGAAACACAAGAAAAGCCAAGAAAACACGTCCTCCGACATCTTTTTGTGCGGAACTGAGGGTCTTGCTAGTTAAGACAACCTAATGAACTCAAAACATATCTCAAACTAATTTTGAAACATTTTGTGAAATTCCCAACTGACGCAGGCATGCTTGTGTAATTGGTTTTTTAAAACTTTATTTCATGGCGTAGAAGGTTTTGGCATTTATTAAAAGCTAATTAATTAACTTTTTCGATAGCAGATTTTTCTGTGATTCTAACTTTGCTTTAAACAAGGATGGAACATTCCAGAGATTCCTGAATAAACCAGAGATAGAGGAAAGCCAAAGGGTGTACGGGAGGGTACAAAAAGATATGCTAATGTTTGCGCATGTGTGTGTGTGCCTGCGTGGCAGCGCGTATACCGATCATGTGGATATGTCTCAGAATATAACTGCATTGTGACACGATATTTTCATTCATATTACAACTACATTTGGGTGCAGTAAGGATGCTTGACTACAAATGCAAATACTACTGAGCCAAAACCCGTGACCTTTCTAGGAAGTTTGCTGAGACACACCCTACTTGACCTGGTGTGGGGGAGGGAGTAGGGGAGGGTTGCATGCTGGCGTGTGTGTGTGTGAGCAAGTGTGTGTGTGTGGCTTCACTTCTGTTTTTGTCAAACTGAATATTTCTCCTTAGGTTGGCGCGAGCTCGGCAAGGATCAGTGCTGATGTTTAGGAGGAAGCGTCTTGCGGTCTCCCCAGATGTCTGAGTGGATTCTTCACAGGTCTGTAATCATTGTCTGGGATTCATGGGGATCTGCCATGGCGTTTTGGACTCTTCTTAAAAAAAAGGAATAACAAACTTCGCTTACATTTTTCTTTTTTAATTTAAAATTTCTTAACTTACAAAATTTGCGACGTGTGTAATTAGCTGTCGAAAGTTTGTGAATCCTGGACTAGAGTTGGGGGCACGACACAATATAATAATTTTTTAACTCATTATAATAAAGATGTTTTGTGGTCGAACTATATTTTTTAACATTTTTTTAGAAATAAGAGAAGGTAATAAGAAGCGGCTTTGTTGCAGTCATGGGAGGTTTCCATTCAAGCAGCTCTGAGCCCCCGAGCAAGCAGCGCTGCTTTCGCACGTGCAACAACGACACCACCACGTGCGGAGCGGAAGTTGTTAGAGTAGCGCCCCCTGCTCTAGACCCCGGCCAGAAGAAGATGCTGTTGTCGTCGTGGCAGAAGCTGGAAAGGGACATTGCTCAAGTCGGGGTCATAACGTTTGTAGGGTAAACATGCAGTCTTGTATATCTGTGTTAATACATTCCTCGGTTATCTCATAATCTGCTGGACAAGAAGAAACTATATATAGTGCACAATTAAATTGCATGTGCAAGTGTGTGTGTGTGTTGTCGTGCGTGCGTGCTCTCTACTAAAATTTTATTTATATATATATACGAGTGTGCTTTTAAGTTGCTTTGACTCAATATTAAAAACATTTAGCATGTTCAATGTTTCTCGTATAACAATGTTTCATTCTATTGTGCACACTTTACATTCACTAAAAATGCACATATTTGTCATGCAAGAGATTACAAGAATATAAATGCAAATAAACTCTCTTGTCTCTTTGTCCACATTCTTATTTGTGGATGTCAGTTCGCCCTAATCTCTCCCACCACCTACGTTTCCAGATATGTACATTTAAACATCGCAACTTATAAAACTGCAGTTTGTTAAATTCTCATTTTTTTCTGTGAAAATTTTGTCTTTTGTGAAATTAAAGACCTAAATTCTGAATTGCATCCGCTTTTCTCAGAATGTTCCAGACACACCCGGAAGTGCAAGGTTACTTCCTGCCCTTCACTGGTTTGCCTCTTTCGGATCTCAATCACCTGGGGACACTTCGTGCGCATGCGCTGCGCTTCATGGCAACGGTGGAGAAGTGTATGCACCGTCTGGACGAGCCGGAGCGTATGAGGGACGTGCTGGAGGGACTCGGGGGCCGCCATGCCAACTACAATGCCAACGTCGACTACGTGGAGGTGTGTTCACACTTTACATTACACTGATTACAGTAATGTTTACACCAGAGAGCAGCTGCCTGCACTTTACATTACAGTAATGTTCCACCATACTGTCAGCATCTTGGGTTCCACCATAATGTCAGCATTTCAGAGAAAAGACTGCCAGTTTCTCTGTGCAGGGCAAGGACCGTAAATCCCTCAGTCGTTGTCTGCTCGTGGGGCTGGCATGGATGATGTGGTGTGTGGCCGCCAACAGGCAATATTTGAGTCGCTAGAGGTTATGGCCCATAAAGTAGAGCTTAGGGCTGTCTTTTATCCGATATTTCCTTTTCACTCATGACAGTTTTATTAACCTGAGATGCTGGAAAGACCACAAAAAACTGTTTACTAGGAGTCAAGGAAGGAGCACTGAAGCGAGCGGAGCTGAAGAAAATGCTGCTGATGCAGGATGGTGATGTGCGGTGGTTTAGTGTCTATGCTTTAGTCTCTGGAGGGCATGCTACATAACTGAAACTTTCAGGACCTGGCATGACAAGTTGATTGACTTATGCTTATATACATGTACAAATACAATGTAAAAATGTACAGATTACTCAGCCGCTGTCCCTGAAATGTTCAATAGGTGGCGGTGATCAGATGTTGCTTGTTCGTGTGGTGTAGGTAAGGTCCTTTTACATCGAATGGTGTATTGGAATATTTTTGCAAGGGACTTGGTAGTTGTGTCAGCAGACAACAACGGTAGCTCAGACCACTTCAACAGACCAAACAGAATTTGAACAATAAGAACCCGTGGACAAAACTCTTGCCTTTTATTTTGAAAAGCGAATTTGTGTATTTGAATTTGTCTTATTTGTGTTGACTGCGGTAAACTCACATCGTGAATAACTGCACCACAATATACACTTTATCAAGTGAACCTTTCTTATGTTTCTCCTCATTTTTTTCTATCTGTTCATCATCATTAATTACTTTTATGGCTGTCATTGGTATCCTTGTAATAAACCTTTGTCAACTGTTTCATTGTTAAAGTTTTCCTACCAAACCTCTGTACTGCGATGACTACAATGTTTCCTTCTTGTGTTGATGACAGATGCTCGGGGTGCAGTTCGTCAAGGCGGTTAAGGACCACTCGGAAGACTGGACACCTGAGCTGGAGGAGGCGTGGCACTGCCTCGTCCGCGTCATCACCTTCTACGTCAAAAGCGGTTGGGTGGAGAAGGTAGAACACGGATGCAAGGACGTGCTGCACGACAAGATGGCCGGCAGAACCTTCCAGAAAAACGGTTCCGCCAAGACAAACGGTGTCGAGCAGAGCTGAGGCCAGGTCGGCGAGTTCTGACAGAAACCCCAATGGTCAGTTTTTCCTTTCTTGCGTGAGCAAAACGAGATTGGATATCGACAAGAACTGGAAAATAGTTGTCTCCTTGACAGTAACAGGAGTTTTTTGAATTCTCATCAAGGAACTTTGACACCTGTTTTGTTTTATGATGGATGTTCACCTGTTTTTGCTGTTCCTTACTGACAATCATGAAACAGGAAGTACGTAAAGGCTATCTTATAACCACGTCTGGGGAGGTCATTACCTCGGGAAATTATACAGGAGAGAACGAGCTTATTTACACTGGCTCCTAAAATCACACTGATGGATGACATCCCGAGGCATTTACTGCTAATTCTTTTTTGTTAAAGTTTTATTCCTTTTAAAAACAAAATGCTGAATATTCTGCAGCACGCGAGGGATAATATTACTCACATCAAAAAGGTGAATTATACACCTATGTGATTTCATATCCGAGTGAATAACTCGAGTTTGAGTTTCTGCCTGTGAAGTGTGTGCATGAGGGATACCCACCTACCCGTTCAAATCGACTCTGCTGTGTCATTTTTATTTCTGTGGTCATGGATACCACAGCGACATTTGTCATCAAAATGATATCATTTTAAAAAGTTCTTACTCTCTGGATTAAGAACATGTGATGTTACTGGACATTCTGACACTTCTTTTTTGAGAAAAATTACGAAAGCTATCAAGCAAACTGGTAATGAGCTATATGTTGTAGACAGCCTGGATTTCTGCCTTAAAGGCGTCCTGTATATCTCAGTGCTTATCTGGGTTAAAGATGTGTATTTGTGCTCTGTTCATGGGAGCATATGTGGTTGAACGCAGCATCTTCAGTACCCTGGGTGCCACTGCTCTATCCTTGGATCCTTGGTGCAAAATTCCCCCTCTCTTCAGTCCCCCAACGATAATAGACTTTTTACCAGCAAGTTATACCAAAAATTGACCAGATCTGGCAAATCTTCAAATATAAGTTATGTTCCATTGCAGAAATTGCTCTTTAAATCATCACGCTTCTTAGCATTATCCAATCAGGTATTGGGATTAAAATGTTTTGTTGATTGAAGGTCACTTCATTAAAATGTAGTGTTCGCTCCTGTTTGTCATTTTATACCCGGATCGTGCAATCTCCAGGAGGATTTACGAGGCAAAGATGAGCAAAGGAATGGGAGGTAATCCAGGCAAACCTATAAAACTTAATGTTTTCTGAATTGTCTTTCTTGCATTGTAAACTCGTGGTCTGACGACGCACTTTCGTTTGGGTATTACAATTTTTTTTTTTTTTTAATCCTCTTCAAGTACACAAATAAAAATAAAATAAAAAACTTTAAAAAGATGTCTACATTTTAATTTTAAAATTATCATCCTTCGACTTACAAAATTCATCACTGGAATAACTTTGCAATATTATGCAAACTGATTTATCGTTTAATGAAATGGCCTTACAACACAAGTGTTCTTTAACAAACCTTGATGCAATGTTTTTCTCTGGATGTATTATTGTTCTTGGGCTGTTTATTTTCCTTAGAACTATTAGTCTGGCGAAGTAGTGTCCCGGCATGCTGCTGGAATCGCACACGACTGTTTTATTTCTTGTCTCTAGTGTAATTCTGAGTTCTTGGTCAAACTTAATAACGTACGTGCATTGTAATGCATAATAAAAAAAAATTGTTTGAAGTAAACATGTGCTTAGGTTGTACACATTTGTTGATTCTTTGTATGTGTGTTTCAGGTTATGGACTAGCTGTAAACTCTTTCAAATCTTTATGCACATATTAAATGTGTGTGTGTAAACGTGTTTCACAAAGGATAATGTAGTTTTATTAAATGTACGTAGTGCACTCCTGTCTTCCCGTAAAATAAATGAATAAGAACAGATGACAATTAAGCTTGTCAAATGGCATAAAAAATTATAAACACAACACACACACATTTCTAAGAATACACGGTGTGTAATTCTCCTACTTTCTTGTTGTTTGCTGTGTCACACGACTGTGTAAGCATTGACATGTGTCCAAACCGCTGTATTTATTTATAGTAATCAAGTACAAGTAACTCTCCCACATTTCCTTGCTGTACTATTTCCCTTGTCCTACGTTTATACACATTTTTTCCTCACAGTCTAGGCTGTCTGTAATAACTGATACGGAAAGTTTAATGAGAAACTTTGTGAAATTAATCGACATCCAATTATTTTAACTCCGCGTGTCCTAGATTTGTGTCGTCTGCTTTGTTGTATCGTCTTGTGTTCCATCTCGTTAGTCGATATGACACGTCACGGCATGTTCATCGACACACGCATGAAAATGGGACTACCTGTAGTGTTCGTGTCATAAAATACGATCCTGCGCTGATAAAAGATCGCACACAACTCTGCTGCCTCTTCACCTAGCCTTCGCCACTGTCGTCTGCTTGTGGTTAGTAACTGTCACCTACCCAAGTCCTGGCTAGCCTTGGCACGTGACCTGTACATGGCTGTCGCCGAGTCTCGTGCTGTGCCAGTCGATGCTCCAGTTTGCGGCGTGTAGACAGGCAATCTAACTTCTAAAGCCGAGATTCAGCAGTAAATAGCAGTAGGTTGCTGACTGGGTTAGAGGCCTATACGGCTATACATGAACATTCATCACACACGCACAAAAGTGAATGACAAGACCCGGATGCCGCAGCTGTGTGTTGTACCTTGATGATGTCATTGTACTTGTTCCAGGGACGTTGTACACAGTATTGTAGATCTGAAAACAGGTAGGTGGTTGATAATACTATATAAAATAAGTGTAAGAGTAAACACCGCTCACATTACATCAGATGACACAAGGGAAGTTCTCTAGCATTGTGCAAAATCTCTGAACTATATGTATAGACACGTACACCAGCAGCTGCTGATACTATAAGTACATGTAGTATTGTTTTTATTCTCATCCCATGTTTGTCATATGCTGCACAGGACGTATAACCACAGAACCTCATTACCCTTCCCCAGCACACGACATCCTACAGTTGCTATCAGAATAATGTAAGAAAGACGTACATTATAAAGACTTGAACCAGTTCGACGATCGTTAATTGTGTATGAGTTTGCCTTGTTCGTGAGTGCTATTGACAGTCACGTTATTGCTTGATTAAAACTTCATGTAGATTTGTGACCAAATCATCGTCATCGTCTTTATTACCACCATCATCATCGTCATCGTCTCCATCATCATCAATTCATCATTATAAGGCGCATTCCTGCATATGGATGGGCGCTCAATGCGCGATGCACGAACGACAAATTACTGTTAGCTGTAGATCAGAATCACAACATAAGCAGCTGAAACAGTAATATGGGTGATAACAATCACGATAATGTCAGTTGCTATAATATCCTTGTCGTCGTATGCTTAGAAATCTTCGTGTTTTGAAAGGCCGACAGTGTCATGGCCCCACGAGACACGTGGCGCTATTTGTGGCATCGCATGCGCCGCCGAAAGCTTCTTAACGAAATGGAGACCCACACCAGCCTGCACCGCTGCCTGTCCACCTTGCAGCTGACCGCCATGGGCGTGGGCTCCACTGTCGGCGTTGGCATCTATGTCTTGCTCGGCGTGGTCATCAGAGATTATGCTGGTAATACCCTGTCTCTATAGCTGGTGAGGGGATAACTTCTCTACTGGTGACTTATGGAATAAGCTAACACTTTCACTGGTGACATGTGGAGTAAATTTTCCACTTGCACTGATGGTGCATGGGAATGAAGTTAAGATGGGTCGAATAGCTTCCCAACCATCCCTTTCAGCACCAAAGCACCAACCATCTTGAAACGTTTTGGGGGCAAATTTTGTTTGACTTTCAAGTATGCGCTAACGATCCCATCTTGTGAAAGGGTTTTAAATGATTGTTGAAATGTTTGTCGGATTTGAAAATAAAGTTCTCCTCGACAGAGAATTCATTTCAAACATAATCGAAGTAATAATGCCGGTGGGTATAAATTCTTCGCATGCTCCTTAGGTGGGGTTATCAATTCCTATTCTGTTGCATTGCGGCCTGGAAGACTTAATTTTCCTCCCTTGTGGCTGGCAACATCCCTTGACATGTGCTGCTGGCATGAGATTATCAGTGGCTATCTTATTGCTTCAGGGCCTGGAGTGATATTTTCTTTCCTGCTGGCTGGCATCATCACGCTGCTCATCGCTTTCGTCTTCGCCGAGTTCGGCTCGTACATCCCCCACACGGGGGGCTGCTACACGTACGTATACTTCGCTGTCGGCGAGCTTCCGGCATTTCTAACCGGCTGGTTACAGTTGATAAGTAAGTATAACTCCCTTCTTCTCTTGTCTGTGTGTATGTGTGTGTGTGTTTTGTTTTGTTTTTTTCCGCTTTGGTCATTTTGTGTGCCCTTCTCCCACGCCCATCCCCTCTTTTCCCCTCTCACGCTATATTATTTTATCTCGATTCTTGTGTTTCTTCACACACACCCCTTTTTCGATTTCTCTCCCACCCTCAACTCATTCTGTCCCTCACACACACATTCACTTTCATAGTGAACATGACCAGTCCTAATGTTGCCTTCATCAGGAACCCTTGCTGAATGTGTAAATAAAGCACTTAATACCAGATGTGAATGTTTAGAAGCATGAGCATCCAAAACAGCATTTCTATATCAGTGGACCGATGGTCTAAAGACTACAGTGTGCAGTGCAGTTGTCTGTTGTTGATGCTTTAATATATGATGATTATTGCTTGGTGCCATTACTGTATATCCTACCCGATTGTATGTACTTGCGAGTTGATTTTATTTTGTAATTCTTCCTCAAATTTTTATGAGTGTGAGGATGGCTATGATGAGGGGTGTTGTTGCTGACAAACCTTTGGAATGGGCTTAGATCTGTTCAGTAAAATGTTCTGGTTCTTTTCCATTATCTCTTTTCATTCCATCACCATTTTTATTCCTTCCTTCTATCTTTCTCCTCGCTTTATCTGTGCTTTTTTCTTTTTCTTTTTTCTTTTTTTTTTTGAGGTAACGAGGTTGTCCTGTACCACAAGAGTCTGATGTCTTAGAAAACATGACATGTTAGTTCTGAGCCAACTTAAAACCCCGTGTGATACAGCAGTCCCGCACTCATTAAAATTCACCGGCCAAGCACTCTTTTTCTTTCTTGCTTTTGTGTTCAGAAATGGTAGGTTGTGCCTCTTAACCTACACATCTAATTCAAACACAGTTTGAACATCCGAACAGATTCTTATACAGCTGGTCGTGAAGGCCGTTTCTGATGCCAGCCAGGGCTCTGATTGTTGGTTTGTGTGCGCAACAGGGGAAATCATCTGCCTTCTTTTCACTTTTGCAGCGTATACGAGCTCTGGGGCGATCGGAGCGAGGGCATGGAGCGGACTGGTCGATTCCCTCTTCAACAACACCATCCAGACCTTTCTGGACGACAGAGTCGGCCGCCTCAACCTAGGGCCGCCCTTCTCTAACTCATTGGACTGGATGGCTATGATCTCTGTCCTTGTCATCGCGTTGGTGGTGTCCTGCAACGTTCACTGCTCCTCCATCATCAACTCCGCGCTGGCAGTGCTCACGATGGGCATCCTTATCTTCGTCACAGTCGCCGGCGTCATCCTGGGCGACGTCACCAACATCATCAACGCCGACCACGGCGGATTTTTGCCATACGGGATACAAGGCGTTATCATCGGCGCCTCCTCCTGCTTCTACGCCACTAGTGGCTGCGACAGTATCTGTCTGGCGGCGGAGGAGTCGAAGGACCCGTCAAAGTCTGTCCCCCGGGCCATTCTGCTGACAATCGGCACAGTCACCATTGTGTATTGCGGGGCAGCTGTGGGTACACTCTTCCTCATTCCTTACTCCATAATCGACCTGCGTGCACCGATCCCGTCAGCCTTTGCATACCAAGATGTCACGTGGGCTAGATACTTGGCGACGATTGGTCCCATCTTTGCCGTGACCAATCTGAACATACTGTCAATGTTCTCCGTGTCGAGGATAGCGTACCGCATGGCGTCTGACGGGATGTTTTTCAAAACGTTTGCCTACATTCACCCACGTACGAAAATTCCATTGGTTGGGGTGCTGGTCTTTGGCGTTCTGTATGCAGTTGCTGCTTTTCTCCTGGACCTCAAGGGTCTCGTGCAGTTCACTGTCTTGTGCATGCTGTCTCAGAGCATCGTCTTATTCCCAGCGTTAATAGTTCTCCGAGCGAAGGGTCACAACGAGGAGACCGCAAAGCGGCTTTCGTCTGCAGAGGAAGAGCAGTCTGCGGGCCCAGAAAGACACTCAGAAAATGAATCCAGTAATCAGCTTTCTGATGAAGAGACACTGTTGTATCAATATGACGGCGAAATCCTGAACAACTTTAGTAGTGAAAGTAGTAGAACAAAAGCATTAGGTGATTCTGACGGAGACTTGGGTTCTGGGACTTTACTGCAAGGCTCGAGGGCTGCAGATGCAGATTGTGAAGAATTGTTAGGGCTAAGAGCTCAACAGTTTGTGCAAAGAGCCAGTAACGAAAGTGAACCTAGTTTTGAGGGCGCATTTTGCAGCATGCCTACAAACACAAGGCCAGACAGGAGTCAAGATTTTAGAGACAAACATGACAAGACTCCTGGTAAACCTCAAAGCCAAAGACAGCTAAGAGCAGAGAAGAAAGAAAAGGGTAAAAATCAGCAAAGCCAATCTAGTAGCATTCCGCACCATTTCTCTATTCTTCTGAACACGAAACTAACGACGTCGTTGCTGGTGGTGTGTGTCGCTGTGCTGGCTATCCAGTTTGGCTTGGGATGGGAGGAACTAAAAAGTGGCAACTGGATGGCTTTTCTAGCGACCTCTCTCCTGATCTGCCTCATCATCTTCTTCTGCGAGGTGCTGCACTCACGCTGTGGACCTGTCCTTCATGGCGGATTTCAGGTAAGCCTTAATTCATTCTGCTTCTAGAATTTATTGCACTTCACAAAAAATTAAATAAAGAAAACCAAACTGAACAGACTCGACTGAAAATAGGGCAAATTAGAAATTTCCAATAGTAAATTTTGCTTTTTTCAAGCATTGGATCTTTTAGGTGTTTATGATCTTGTAGCTAACAGTCTGTCTATAATTCAATAGTTGTCACCTGTCTCGGACTTTAGAAGTCGCCTAATACAAACCCAGAATATAAGCGATCTGTTAGCAGGTTTCAGCTGGCTGATTGCGTGTTTACCTTTCTGTAAACAATGGATCAGATCCATATCGAAGATTAAAGCTGCTGCACATATTGCTCTGTTATGAACTTAAAAACATAGTAATCTGCAATTTTCATTAACAGGTTCCACTTGTGCCTTATATTCCCACGCTGTCATGTTTTCTGAGTGCTCTCCTGTTTGTTTCTGCTGCTGATCTCATGGGTCTCTTAGAGCTGCTGATACTGGTTGTTCTCGGTAAGCATAATTGTTGTTATCCTGTGCATACATGGTATGAAATTTAACTCTTTTGAGCCTGGGATGACTGCTTGTACCATCACATTGACTCATTATTACTGTTTGATTAGTTTTATCTTTGCTATAATAGCTTAGCCACAGTATCATGCAGTGTCATAATGGACACTATTTATGAAAATAGTTCTCTCTTTTGATCAAAAGATTTCACAAATATGTTACTTAATAAAACTTGAGTGTGGGCAGTATAATATATTTCATTTTATTTTTGTTTTGTTTCAGGTTTGGTTGCCTATGTCTGCATGGTTTTCTCACAGAGAACCCAAAATGGTGACCTTGGTATGGCTTCGCCAGAACCTACAGAACAGTATGCTCTTCTCGCACATGAGGAAAATGTCTCAGAAGAGGAGTTCTAGTGAAAGTTGATTAATGGGGCTAGCTTTTGGGCATTTGATGCTGTGAGTGATTCCTTGACAGAAATGTACTTAAAATCATTCTAAATGTACATAAAATCAATAATCTGATATGTGGTAGTCACGAAAGTTTGCTTTGGTGTTTTAACAGGACACTAATTTGGCACAAACTAAATAAAATCAATATTCAATATTTATAAAAAAAAGGAATTCACCATAACCCTATTTTCATATCAGTTAATGAACAACAAAGCATGAAAGGAAAAGTGAACAAAATATATGAAAAAGAAGTGAATTAGAAGGAAAAAAGTCACTATCACAACAGTGATAGAAAACTGTTAGATGTGATGTTTTCATACTTGAATATTAGAAAATAAAACAAAGAACAGAGAAAAAAAGCAAGAAATCCCCAAATAGCATGATCTACAAATTTAAAATGTATAGTGACCTCCACAGTTTGTAAACCTTGTACACGGGACAGAAAGTAGATTAGGGTATGTACTGTCCAGTAAGATCTACAATTAGTAAGCCTTGTATATGGGGCATAGACTATTTGTGTAAAACATTAAACCTTTCTTGGTAGGGCTGCAACAGTTCTTCCTGACTATAGTTTTCACTTTTTTAAAATCTAAGCTGCAATTTAATCAGCCTTGAGTGGTAGTATTTCACACAAGCAATTAGGTTAGGGTTACTTTAAAAGTAACAAAGGTCAACCAAAGTGGAAACTGTTGCTATAAACCAAAATATTCTTTCACCTCTTTAACTTTGTTCCAACTCTTTCACGGATATTTGGCCTAAACTTTGTGGCTGCACCTTGCATATACTACAGCTGTTGTAATTGTTACTCAAATTAAACCGGAAAAAATCAATAATGCTAGCTGAAGCATTTCCAAACTTATTCCAAACATAAATTAGACCATAAAGGAAATGACTGACAAAGTTTTGAAAGTTTTGCCATTACCCTCTTTTCTGCATGGCCAGCAGTTCAATGGTGAAGCAGCAAACTACTGAAAATGGTACTTCTTAATGCAATGTTGTAGTTACTTATCACCATGAACGATGTTCATTTATTTCTACTTGATGTGTAATTTAAGTCTACTACCTGCAGGAATAGACTATCAGAAGATGACAGCCTGCATAACTCTGTGCTTAGGATACTTTTTCAAAATTGCATTGGACATGCCTTACTCCTTGCTTTACCAAAAAGTGCACTTTCAGGATGGTTTGAGGTTAAAACATTTCTGCTTATTTTGTTCTTTCCTTACATGTTTATTTTATCTTGTTTGTTATTTTTATTAAAGGCTACTTTTATGCATTCCATGGCAACTAGTTCCATCTCATTATAGCATTACAATTTTGTTTTGCAACTGAACAAAAGTGCCTGTTGTCTGTTCTTTGCAGCAGTGTGTGTAAGCATGTGCCTGGGGGAGGTGTGGGTGAGGAGAGAAAAAGGAATAAATGTGTTCGATATCCACAATTTGGAAATTGTCAAAATAAACACATTCCTGTTATAGCTGTCATAAAGAGGTCGTGATGGTTTGTAATATTGTTATTTTGCAATCATGGTGTGTTTGAGCTCTAGTTCTCATCTCCATACAAAAAATAAAGCTAAACCTGCAGAAATAGCTAAAGCAACCCCTTTCACAATCCCTCCCCTAAAACAAAAAATAACCAAGAACTATGCATCCATATTTAAGTCTCAATACATGAAATTATATGCTTTGTTAGGAAAGAAATTGTCCCCATAACCAGAAACAATGATGTAACACAACAGACGGCTGTATGCTCTTGAGAGGGGGAAAAAGCTAGTAAATGGAGACAGCCCTTATTGTGGAAAGTTCTTAGGTCTTGGTAAGAAAACCGAATCCTTGGAGATGATGCAAACATTTGGCTCTAGCTATGGAACAACATCTTCAACTTCACGACAATAATCTACAACAGATAGGCATTTTAAAGTTTGTTAGCAACCCTTTATGCATTGTATATATATCATAATGATTCAATTTTAATGAATTACCTATTACCATTGTTTCCTCCAATGAACAATAATGGCTCTGGATAAATAATTACAATAATAGATAATAATACACAAAGATACTGAAGATTAATACTGACAGAAACACACTATCCTCACAAAATTTGTGTTCTCCCACCAACACTTAGTTATCAGCACAGTTTCGAGAATAAACATTTTTGCCTAGTTAATCTCCAAAATTAAAGTGATAATAATAATAAAGATAACTTACATAAATGTGTATCCTGGCCATATGGGCAAACTCATGTTTTACAATGACATGTGAATGCATGCAACACAATAAGCAAACATGCTGTCTAGAGAATGCCATATGGGATGATAAATGATGTGTAGCCTGCAGCTGCTCCCAACTTTCTTGATTCATTTGATAAACTGTAACCCAGTCTTCAAGAACTCCTATCCATACCACAGTTTCAGTCATAGAATGCATTCAATAGGTGCGAGTATTTTTTTCTGCTCATAGAATTGTCTGAGGAATTACTCTTTGAAAACCCATAATAAGTACACAACCCTTTGGAAGGGACAAAGTGTACATCTACCAATATAATGGGTGCTTTGGTTGCACAACAGTTAGTGTTCGTCACCAAAATAGTGTTGATTGGCTGTCTTGGGTATAGATTTCTTTTAGGCACTTCATTCTTTCTCTGCATCTGGCTGCTTTGCTATGATATAGCCTTAGTTGCTGGCTTTGCATAAAAAATCCACCCCCACCAATATAATACTTTCATGACATTCAACTTATCATCCTTCATGAGTGGCTAATATGTATGCTTTTCTATATTGTTTTGGTCTGGTGCTCTTTGAATTGTCAGAAGGCTGCTGTAATCTTTTCCAGAAAATGATATCACATAAGACAGATTTCTATTTTTGTCTTTTAAGACCACCAAATCAATTTAGCTGATCATAATAGTCAAAAATAACAAATGCGGCGGTGCAACATCTGTTAACAGATTAGAGGTTAATAGTGCTATAGCTCATCATTCAGAACTACACAGAACTTATTAATCTGTGATAAAAGCAGATCAATTAACACTTACAAATATCTTGTCCATAGATCAAATCTTCTGTAGATTACTAGGCTCTACATGATAACAAAGCCGAAAGGATAGGGACACTGCATGGACTGTGTGACCTAGGCCCATTGTAAAAAGAAACTGTTTTGGCAAGACAGAAGGCAGGTAGTCAATGGGATAACAGCATGCTGTAGATGATAACCAAAGGATGCAGGCAAGCGGACAAGTGCAGAAAAATGACAAAGAAGCATGTGTAAAATAATAGGCACAAAACTCCCAGACGTTCACATAAACACCCCATGAATAATATATTTGGCAGCCCATGTATCCATAAAATACCTTTAAAAAGTACAGCTAAACACATTCGGAGCAGAAAAAAAATAATCACCATCATCAGACTTTTGTAGCACATTTCTCCATTTTAATGGTAGATTCAAAGTGCTTTACAAAAACACATGCAAATATAATTCAAAATGAACAGAGGATACATCCACAAAGACAGTGCTGGCGCTGGGGGAAGGCAAGCAGGGATGACTGTCCAAGTTCCCACACCTGATGGGGCCCCAACACTAACAAGTGCACCGTCGGGATGAGATAGTCCATAATTTTTTATTGCCCTGCTATGTATGTTGTGCCAGCCTCTATAGGCCCTGCAATTCTATTTGCCCAAAGCCCCACATCCCCTTAGCACAGATCCTGATGAAGACATAACAACTAGACAGACACAACAAAATGACATAAAAGAAAATATATTAAAAAATATATAAAACAAAAACAAAATCTGCATCGACACTCAAATAGCTGTTCATTTATGCTCTTTGCACATATCCAGATATCATAATGTCATAAAGTAGTTTTGAAATGAATATGAATTTATATCATCACAATTACAACCAGGTGTTCTGATAAGCTCTGGCTTGACATGTGATCCAACACACACAAGCACACTTCCTCTTTCTCCATCGGACTCCTACTCTTCCTTGTATTGGTTTAGTAACACCAGATCTTAAACTGTTAAACAGGCAATGCTTTAGCCACAGTCTTAGAAGCAGCAGCATAAAAGATATTGGAGAAAAACTTGAGGCCTGTCTGCCCTCCTGGAATGTAACTGACAATATACCTGCAGGAAAAAAAGTTTTACTTTAAATAGACTGTCATTAAAAAGAGAAACATAAATGCTAGATGTTTCTCTTTAAGTTTCTCTTCGATCAGTATAAAACAGTATAAAAATATGCTACTTATTTTTAGCATCAACAAATTCTAAATTTTCACTTGGACATGTTTCTTGCCCTTTAAGGAGGGTTTTATTTTCCACCTAACAAATAGGTTGAACCTGAACTTATCAAACTTTAAGAAACAATGCAAGATTAGCTGCACAGAGAAATCTAGACCTGCTGGCTGAAAAAAATCAACATTGTACTCACCATACTAGTGCAAATACTTGAGCTGCTGCACATGCAACCGTCAGAATTGTGCTCTGCACCTTTAAAAATAAAATCAACAGCATTTAATAGACATCTATTATCTAAATATAACCTGAGAGATAATAATTTTTGGAAAAGGTTCTTTTCATTTCTAATGTTTAATGTTAGTAATTAAATTGAAAAATAGAATAGTTTTTAGTACACATGTGTGAAGGAGCTACTATGTAGACATTCAGTTTAGGCAAAGTTTATGTGCAAAGAAGTTAGAATGTGTAAATCATTTTTAACAAACAATTAAACTTAAACATTAAACTTTTAAGTACCTAATTAAAGAATTATGACAATGAATAACAACTATATAATTCTTACCCATATAGAAAAGTAGATAGTGGCAAACATTGTTCCAAAATAAGTAGCTGTGAAAGGCAGCCTTTCCATAGAAAACAAATGTTTCATATGGTTCCAAGGTCCCCAAAGGAATGCAAAACTGAATCAGTATTATAAACTGTATTATACATAATGTTACATAACTCAGTGCATAGTACACTGACAAAAGAATATCTCCAATTAGATAAAAAAAATGTAAATGTAACTGCCTTTTATATCAGGATACGATCAACTGGGGAGAGAGCTTGTCAATATTTTACAGAATCTGGGCCTACTATTATCTGGTAGTCTTTTACCTGTCATTTGTTTTCAATAAGAAATGATCTCACTATATGTGATGCTCAGTTTCAAGACAAAAGGCTGTATATAAACTTGCTAAAGCCAATTACTACTAAACATTCTATCTACTCATGAAGCAAGTTTCACATAAGTAGTATATTCCACTATCTGACCTGAATAAAAAACAGCTTCACTCTGGTGAGATACCTTTTAATTTGATTTACTTTACCTTGTGATTACAAATAAACTGCCAAGGGTATAAAGCATTGCAAATTTTCTGGCCTTCAGAATCAGCATTGGAATATATAGCATTGCCTGCAAATGGAAAGTAAAAATTACACCTATTAACACATTATCTTTCACTTAATTTTTTTACAAATCTTGCATGGCAACTTCCCACATCCACATATAGACTTTGAAAACAATTAGTCTTATTCTTTAAGCATTAGCTAGATAAAATCAGAAAATTAAGACTTACCAGACTAAAGCAAAATGTTCCCATCAGTAAGCACATTATAAACCCAATGATTCTTTGCTTTTTACTCTGCAATCAATTGAAACATCAGATTAATAATGCCTTCAGGGTTATATTTTATAGTGAATTCAAGATTCAAATGTTTTTATCTTAACAAGAAATAAAGTCCCACAGCCTTCTGGTCATTGTAAATGGAGTTTATAAAGGCCAAGCATTTGTCAGAACCAGATTTTGTGAAGACGATACCTTGCCCAACCCTCTAGTCTACGGAGTCAGGTACCCACTCAACAGCAAAGTCACATAGAGTAAGCTTTTTGCATCACAGGGTGCACTACTCTGGTCTTGGATGCCAGTTCTCTAGCCCTCTATGCTTTCCCTTGTTAATACAACCTGGATGCAGACACCGAACAAGATTCTAAAATAATGTAAGAATTAACAAACAAGTAACATGCTCACACACATACATACATGCATGTGTATAAGCACAAATTATTTTATTCCTAAAAATCAGTAACCGTATGGATCGGTGGCTGATTACCATTTGTTTTGTATTTGTAAAGTAGTAGTATGCTAAATGAGCAAGGATCAATCTGGCTAAAAACATCTTTCCGCTGATAAAATACACTGAC
The DNA here is from genome assembly GCA_004794325.1 of Pomacea maculata. NCBI lineage: Eukaryota > Metazoa > Mollusca > Gastropoda > Architaenioglossa > Ampullariidae > Pomacea > Pomacea maculata. The sequence goes on along the minus strand of SRHC01002388.1, from coordinate 95,944 downwards.
ACACAATGAAAATGGTTGTGTTTTACAGCAACAAGGCTACAGTTAAATGACAAATCTTTTGTTAGGTAGGTAACAGAATAAGCAAATGTTATGCTTTTTTAATATCTAGCCCTCGATATAAGTAGAATAAATTTAAACACTACATCCTTACAAACAGAAAGCTAAAAGAGTATATTAATTAGATATGTCCATATTTTAAATTACATAGTAGATTTGATTTCTTCTTTTCAAAGATAAAAACGATGGTGCTTCAAGACTTGTGTAACCTGAATAAGGTAATAGGTTATAATGCAGTTACTACACAACATTCTCATCTCTTGGTTTCTGCACTTTCCAATATGTGTCTACCATTTATACTACGATGATCCTGCTTTACAAGTCTTTGCACTGTTGTTTATTCAACATTATTGACTGTGATTGTACTGGATTACTATGATATGTACAGCGCAATGAGCTTGATTGTTGGCTGGGATATTGCACAGTATGTGACCTTTTTTATTATTATTATTATTATTCGAGTAACCCCAATTTAGGTAATCATTTTCAACTTCAACGGGTCAGTAAAGGGCTATAAGACCTCAAATATGATTTGTACCTTTCTCTCACTCTGCGATGATGTTACTGGACTTTTAAAACAAGAACAATATTCGGTAAGGACTGATTCAATTTGGGAAAAA
>SRHC01002388.1:25777-88198 GCA_004794325.1 Pomacea maculata | reverse complement strand
TTTTTTTTTTTGTTTAGGTGTGTCATCTGGCTTTACCTGTGTAAAATGAGGATTTTTATGCATGAGGGGCACGAGCTGTTGACAATACCTATTGGCATACTCATTTTGACTTTCTTTGAGGGAATTTGTATTGCTAGTTATATAGTCTTGAGAGTGAACAGCATTTGATTTATGTTTCTTGTAAATAACATTGAAAACAACATTTTGATTTTACAAACAAACAAAAATCATATACCAGGAAACACTGAAACAATGAGATGCAAAAGAGGAGCATGTGAATTCACGCCAAATAGGTTGACTTGGGAATGTATTATTGTGCAAATATCTGGTATGATAATATGTTTATTTACATAGCACTTTTCCCCACCATTAGAGAGAGAGAGAGAGAAAGAGAAAAGAATCAGGTCAATATCTTTGCTTGGAGTGTATTATTTACAGAAATCTCTTATGTAATCTGGGAGAACAAAGCAGGTCAGTACCTTGTAATTGATGGCAAATACTCATGATGATTGTAGGTGGTGGCCTTCAACAGAACAGTTTCCAAAGTGGAAGAATTTTTGAAAAATGAAGCCAAAGATACCAAAGTGATTGGTGCCACTTCACTACAGGACATGGTCCAAAAGTTGAAAAAGCCCAGACGTGTTATGCTGCTTGTCAAGGCTGGTCAAGCAGTGGATGACTTCATCAACAGCCTGGTAGGTTGTGATTTGATTGCTGCGTAACATCATGTCTTTTACCTGTGCTTCATTCACTTGGTAGTGCCCATTTCCTCTCCTAGATTCGTTGCATTGTGTCTCCCCGAGGGATGAGAAGGTTATGATTGACATATACAAATGGAAGTGTAGAGTGAAAAAAGAAAGCAAGACTAGAAATTCACTATCTTAGTTTATTTCTGCTGCTTATAAGCTGCAAAATATTGGGGATCATATAAGCTGCAAAATATTGGGGGTTTTATATTCTTGTTGATATTGTATATTTATTTTTTATAACTGTTCTTCTGCCTCCTTTGTTCTTTTTTTTCAGAAATAAAATAAATTAGAATTTTGATAATTTTATTATGCTTAAATGACTTAGCAAAGGTAAACATTCAAGTTCACATGTTACATTTATGTTATAAATTACCAAATAAACTTTAGCTCCATAGGTATAATGTGTTTCTTTTCTTCTTATTATCAGGTCCCACTGCTGGAAAAGGGTGATATCATTATTGATGGGGGAAACTCAGAGTACAGAGACTCTATTGTAAGTAGTCAATAAGTACTGTACAGTAAATTTCTGTTCAGGGTGTTGCTAAGGTTTGTATTCTTGACATAGTGTATAGTTTTCTTTTCATAATTTTGTGTAAGACATCAAAGTTACAAGCTGTGCAAGCCATGAAGAAAGATAGTTTTGATGAGAAGCTACAGGCTATTCACTATTGTGTCACAGAGGCGCTGCAAAAGCCTGAAGGAGAAGGGGCTGCTCTTTGTGGGGAGTGGAGTATCTGGAGGAGAGGATGGCGCCCGCTATGGACCTTCACTTATGCCTGGTGGTTCTGATGAAGCATGGTAATTGTAGAATGACCAATGTTTCCAACACTTGGGATCCAAATTCCAACTATAGTTGTCATGCCACTCCACATTGATGTAATAGCTTTCAAAATTTTGTAGTAAATAGTTCAAGTTCAGCGAGTAAATATAGGTTATTTCACTGCATATAAAAGTATGAATTGTAATGTAATTTTCCCCTAAAAGCTGCAGAAGTTATTTTAAATTTCTAAGATTAGATAAGAGGAGGATAGCTTGCAATTCGGATTTGAGCTGTAAAATTGTAAACATCACTCGTGTATACCCAGTTATTTGACCTTGTATATTTCATGTTGTAGGCCTGCAATTAAAGAAATCTTTCAGTCGATTGCTGCCAAAGCAGGAAATGACCCATGCTGTGACTGGGTAAGTTGCTGCACAAGTGACCATTAATGTTTTTGGATGGTGTCATTTTTAATTATTAAGGTTAAAGTTCTTTGCCTGCTTGGGTGATGTTTATCTGTTGAAAGAAGAGTAAATTGGTAAAATTATTATAGGCAGATCAGTTCATTTTCTATACCTGTGGCACCTTTCAGGTTGGCCCAGAAGGAGCAGGTCACTTTGTGAAGATGGTTCACAATGGCATTGAGTATGGAGACATGCAACTTATCTGTGAAGCCTACAGCCTCATGAAGGATGCCTTAGGCATGACACATGGAGAAATGGCAGAGGCAAGTTCTTCAAACTTATCTAATCAGTATATCCATAAAAATATACCTACATAAAAAACTGGATAAGTCTTAGTTTACAGTGCTCTCAGTCCAGTATTAACCGCTAGACACTCCACCTGTTGTAGTGACATTAAGACTAATATGGAAACTTAAAAGAATCTGCAGGAGAAGTTTTGCCAGGTAGAGCTACTTCACTTGTTCTGAGACGAGCACTATGTCTAGTATTAGAACGTTCATTGATTTTAGCAAAACAATCATGGCGAAAAGATGGCTTGGGGTTTATGCAACACTGATTCTAGGTGCTCTGAAAGACTTGAAAATGGACGAGTGAAGTTCATACCATTTCCAAAACAGATAATGATAGGGAAAAATGTCCCATTTGGATAAAACTTTGCAATCGACCACATAGGCAGCTTAGCATGTAGCAAATGGTTAACAAATACACCTTTTATGTTTGCACCAAAGTAAGACAAATACTTATATCAGTATGTAAAAAAATGTAATGAAAAATGTGGCGACAAAAAACAAGCAGGACTTGACGTGTAAATGTTTTAAAGTGGTGAATGACAAATATTGCCATGAAGGCAAGGGTTCATTGTTCGTTGGCACTACAATGTTAGGTGCACATATTACATGGATGAGGGTTTAAGGTCTATGTGATTGTACAAACAAAATTTTTAATTAAAGCATTTTGTCAAGCACATAGAGACAAGTAGAATGAGATTAGTATGACTGGGGAGGATAAGACGGTGGGAGAGAGGAGAGTGGCACCATCCTTGCAAGAAAAGTATAGTCTCTAACACCTTGTTCTCCAATAACTTAAGGATGGGAAAGTACATTTTTTATGCAATGAAACAGCTTCATTGTTCATTGACACACAGTGACTGTAATGAATAACTTATTTTTTAGCTTTTTAGCTAAGTTCGAAATATAAAATCACAGTTCACATTATGGCAACTGTACAACTAGATGGAGTTTTCAAATTCATGCCAAGTGAGATAAAAATAATGAAAACAGTGACAAAAATGTTCAGGCACGTTCAGAGGAGCAATGATCAAAGGGAGGCAATCTTTAGCAAGGGCTCTTGAAAAGCAGCAGTATTTCTTGTTGCATTGACCTATTCTAAAGTGTGGGTGAGTAGGGTTAGTGGTGGAATGGATGTTCATTTCGCAGATAGTTTGACTGTATTAGGATCTTCCTTTACAATAATTGCCATTGATACAACAACTGTGGTGAGTTTAAGTAGGAAGGGGAAGCCTTTAAGGGTTGCCATATTACTTTTGGATGGGCCAAATAAAAACTGCTACAGGTAACAAAACTACAAATACCAAATGATTACATTGGCTATGTAAAATAAAAGCCAGTACTTATTATTCATAGATATGGGAATTATGCCTTTATATCAATCATGCCTATAAAGTCACCAAAACCCTAACCCAAAACCTGTGAATCTTTGCAAGAGTCAGTGTAGATGTGGACTGGAGTTTTAAATATTTTGCCACGACATGAAAAATGCATCTCATTAATTAACTGTATTTGTATCCTGTGAATGAATAGAGATATAAAAATAAGAATAGACAACATTTCCTTACTTCTTTTAAGGAATTAAGGATTGTTGTAACTTTTAACTAAAGCTTGTAATATTTTAGAACACATGCTGCAAAATCCACCAAGTTATACGGTGTATAAAGTTTGTAATCCAGTTTTGTGCTGTGTAGATTTTTAACAGTTGGAACAAGAGTGAGCTGGAATCCTTCCTCATCGAAATCACTCGTGACATAATGAAGTTTAATGACACTGATGGACAACCTCTAGTAGAGAAAATCATTGACAGTGCTGGACAGAAGGGAACTGGCAAATGGACAGCAATTGCTTCCTTAGAGTATGGAGTGCCTGTAACTCTGATTGGTATGGTTTGTTTGTTTTTTCGGTTGTTTTCTTTTAAATAAAGCTGAAGACATTTGATCTATTCCATGTTTGTTCAGATAATCTTATGGTCATTGTAGTTTACAAGAAATAAATTTACAGGCATTCACATTCAGTCAGGATTTGAATTAAAGCTCATGTAGTCCACGTTAACTCTTTGTTTTAATAGATCTAGGATTGACATCAGATAAAAACAGTATGAAAACAGAAAACAGTATGCATATAAATTTTCAATCACTAACTTTTTTTTTATCATCAGTCTCGGACTGATTGTGCATCATGTGATTACTGGATTGGCTAGAAATAGTGAAGCCAGCAAACACATTTACATCCTCATGCGTGCACACACACACACATATTCATGGATCTCTTGTTACACTGCGGTGCTTTATGGTCTTGTGTTGTCACAGGTGAGGCTGTCTTTGCACGCTGTCTCTCATCCCTGAAAGAAGAGCGTGTAGCTGCCAGCCAGGTCTTTCCTGCACCCACCTCTCGTTTTTCTGGAGACAAGAAAGCATTCGTTGAGGACATTAAAAATGTAATCTCAATCCCTCACAACTTGATGACTTAAAAATATACATTTTTTTTAAAAGATATATTTATATGCTCACACATAAAACTTATTTTTGGTAACCAATTATTTTTTTTGTGTTCCAGGCTTTGTATGCCTCCAAAATTGTGTCGTATGCTCAAGGTTTCATGCTCATGAGAGAGACAGCAAAAGAGCTTGGATGGAAGCTTAATTATGGTTCCATTGCATTGATGTGGCGAGGTGGTTGCATCATCCGTAGGTAAAGTATGATAAATATTGAGTTCCACCAAAAGCCAGAATTGATCAACGGTACTTTCAGGCACCAAGTGAACCATAATTTTCTACTTGTGTGCAGTGTGTTCCTGGGGAATATCAAACAGGCATTTGACAAAAATCCCAGTCTCAGCAATCTTCTGGTGGATAGTTTCTTCAAGGAAGAAATTGCAAAGTGTCAGGTATGGTGTTTTCTGTCCTTGAGGACAATAAAAGTCAACTGGCACAAGACGATTTACAAAGTAATTAGGAACCTATGTTCTAGTGTACAACACATCGACATGTATGAGCTAGATGGTTAGCACTGAGCATTAAAATGAGCATTACATGACTATACTTAAGCTTATGTGTGGCATGGGTAGATTTATAGGAGGAAAAGCAAGAGGGTCTGCTTAAGTTCTTGCTCAAGCTTTTAAGTCTTCTTAACCAGACACAGGCAACTTTGCTGTGATGGGCACAAAGGTTTAAAAAGTAGTAACTTCCATGTAATGGGGCATCCCTCCTCCAAAAGAAAAAAAGCAATTAGGCAAAGTATGGCTGTCATGCTGTGCATGTCAAGTCTAATAGTTCTTTGTCATGGTTGCAGCCTGAGCGACGGCTTTGGCTTGCATCCAAAAATAGCAGACTGAAGGAAAGTTACGCATTAATTGACTTTAACAACACTCAAACTTATGGCAGATTGCATTTTCCAACACAAATCTGGTCAACAAGAAGTATTGCATTGGCTAAAACTACACGACATACAAGTTGAGGCAATCTTTTGGTTCTATTTTATATTAGCCAAGTTACTAAATGAGCAGTGTCCCACTCCTGCCCTATTAAGAAGGCAAAATACAATTGTGTAATTTATGTTTGCAAAGAATAACTTTGTGTCTGTTGCAGGCGTCATGGCGACGTGTAGTTTCCACAGCAGTTACCTTGGGAATTCCTACGCCTGCCTTTAGTACTGCTTTGGCCTTTTTTGATGGTTACCGTAGTGCCCGTCTTCCTGCCAACCTTATCCAGGTAATTCACCTGATTGAGTGTTGAAATGATGCAACTGTATAAAAACTGTATATGTATGTTCAATGATATCTATGTTCAATGTTTGTTAGTTTTCTTTGTTGACAAGAGGCTGAACTCAGAACAAACTGTTTTTTATTTTTGTCTAGGCTCAGCGAGACTATTTTGGAGCTCACACTTATGAGCGCGTTGATTCTCCTGGAAAGTTTGTCCACACCAACTGGACAGGTCACGGAGGTTCTGTCTCATCGACTACATACCAAGCCTGAAGTGCCAATAGCTCTTACGTACACATAGAAAAAAGGAAGCTGAAATATTTACAGCTCTGCATACATACAAAAGAATGGTCTCGAATTTAAGACATTGGAAACCTAGGCTACTGTGAACTGTTGCGTGGCTTGTGCAGTTCTCATTCCAGTCTTTCAAAATAAAACCCTGCAAGTGACCAGTGTGTTTTGCAGGAAGAATTTTTTGTAGGCCTTTTTTTTATTGCTTTTTTTCATTAGGATTGAAGTTTGTATGGTGATGTAGAGACCAGTAAAAATTGTTCAAGCCATGAAGCCAAACAATAATAAACAATTCTTAGCCCTTGGCATAGGAATAGAAGGCTAACTGTGTGAGACCTCTACAACCAAATACTATGTTTTCAGTAAAACTTGTGTCAACGCTACAATAGAATGGTAAAAATTTATGATAGTCATCTGTTAAGTACAAGGCTCTATTCCTGAAATCTACCAACATCACCTGCACCTTATAGTTCGCGCTGCAGTGATGACAAAGATTTTACCACAACGCTAGCGGACTGCACTAACAGAACACTTGAAATCAGGCTTAAAGACAAACTATTAAGTGGTATGAAAAATTTTAGCTACAGGACAGATAATATGAGTATATGATAACTTACAGGGATGGGTAATGATTGCTCTTATCAAACATGCAAAGTAGCATAGGGAGACTACTTAGTGACAAACAGACCTTAAACAGTTACAGTTTGTCCAAATTCTACTACAGCTTTTAAGTGCAGCGCAATTTTTCAATGCTTTATTTTGGGCCAGTCGATTTGACCATTTGCCAGTTAAACCATGGCATAAGTCTAGCCACAACCCATTGTCGATTCAACTACAGTATCATCTGTAATTGTCCTTGTGGATTAACAAAGTTATATTGTTGTCTGTGTAATAATTTGGCCATAAAATAAGTCCATTTTGATATTTCCTCTGTCGTCCTCGCTTGATCTGTGCATGTCGATTGTGCTTTTTCATCGTTTGTGTGTTGGGGTGGGGCGGAGGAGAGTGGAAGATGTCTTTATTAGAATTAAGTTTTTGCAAAACAATATTTTAAATACAGATCTCATCTTTCCACTTGCATCTAGTGAAATATGACCAGGATTGTATTTAAAAGCTTGCACAACACATTCGGTCAGAAAGTTGCTAGAGGCATATCTCCATAGATCACAGTCAAATAACTTCTAATCCACTCAAGCATGTCTCCACAAGCTCCTATGTGGCTAATATGACTATCAAATATATTTTGTAATTTTACAAACTATTTTTAAGTTGTACTAAACAGGCTGATTACTGCTGTTGTGTGAATTAAATTGAGCAAGGAATGTTTTTCCTTATTCATTCATGCAGAACATTACTTTGATCATTTTTCTATTTTCCATTTAATAACAACGGGGAATGGCCTGTATTGAGATATACATTATGTGGCAAATTAATTTTGAAAAAAGGTATGAGAGTGAATAGTATTTTTTGTAATTGGTGGTCAAATCATCTTAGGGCTGTGGATGAATCGACAGATCAGTGGTCGAATCAACTCTGGGTTGTGGACATATCAACTAATGGTCATGGTCTAATCGACTGGTGACCATTATTTCTATAGTATCTGTAGATGGCAGGCAGGGTGCTCAATTTGCCAAGCTGTGGCTGCATAAGAGGGTCCTGTTAATAATTGAACCACAAAGATAACTTACTTTTAGCTGACAATTAGAAATGAGCTGGTGTGTAGGGCTCCTCTTGAACAGGAAGAGAGTACACCTATGCATGAAGTAAAAGCAGTTTTATTCACTGAGCATCAAATGACTGTGAGGATATAGAAAAACAAACACAAATTATTTTTGTAGTTGTGCACATACATGCACACAGATGTTTTTAATATTAGTAAAGCCTGCGTAAAGGTGTATACATCAATGAAGGGCTTGGCATCTGTTAAAGTGGCGTTTTAGGAACAAACAGAATTATTTGATTCGGAAGATATTTCTGCTAAATAGTGAACTGGATAAGTGTCACGTGCTTAAACCATGTAAACATACCTCTTCAACTCCACAGTACAGCTCAAACATAGCGTAGAAGAAGGTCTGGTTGAGTTGTGTGAGCGGCCCACAGTCCACACCATTGATGTACAAGTGCAACCACAGCTGCGAGTCCACCAGCACCCCGACACGTCGCCCATCAGGGATGTCCACAAGCCGACGTCTGGGGTCGTTGTTTGTCTACGAAAACGATTCAGAGTATTATAAAGACAAAACCACACGAAAAGATAAGTGGAAAAGGCAGCTTGGACTTGGATCATTGAAAGCACGAAATTCTCTTTCCTTTATTGAAGGAAGAGGGTGGATGAAACTTTGATGATGGTGACAGAACAAATTGATCTGCTTGTGAAAAGTAATGATTGCTTGCCTATGTTTTTAAAAGGAAATCACATATTGAAGCGTGTGTTGCGTGCATGCACGTGCACACACACAGACACATGCACGCACCTCTCCGTCGCACTGTCGATGGGAGAGGATGACGCCGGTGTTGCGGTTGATGCTGCTGGCGTAGGCGGGCACAGTGATGTCGTCGGGATCCCGGAAGCACACGCCCACCGACATCTCGGAGCCCTTTTCAGACATGACGTGTTTCACCAGCACCTGCGTAGGAACGGGGTCACCAGGGTCACTGTGCACTGGGTGTGACAATGCTATTTATAGGCACAAGGCTACTCTCCAAAAACCTTTGTGGTCATTACAAGAAAGGATCAAAGACAGATGGTATGCACAAATAAATGAAAATATACGAGCAAAATCCAATGGTCACAGATTCGAACCAGCCTGACGAAGGATGAAAAGTCTAAACGAATGACTTATGGAGACGGACAGGGTCCTTGCCCGCTTGGCTGAGCGTCTTCATGACTGACTTATGGTTTGATATAATCCCAGTTGTATTTCTACACCCACATCTGACCAAAAAGAATAATAATAAACTAATGGACCAAACATGCTTTGGCAGGAATCCTGAACACATCGCCCCTTTGTCAGTCCTCATCTTTATCTACACCAAAGATCCAACAGATGCAATGGCGAGCCCTGACCCAGTCTCACCTCGTACAGGGAGCCAAGTCTCATGGACTGACAGGAAAACAGTAACCCATGTCCGATAGTTCCAGGGATTTTGGTCTTGGCTGTTGTGTTGTTGTCGCAGATCGTGATGTTTGTGCCCGCATTTTTATGAAACCGGAAAGAGTGCTGAAACAGGTTCACGACATCAAAAAAATCAAGACTTCCTTCAAACTTTACTTGATTTGGCTCTCTCTCTATCTCTCTCTCTCATACACACTGAAAGAAGTACATAAGCAAGTTTACATTAAAAAAAACAAAAAAACTTAAATTCACTGAATTCGATCTAGCTATGAAGACTTCATAACATACTCCATGCATCTTCTAGCAGGTTGCACTTTGACAGTCTTCTTTCACCTGTTGCTTCAGGTAAGCAAAACAAATTTCGGACGGACACGGCACCCACCTGGTCACGACTAACCCTCGGCGAAATGTCGTCAGTAGCCACGCTCCTGTTCGAGTACGTATAAATGTAGCTGTCACTCTTATACAGCCCCCTGATGTCCTCATCGTCTGGAAACCTCTCCCTTCCTCTGCGGCGAGCCTCAGGGGAAGTCATTGACGATCGTCTAATCGAGCATCTCGTCATCTGTCACAGACCCACGGCTACAGTATTTTGTGCAGAGTGGTTCACCCATGGTTTGCATACAGGAAAAATACTAGTTTGGGTTATTTTTTTATTTTATTTTTTTTTTTTTTTTTTTTTTCCTCCATCAAGAATTGCATTTCCTCTGAACCCATCTCATCTATACTGTCTCTAGAGTAGAGTTTTGTGATGAGGAGAAATCATCCACACAAAGGGAATAACACAATGAAAGAGGATAGAAAGAGGCAGAGCACCCAACCGAAAATACACTTCCAACGGTCAGCCTATTGAACTGTTGCCACATGCAGAAAGTGTACCCACGACGAGGTCTGAACCAGGAACTCAATGCATTTGTGACAATTTATCACCTACTCTCCCAGACCGCCTCACCCCCCAGGTTCACTTCAGAACTCAGAAGTAGAATTATTTTACTCGGCTTCACTAATAAAGTCTGCATCTCTCGTGACACTTCATTTATTCTACATAAATAATGTTATCTCATAATATAATCAGTTGTTACTGCCTTAGATTTCTTTCAAATATTTCTCTTGCTCACCTGGCCAGGTAGCGCTGGCTTGCTTGTGGGTTGAGACAGGAGCTTTGAGAAAGGATGGTCGAGTTCAGACAGGACCTCTGACGAAGGATGGTCGACTTCGGACAGGGCTTCTGACAAAGGATGGTCGAGTTCCGTCAGGACTTCTGACAAAGGATGGTCGAGTTCCGTCAGGACTTCTGACAAAGGATGGTCGACTTCGGACAGGACTTCTGACGAAGAACTTTCGGGTCCGGACATTGACAGTGGTGGTGGCCCTAGTTCTGAAGGAAGCAGCTTCTTGTCCTTGTCAAACTTCTGCAGATTACGTTGATGTTCCAAGAGCCAATTAATCAAAATACAAAGTTTTCATGGTGACGAATTATTAAGAATCCTCACATTGCGGAAAATTAAAAAAAAACAAAAACAATTAGATAAATACAAAAAAATCAGTATCAAACAAACAAAGCTTAATTCAGCCAGATGCTGACTACCAAGTGTGAGCATCTGCCCTTTTCTGAAATAAAACATACGCGAAAAAAACCCAACATTTTCATCAAAGCGAAATGCAACTCACACTCGGTGTATTCTTGATGAAGTTCACGACTTCCTCCCAATTTTCGGACAGACTTGGAGGTATCACATAATCCACAATGCCAATGGCCGTCTTGATGAAGTGCAGAATGTCCGAGTTGACTGTGATCAGTGGCGAGTTGCTGCCCTTCAGGTCCTGCGGCACCTCACACGTCCGCAGACTGCAGTCCACCTGCGCCTCCAGAGCCTGGCGCATCTGCACCTTCTCCTCGCACACCCCCATGCCCTGCACGCGCTGGGTCAGCTGCACGTGAGATGCCAGGCGACCCTGCTTCTCCTGCAGCAGCATCCGTCGCTCCGACACCGCTTTCTTCAACTCTTCCTGCGCCTTACTCGCTCTCTCTTTGAACTGGCGCCGACAGTCGGCCACGGCCTTCTCCAGCTGGTCGCAAGCCGCCTCCCCCTCGCCCAGGGAATCCAGGATCTTGCGTTCCTCGTCCTTGTCGTGCAGCTCCAGCCGGAGGAGAGCATCCTGGACTGCCTGCTTGGAGGTGCACAGGCTGGCAGTCAGGTCGGAGACAGTCTGGTTGATCTCTCGGCACTCGTCCTCCAGCGTGATGACCCCAGCGCACTTCCGGTGCTCGCGCACAACCGCTCGGGAGGTCAGCGCCACCTTGTGGTCCCGACAGTACATGTCCAAGGTCTCGTCCTGGGGTTTGTAGATGGACGGATGTCGGCGGAGGGCCATGGTCGATGGAGAAAGCGCAGACAACTCTTCCACCTCGTGGCTGCTGGTGACGGAGAACTTCCGGTGCGCCTGGACGCATGCGCTGCACATGGGGTCGCCGCAGTGCAGGCACACCCACAGCGCCTGCTGCTTGTCGCATACGCATGGATGACTTTGCTGTAGAAAGGTGGCGCAGTCCACTAACACTTTTGTCGACTTGTCCTCGCTCAGGTCGTCAGCGATGTCCTCGGCGCGTCGGTTGTCGTCCCGGCACGGGTCGAGGATGCAGCAGTTGCAGCGCGGACAGCAGGCGGTGCGGAGCTGCTGCAGCAGGCTGACCACGCAGTCGCGGCACATGACATGAGCGCACGGAAGGATGCGAGGGTTTTTGAAATGTTCGTGACATTGCGGACACAAGGTGGCGCCTCCGTCTGCAGACTCATCTTCTCGAGATTCAACTGAAATCAATCAACTATACATTCATTGTCGTTATTATTTCCAACCTTCTCGCGCTCACTCACGAAATCACACACACACACACACACCTGTTCTAGAGATATAAAAGTCTTCATTCAATGGGGCTAGGGATCAATAGACCCTCGTCTAAAATTACCCTGCAACGAGAGGTGACGAGAATATGTTATCGCGACAAAAGCTTCATCACCAACAGGTGTTCACCACAAACATCTCACCTGGTGACGGGGTAGAGTCGAGAAGGTTCTCTTCGACTTTCGGGTGTTCGCACGCTGGGCTGCTCGTGTCCTCTCTGTCCACCTCTGTTGTGGATGTCTGCAGACATTCACCTCGACTTTCGTCGTCGTCGCAGGAATTACGCGCGTTGTCGTCTTCCTCCACACTCACATCGCTTTCTTCCTCATATTTAGTGGCGTCCGCTGCCATCTTTCGCTAACGTGAAGTTGCTGCCACAAATATCATCATCATCATCATAACATCATCATCATCATCGTCGTCGTCGTCGTCGTCGTCGTCATCGTCCTTATCACTGGCGTGTAAAATAAACACCGGGGCACCACAAGGTTTGCAGGTGATCTATCGCTATAGACAAGTTTCGAACTGTGTTTACTGCTCACCTGTGTGAATCTGCTCACCCAAAGATTGACAAGATGTGTCACGATTCTTGTTGCTGATTTTCCACCATCATGAGTGGTACTTCCTGTGTTCGCAATCAGTCACTATTTAATTCGTCTTCTCCTGAAACTGAAAAATGAAGAGTTGCTCTTTCATTTCAGTTTACTTCACTACATCCGTCCCGGAAGGGATATATATAGTTCCTTATGTCCTAAGAGTGACTAAGATGTTTGCAAAGATAATGTATTTCCCAGAAGACTAGAAAGATGTAAACAAACATTGTCTGTATTTAGATAATGGAGTGAAAGTAAAAATCCTGTCTAGAAAATCGGGGCATCCCGCTAAGTTGTATGTAGTGTATACCACAGGATGACCTGAGAGTGGATTTCTTGTTATGACTTAATTGTACATCATCCCACGGCTGCTTGTTGCTCGGTTTTATGTTTTATGAAACACACACTAGCAAACACACAAACCTCACACACACACATAAACCACACACAAACACACACAAACCAGAGACAGACACAAACAGATCGGTAGACGCAATGACACATAGGTTCAGGTATGAAACAGGCATCAAAAGAATAAACAAACACAGCAACTTTGTTGTAAAAATGGACAACAATAACTTAATGTCTACTAGAGGCTGAAGGTTTACTGTCTGATCAAAAATCGTCTCAAAATATTCCCTCCCCACTGACACCTCGCACTCCTTTCCACACTCTCTAGATTTCACTTCCATGACCAGAAAAAAAAAGAAAGAACACGAACACACAACAAACAGTACTAAGTGCTCCGGGTAAACCCCATGACGAAATGTCGTCTGCTACTTCTGTCTAACAACCCTGTGACTAGAACAACCACGCGGAGATTCCCGCCATTAGTACACATATTATCTGATGCCCGACTTCTTGTCTCAATATCAGTGGTATCTCTGTTTTGTCTACATCCACGTACCCACAGAAAATTGCCCCCGTGACATGACCCCCACCCACTCACTGTGTCAGGTATGTAACCCCGTTACGGTGGCGACTCTCACCACGGACTCACTCAGGTGTGGAGGGTCACAGGGCAGATCCGATGAACACCTGAACTTTTTTAAACACCAACTGTCGACTGAAGCTTGGAATGTTTCAAACTACAAAGGAGCTGACACCTGTAGAGCGATGGCGACATCATGTTCACTTTAACTGTTCAGATGTTTGTAGTTGACACAGAAATAACTCTTACCTCACTCGTCTTCTTTTCCACAAAAAACTTGAGCTTGAAAGCCTCACGATCGAGAGAAAATATTTCTGTGGTAGAAGGGGATCAAAGAACTGACATCTCAGGAGGACATGTTCCTTCACTGACACAACATCCAACGCACTGGTAACGAAAGTGTTCACCACAATAATTCACAAATACAAGATTTCCAAGGGTGGGTCGGTAACCGGAAGAGATATCCGAGTGGAGACGTGCCGATCACCGAAGTTTAATGGCGTGTGTGTGTGTAAACACATTGCCCCAGTCTCGGTTATAGGGCAGCAAGGCCTGCAGTCAGTGGCTGGGGGAATGGAAGGAAGGAGGGAACAGATATCGGAAGATAAGGATGGGAATTACCGGTACAACACATGAACGTGTATGTGTCTATGGTGTGCATCTAGACAGTTCGTGTCGGAGCTTTGGGGGCGGAGAGTTGGTGCGGGCGGCAAAAAAAAAAAAAAAAAAAAAAAAAAAAATACATAGATATATCTATCTATACGCCTGAGATTGGTGCAACGATGTAATCACGTGGTGTTGACTCCTTGGGGTTTTTTTTCAAAACTATTTTGAGATTCGAGCTTTCATTTGTTAAGAAATACACAAAAGGATCTGTGTGTGTGTGTATTTTGGATCGTACGTGTCAGTTATTTTCAATAGTTTATTTTGCCTGTGCACAATGTGTATATTATTCTGTGCTCAGAGGTCTGTGTGGCTGTCTTTTTTTTTTTTTCATGGGAAGCGAATAGCCTAGTAGAGCTGCGGCATCCAAACCTGAAGGTATGCGGTTCCATAACCGCATCGCGCAGTGATTTTCTTCCTTCCCCCAGTCGTTCAAACTGTCAGGAACAAATATCCGATGGGTTTAGGCTTCAAAGGTAGAGAATGAGAGGCGATAGGCATTGCCCTCGCACAAAGACTCTGTTCCCCTTCCCCATCCAACGACTGCAACGACAAAAGTTAGGAGACGACTGTTTGACTTGTTTCAGATGCAACAGCCGTCTGAGGGGATGCCATGGACAGGTCTTACCTAAGAACAGATTCCCCCAAAATGGCGAATGGTTCATTTTTCTGCCCAATGGAAGGCTCTAGAAAATAGTCCGCGAAGGAGGAAGTTCGGAGAAGGGTACAGCAGCGGGTATCTGCTTGTCCCATCGAGTGATAACCAGGGTAGACACGTGAAGCTCTCGTCGCGAGGTCAGTTAAGGACTTGGAGGTGTGTAAACAAGATAAAATAAAATAATGATGGTGAGTGTTGTTGTCCTTGATACTGCTGTGTCCTCTCTTTGTTATTTTGATGGCTTGTCAAGGTTTTGTTTTTGTTTTTTTGTTTGTTACCCAAATATGTTTCACTTCAGTGTGTGCGCGCGCACGTGTATCTCATCTATCCTAACCCTTCTTTACTTTTGTGCATCACTGTCTATATGTTTGTGTGGGTAAGTGAATGTGAATGCACAATTTTTTCCTCTTTTTTTCTACTACGGACACCAGGCTAATGTCCAGCGCGACAAAACGCTTACCTGTTTCATCAACTTCCTCATCTCGATAACATCTAGCACTGTAAATACTATGTGGGACTTAAGTATTTTTTGTTTCGGTTTTTTGATATTTTATTTATTTATTTTTGTTCTGCCATCTTCCTTGGTCAATTCACCGTTACCGTGGTACGTGAGGACGTAGAATATGGCGGAGACGTGAAGTAGAAACCTTCATTTCACGTTGAGACAGTGCTGCGGTCTAGCGGTGACAGTTTGAGTGTCGAACCCTGTATCGTAGTGCAGCGAGGTTAACGACCTTAGCGACATGTCTCCACAGCCACTAGACAGTTAGCTAGACCATTTAATCACCCAGTCCTGCATTGCACAATATTCTGTGTGTTGGAATATTACATAAAATATTTGTTCAACTGAATATTCTCTCGTCTTTCTCTGCTCGTCGCCTCAATAATTTCCCCGCTTTCTACCTACGCTTTCTATCTTCCCTTCGTTTTCTTATCTCGTCCCATTCTTCCTTTCCTTATCTCCTCACCTTACTTCCTCATCGTTCCTTTTGTTCGTCTTTCTCTTTCTCTCGGCTCATCATCACTACCTTCTCAATTCCACAGTTCCTTCTGTACTTTAAGCAAAGGGAGATTACCACCCTTGATTATTATACTTTTACTAAAGGCAGGCACAATTTTTGTTATTATTAATTTATTTTTGCTTCCACCTAGGAGCTTTTTGTCCTCACAGTCGCCCACTCCCTGTCTTTACCTGGCCCCTGCAGTAATCAGTCATCTGCAAGTTTCCACTCACAGTTCACAAAGCAAACACCGAGCAGATCTTTCCTTTGAAACATTTTTATGGGTGAGCGCGTCTTGCAGCCGCCGGTGAGAACAATGAGTGTTTGTGTTGGGTTCTTACCTGTTACAGTGTGTTACAACGTGGCTGCCGACACTCACACGATGTGTTTGGTAACAACAGCGAATCTTTTTGTTTCTACAGTTTATTACTTCTATTTATGGAGCGGATTTTACAGACGTATACACTTTCTGTCCACAGAAATACAGACCTCTGGGCAATCAAGAACTGAGCAGACACACGAAGATTTAAGTGTTGGTGTTGCTGTTCCTAGCCGCCATTGGACTCCTACGCAATCTTAAATGTTCCTTGCTTGACCAACAACACGAATCTGCTCATTAAAAACAAAAAGAAAACAAAAAACTTTTGCTTGTTTTAGACACACCCATGTACAGTCTTCCACAGACATTTGTTAGACGCCTTCTTCGCCCTGTTTATCATGTTGACAATGTCTACGTATACCTTGGTGGAAGAGCATTGTTGTTGTTGATGTTGCTTGCGAAGGTTTATCTTGGACCGGCGATGCCAGCTCATCTTTTAACGAGGACGACGTGCAAACTGAGGTGAAAACAGTTGAAACATTCGTCTGCATGCTTTTGAAAGTAAAATCTGCGGGGTCCTGACACAGACCATGTATATCTCACACAAATGTGACACGATTCCGCTCCCCACCCATTTGTCACAGACCATCACTCTCTCTCATTTGTCATCTCGTGTCACCTCTCTCTCCTCCTCACTCGCTCTTGTCTCCATTTTCACTTCACTATATCCTCCCTGTTGTACTTCTTCTCCAGTCAGAAAGCAGAGGACATGTTTCCCCGTGTCTGATGTCCGGCTGTCAGACCGTACCTTTTCCTGTCAAGGGGAAGTAATTCATAAGCGTGCCTTGCGAGTCAGGTGTCTGGATGTTCCTGGACCACTTGCCAGTCTGCTGCAACATTCAAGTCGAGCCTCCAAGAAAGGACTCTCCTTCCGAGAACTCTAACAAAGGAAGATTCTTTCACAACTTAGGAGCATTTTATCCCCTTTGAATCGGACAATTTCGACGGATTTCTGTACCTAGTTTGACATTTTATGGATGGTTAAGATCCAGGACTAAACATTCTCAGCAAAACAACAAGGACTTGGGAAACAAATCCCTTTCGCCGATAGCCTGCAGTCATCTTCACTAGCCCCAGCAAGCGGTTTACAAGTGAAGGCAAAGTGACCGAGGAGATCTTTTAGGGTGAAAGGGAAAAAGAAAAAGAAAAAAAAAAAAGACCTCGCTGGAATAGAACAATGGGATCCGAGGTAGCGAGGTTGACGGTGTCGCTGCTGATGCTGCTGCTGACGCTGGCGTTGGTGACTAAAGGTCAGGCTCCAGGTGCTGTGCCAGGTGCTGTGCCAGGTCCAGGTCCGGTGTCCAGCACCCCTGGACATCCATTCTGCGTCAGTCCTCCGATGGTCAGCACCCCTCGGATGCCGATTTACAGCATGGATGTGCACACTGGCTTCATGCGCGGCTACCGCACCAACCAATCGGTCAAAGGTAAGATGGAGGGTTTTGTTGGACAGAAACTTCTGAATGCTTTTAATATGGTTGACTATGACCTTAAAGTCCTCTCACATTTTGCATTAAATAAATAATGTAGTGGATTTTAACTAATAAACTTCCTTGCACCGTGCTTTGTCTTTATTTCTGTCTTAATGGTGTAGAGATAACAAGAAGGCAAGTTCACAGCCCTCTTTTCTGACTCATCGTTTACTGGACATACCTTAGTGTTCTTAACACCTTCATGTCTTTCTCTCTCGTAGTGTCACGTGGTCTGATACATCGTTTCCACCAGCCACGTGACGAGAACGTGACGTTGAACACAACCGTCCCACACTTTCCATGTCCTCTACACAAAGCTCATTGTATACCTGCCTCTCAACATTCATCACGAACAGTCAAGTATCAACACTTGTCAGGCTGCAGCTCACCTTCAGTCGTTAGCTAAAGTCTGAATAGCTAAGTACTAACAGGACAGCAGCCTGATAGCTGGCAGCTAGGCCATGAACACAACACTAGCTATACAGCTACATTGTAGCTAGTCTTGTCTCACATCATGAAGTCTTGCCCCGTCCTAGTTAATCTCTAACCATGGCACATCGTGTCCTCACAAACCCACGAGTACAACCTAGTCGCCATACATCAGATTTTTTTAAAAAGGACAAAAATAAATATCTCGTCACGATCTTCTGCTATTCCTAGAGAGACGACCTTACCATCATCAATTTCGCACATCTCAACCTATCTGTATGTGTGACAAATATTCCATATAATACATAACTTGTAGTTTGACAAATATTCCACAAAATACTGATGCTAATACCCTCTACTCCGTTCTGTGAACATAAAATCCAGGTCACACTCCTTCAGCGGGTAAAGAAGGTAGAGTACATTCAGAAACCTATGAGGACCACAGAATACTACCACGACAAAATAAATAAATAAACTCAGGTAGATTTAGTGCTCTCGCCGTGCAGCTCATGAATATAACTGGCGGACGTGACAGCGGAGTAGGCGAGGGCTTGTCACAACCTAAATATTTGTGACTTCCTGTAGGCCGCCGCGCAAGTCTCGGTGCGCATGCAAAGTTTGTAACTTCCGGAATGGCTTCAACTGCAAGCATTACGCGGGATGAAAAATTGCCATCCTTCGTCATAACTTCCATCAAGAAATTCTCTTGGCCTGAGGGAACTTACGACTGGCTCGGTGACACAAATGTCTTCTCAGAGCCAGAAACATGTTAATGTACGTGTCCTGATTTTTATTTCAACGATGACATAAATAAACATCAGTGGACCATTGCTTTTTCCTGCGTACCCACTTGTTTAAAGAAACTAAAGAAAAATCGCTAACCAAGAACACCTCTGGTGAGATAGGAAAGGAATTAAAATACTTTTAATGTTTTTTCTTCGTATTCCCTGTCTTGTACACAGCTTTGTATGTGGCTTTATTATTGTATTATTATTCTGTAGCAAAGAGTCGTGGAAAGCAAGGAGTCGCTCGTTGAATGGACGCATACCGATACTGGCATTAATAATTATTAAATCAATGACAATATCTTAAACTCTTCACCATTCGTCAGACACATTACTTTTGTATAGACATCGGCAAACTACTACTACTACTACTAATAAATCATCATCGTCGTCGTCGTCGTCATTTCTACTTACGTTCACCGTCCTCTCGTGCAGTTGACATCACAGCAAAGTATCCCTCAGTGTGGAAGATCAACCAACTGTTTATTCACGTGCCTGACCCCGGAATCACACCAATTCTCCCACCAGTTGCTCCAGGTCCCAACCCCGCGCCGACTCCTGGCATGTCTCCAATGACCCCACCGCCCAGCAATGGCCACTTGGGGGCCTGGACATGGAACTTGGAGGTAAGCAAGCAGATTCTACATATATACATACACACAGAGAGTTTATGGGCAGAATCCTTCATGTTAGACTTTAACAAGAGAGATAACCATGGCAGTGATGTGTCATCACCCTGTTGCAGGGGGGTTCCAAGCCCGTGGACTGTGGGGGCACCACCACCGCCAACTTTGGCTACTTCGCGGGGCTGGGTGCTGATGCTGCTGTCCTCATCTGGAACGAAGGAGGGCTGACCAACGTCTCTGCCATCTGGGTCCCTCCCACCGACTACCACAACATCTTCCACAGAAAGACAGTGACGATCGAGTGAGTTCACGCCCTTACATTACAGGTGGCGCCACGAGGCTGATCTTTCTTTCTTCCTTTTTTTTCGACTCCTCTCTATTTCTACTTCGTTCCTTCCTGCGTCTTCTAAATCGAGCCAACGATTTCCAAAAAGATCCTAGTGGAGGAACAATATCACTTAAGCTGTTCTTGTTTCTGACCACCCAGAGCTTATATTACCTTCGAGAAGACGCCCCCAGAGGTGCGCGCGGGGATGGGCTACGGCCAAGCTCAGAGGCCCTCGCGGTGGGTCAAGAAGACAGTCAGCCTCATCAGCCTGGACTACATCGACATCCAGAACTGTAAGTTGGCTCCTGTTAGTGATGTTGATGTTAATGCTGGGTATGAGAGTGCTGGTAGTCATGGTTTGAGGTAGATGTTATGTGTGTTGTCTAGGCTACTTCACGTGTAAACAATGAATGTAACATGCTTAGAGAGGAAACTGATGTGAAAAAGTATGTGTGTTGAGGGTTGGAGTGCATTGAATACTGTATGAAGTCAGATGTCGGCAGGCGTAGAGCTGCTCCGAATATTAAGCACAAACCTGTAACAACTTTTATTTGCATGAGAGAGAGAGAGAGAGAGAGAGAGAGAGAGAGAGAGAGAGAGGGAGCCATTCATTTTCCTTTTGCTGTAGTGGACATCTCTGAATGTAAGAAGATATTTAATTTATAGCAATCTGATTTGCTTATCAAGATCTTTGCACTAAGTCCAGATCATCGCGAAAGAACAGGACGAGAAAGGAACGAAGAAGGTTGACTGGTTTTGTTGGTCGGGCGGCTGGCTGGTCTGACATTGAATCAGCGATTAATTGAGCTCATTTAAACTGAAAACAGAACTGCATGAAAAAAAAGACCATATAGGGACGACAAGATCGAAACCAAGATGCTCCTCAAATAAACAAGACGGAAAGAAAAGTTCAGAAGATGAAGAAACCATCTTCAAATCACAATACTCATCAAGTGTGGCATCACCTTTATTTGTTGCTTAAAATGGAACTGTAGACTGGTGTTAAACATGGTTAGACTGTAACAGTACTGCTCATTAATGCCACCTATGCATGAGTAATCGTTCTTTGTTCTGTCTCCAGCAGGGTTAGTCACAATCCTTCCTTTTTCTTTTCAGATTTGCAGCGACTGCGTTTACCCATGGAAATGTTCAATCGCATGAGTCGAATGCTGCAGTAGAAGAACTCGGTCTTCTCTGTCTATTATATGATTTGGTACTATTTTCTGAGCGGATGTATCTCATAGCACAGCATGACATAATAGCTTGACATATACTTGGGATTCAACAGCAACTTCGCTCACAGCCTCGTGTGTATGAATGGTCTTACATCACAGAGACAATAGTTTTATACTACAAGATATTTAAAACCTAAAGTCGAAATTCCATCTGGCACAGGCCACCCTGATTATTTCACAGAATGGTTTACATCCATTTTTCAATATAATAGACAAACATCTGTAGATATGTTAACTAGCCTCCAAGCATTTTGTAGTCTGAACCTAATGCCACCAGCATCAACACAACTTCTTCATTGGTTCTCATAAAATGCACTTGTTGAAATTAAAGATTATAAAAAGAAGTTCAACGGGAAAGAATTCACTAAATTTCTCGTACAAAAAATTCTTGACATGTGCTCATGGGCTCAGAATGAAAGTTAATAACTTAATAATTACTCTACCAGCCAATAAAATATTCTTCCATCATATATTTTCCCTGGCGGTAAATTAGCTGCTGGAGGTATTAAAGTGAACATTTCAGTTATTTACGGTCAGAATATATGGTGTCAGGGTTTCAACATTCTTTGTTCGCGTCCTGCAAATAAATGTCTGTTTTTTGTCTTCCTTCCTTCCGAGCACATTTCTTTTATAGTCTTCCTCAATTTAGTCCTGCATTAAATTAGAATTTTTTTATTCGGGTGTCTAGAGATGCCTCTTGAGTTTAATTTATGCAGTGACTGTCACGACGGTTTGTCTTGGCGTGAAGTTAATGAAGCTAAGAAGGATCGTCGAGTGCTGTCGACATTCACAGGCGATGAGCGAAGTTGTGTTGGGTCCTCGTCATGTACCCACAGTGACTGTTGTAGCTTGGCTGTGAGGCTCAGTGCATCCACAGCTTGTACCCTGTACCCTGTACCCTGTACCTGTACCCTGTACCCTGTACCCTGTACCCTGTACCCTGTACCTGTACCCTGTACCCTGTACCCTGTACCCTGTACCTGTACCCTGTACCCTCATCATTCTGTCGTGCCTGGGTGCAGAAGGACAGTCGCCATGTTTCAGCCTCGCGATTGTTTATGTGTTTTTCTCGCTGTTGTCCTCGACAGATGCCCTGTCATGCGTGCGCAACAAACCGGATACAGCGTTCACGTCCGGTGATGACGTCAGCGAGTTTTTGTTTTCGTGACAGGCACGCTGCGTCGAGATTTGTTTGTGTGTTTGTGTATTTTTTGTCAATTTATGAGAAGGTCGTGACCTGTCCTCGACCCGTACAAGCGAGAAATATGCCTTGAAAATATCGTCTGTTTGGCCGCGGGAAAACGATCCCGTGTTGTATAACTGATCTGAATGTTCGTCTACAGTTTTACATTATATGTGCCTCTCTTAGTCTATCTAACAAAAAAATCTTTCATTTTATTAAAAATATTGACAACGTATACCTTATTTACGTGTAAATGCATGTATTATATATATATACGCATATTATATATATTTATATATACGCATATTATATATATTTATATTCAAATGTGTGTATCTTTCTGTGTGTATATATGTGTGGGGGGTGGGAGACTTTTCTTTCTTTCATACCACGGAGGTATATCTCTGGACTACTGCCTATTTGCCTGTCGAGACTGATTGTCAGTCTCTCGCTGTCAGGTCTCGGCGAGCTTTTAGCAGTTTAATTTGCTGATATAATTCTAAAAATGGACTCACACTCAAAAATTTACTTCACTAAATTTGTTTTTAGTTACTTTTAATTCTTTCTTTTTTTTAGCAAAAGTCTTCGACCTCCACTTCCCACGACTTAGAGACAATAATTTGAAAACACAACAGACCATAAAGATTGAGCTTTGTATCTCCGTCAACACGAGAGTTCCCGTTGTCTAATATTTTTCTTGATGTTGATATGTTGAAATCAGAATCGAATTTTCGCTCTAGCCTCGTTTTAGAAATTTATACGGAAAGTTTGTGTGCAAGCAGTCCAGAGATATACATGTATCAGTGTTCATACGATTTTTGCTCGTCAAGTTTGTTTTGTCTATTTTACTGAGAATTTCTTATTTTTAATTGTTTTATTTCATCGTATGTGCGGCTCGAACTATATCAGCATAGCTCATATATTACATTCAACAGTCGTTTTGTTCACAAAGCTTTAAAATAGTTACATTTGATAATACACAATCAGGATTGCTTGTATAGCACGTGTGTATGAAGGTGTGCAGGTGCAACTAATGTTTGTTGTAGCTTGTCTTTCCAGTGATATAATGTATTTGATGGTATTAGTCAACACTGACTGCTCTCTCTAGCATAATAAAACATACCTGAAACCCACATTTTAGATATACACACACAGAATGAAAGCCACTCTGTTTCTATTATTAAATATTACAATGGTCCACATTCGATGTAGATAGTATTAGAAGTTAAGAAATATGAATATGATTTAATTTATCAAAATAACTCACATTTTGTAAAATTATAAGTTTATTTTGTTAAGCGTATTTTCCGTGTTATTTCAAACTTGCCATGTTGACTGTGTTTTTCAGATGTGGCCCGCAAGTTCGGTCCCCTGTATTACCTGTGGTCTCGTCCCAGTCCCCTGGGCTCAGCTTTACCTGTGGCACCGCTTGAACCACTTTTGTGAAAAATGTCGGCGAAATGTTTTCTGGGGATAGTCTGCTGCTTGTCACCGCATCTCTTTTCTGTTTCCTGATTTTCTTTATCCCAACTCCACCCCCCACGCCATAGAAAAAAACTGTTCACGATCGAGCCTCTGACAAGGGTACATCTACATCCTGCAAACATGGTTACACCAAGATGTTGAAAACACTCGGATTTTCTTTTTCATGGGATTTCTCAGTAGTGGTCTGGGTACTTGTGTGTCCGCTGATCTTGACTGTGTGTCTGGCTCCTGTGACGACCTCACTCTTGTCATTTATTGTCCTAGTGATTCGCATTCTCAGCGCCTTCCACGTGTGGGTCAAGGAATTGAGCAGTCGGGGTACGAACCCTGCCCTCACACCCCGTGAGCTGGAATCCTAGTCGAGATAACTCTCACGTGAAGTGCTTGCCCTTCAGGTTGTCTTTCTGCAGGTTATTTCAAGATCATGCTTAACACCAATAAACCACTCTCTTTTCAGTCCGTGTTGTTTGTTGCTCTGTACTGGTAGCTTCCTTAACTAACGGTCTGTAAACAAGTTGGTGGTTCCTTCTTCCCTCCTCCTCTCTGTTTATCCTTCTTTGTCTGGGTGTGAGAGTGAAAGAAAAATAACTTTTTCTGTAATATAGTATTGCACCCGATCAAAAGACTATTTTTTACACACACACACACACACACACACGCATATCATACCTGTGATCAGCATCACAGACTACCCAGAACATATTTCGTATTCATATCAACACTGACAAAGCGAAAAGGGCAAAAAGCAAAAATTAGAAAGGAATAAACAAAGAGGAAACGCTTAAAGGGAAATAACTAGCAGACAAGTGAATCTTGTACGTCTACTGGATAGCCTCCCCTACAGCATGGGCGCGGTTTGCAGGCAGCGGCAAAAATATATTGTTACCGTACAGCTTCTGTCTTATTTAAAAAAAAAAAAAAGAAGAAGAAGAGGAAGAAGAAGGAATTCTCATCATTGGCTGTTACTCAAGGTGTGTTGTAAATATTCTTCCACAGTCTCAACGAAGAAACGAAATAGCTAACACTTCGATCTTTCATTTTACCTAAATAATTGCAAGACCTCAAAGTCCTTTACTCAGGCCAGTATGTGTTACTTCCCTCATTACATCCACTAATGGAATTATCGATATCCCTACACAATCTCTATTCTTTCTTCTCCTTTCTCACATTGCGTCCACTCCGGGGTGCAGCCCAGAGAAAGAGACCTCTATGGCCTCTAAAGCTTTGAAAAGATGGTTCAACTTCTTACTGACCGGTTTCAGGAACTTATCCCAAAAAAAAAAAAAATTCTTCCCCAAGACTCCCATTGTGTTCACCAGCTTCTGTGTGCGGGAAGCCACGCGGCGCCAGGAATGCCGGGTAACGACTGAAAGTATTCTGTGCGCGTGCGTTGTCTTCAGTGCATCTGCACTGCGGAGTCTGTTCTTTCGTCTGTGGCAGCAGGTGAAAAAGTTCTGGTGTTTGCTCAGGTAACCTGACTGCTTGAGGGCTGCAGGAACCAAGTGCCTACAGCTCTTGACTGTGCTTTTAAACTTACACTCACTTTGTAAGATCTCGAGGTCGTGAGAGTTTTACGAGATTGTCTAGTGGACCCACACGCGGCTAAACTCCAGGCTTTCAACAAAGTCTGCTGTTAACAATTTTATAATGTAGGTATTCTCGTTCTTTTGTTCACTCTTTCCTACGAAACAATATATTCATCAATATTTTCTAAAACAGTTTTATAATTTTACTGAAATAGAACTTGCTAAACTATTTTTAAAAACCCCAAAATAAAACCTCACAGGCTTCGTGGGCTGGCCTCCCTTGATGGAGGGAAATGAAACTAAAACTGCAAACACCAGTGCCTGACACTTAGCCTCGCTTTCGAAACAGAAAGAAACGTAAACAACCAACGGTCCTCTGGAGGCTTCCTTCTAATTCTGGCACAAGTGGAAGTGCGCAGGCGCAGGTTTCGATCCTCTTCAAGGCCGACAACTGTTCGATACTCGCCCCAGATATTGGCCAATGGCCGCGGTGATCATAAATTGTCTCCCTTTGTCCTGTAATTTGCTGCAGCAGCCGAGCGAGCGACAAGACCTTCAAATTCGGATCCATTTTTTACCTGCTGTTTATTTTTTTCCTCTGTCTCTCTTTAATTGATTTTTTCTTTCTGTCCGATCGATTATCTGTGTTTTTGTCTTTCTTATCTTATTCCTCTAGCGGATGATTCGGTTAAGTAAAGTAAACAAAGCAGGTAAACAGACTGACCGGACACGGGATGGAGGAATAAGAGAGAAACTCGGGGTCGATACAGGGCGTGCAGAAAGGTCGCAGGCAGATCAACCGTGAGACACATTAATGGAGGTTTGCGCCGCTTGTGTGTTGATCCTTCAGACTGAAATGTCGACAACATCGGCTTTACCTCAACATTATTCACCTGCAACAGTTGATTTTTATAGAACCTTCCCTGATAGCTATTACTGCTGTGTGGGAGGAAGCTAGAGACATAATGTCGGGTGAGCGATAACTAGATTATATTTATAGATATATATACGCACACACACACACAGCAATTTATTTTTTAGAAAAAGATAATTTTGTATCTGTTGCCGGAGGGGATGTGAATTAAAAATGACTTTTTTTTTTGGCGCAGTTCGCATTGAACACAGAAATACAAGGCAGAAAATATATCCTAATATACAATCAACAAGAAAAACATTAAACGAATGTTGATTTAGGAGAAGTGAGAACAAGTAGGTATGATCAGTGGAGACCAAGAAAAGAGGAGCGAGGGGTGAGGATCGACTGTGAAAACAGACAGACAGACAGACAGACAGGCAGACAGACAGACAGACAGACAGACAGACTATCGAATGACAAGGAAGTTCGCCAGAAAGATTCGTTTGCTTGTTTGGCCTTCAAAGTCGTAAACTGCAGCCGACCTTTGACCACGAGCGTCGAAATCCATTTTGTGATCGATCGTGAACTTTGAACTCCGCCCTGCAGCACGGCCTTGAACTTTGGGTCTGCGCCTGTAAACCTGTCACAACTGCACGACCCTGGCCGTCAGACCCGGAACCTGCTCTCAAAATATCTTCGATTCAGGGCCGTTCCACAACCTTTGTAACCCTCGCGGTGTTTGCTTGTAGTTCCCTTTTCAGCTGCGGGCAGTTGCCAAGAAATGTCAAATATTTCCTGAGCGATTTTGTTGTGCGCCTCGCAGACTTGGTATTGATTTCATCGAGAGATTTCTGACATTTTCTTGGTGTTCTTGGGTTTCAATGAAGCCGAAATACAGATGATGATGATGATGATGATGATGTCCACTTTTGCTTCTTTAGATACCTTTAATCTATTGTCTAGATAAAAGAATGTTCTGGTTAATTAATCTGAATGTACTGACCAGGAGCAGTAGTCATGAAGCCGAAATAAGATTACCTCAGGGTTAGCTATGGACTGAAGGTCCTGGGGGGACTCGTGATGGGAAACGTGTTAATAGTGGAGGACTTGCCTACAGTACTTAGAGTGTTAGCGAGGGTTGTAAATATTTAGCCGTGGTACTCACGTATCTGTCAATGTATCTTGGTTCATAACTACGACCTTATGTCACCTTAAGTGCTTGGTCACAAAGCCGAGTATAGCAAAGAACATGATAACATGTTGTAGAAAACAAGGACTTGGCCAAAAACTAGAGATACAACCGTAAACTGTTGTCGCGGAAATCAAGGAAGAGCAGATATGTGGAAGAAAAAAAAAAATAAAACAGAAAAGGCGGCGACAGCTGCAGTTTGATTTTTACATCCCACGTTGGCTATATTTGTATGTTCACAGTTGCAAACATCCTTATTTTACCGTTTTACCCGCCGGCTTTGACATTTATGTGACATTTGCGCGCCGGTGGCGACACCTGCTGCACGCAATCAAAACAAACCTCCACGCGCTCAGGGGTGGATGCACCAACAGGCAGTTGGTTGACATTCCCGCGTTAATTAATGTCATCCAGCGAGCCAGGTGTGATGTGGGAGCCTGGAGTCGAGCGGTCGTAGCTTGTGACACAGGTGGCTCGTACCTGGCGTCATCCGCTCGTCAGTGTTTAAAGTCGGAGCTGGGGCCACACTTTGGGGTACGGGTGGAACTGTGACGACTGTGGTTGATAACAGAAAAGATTGGAGCAAGCTGTGAATGATTAAGAGCATCTTTGATAGACGGATGCTACAGTACATGTTTTACGAGTTGTGTCCCTTTCCCCATTCCGTCTTCTTTCTCTCATTCCTCCCTTCCCTGTCTCTATAAGCAATCTCTTCTCCTTTTCCCTTCATTCTATACTTCTTCTGTTATTCGTTTATGATTTTGGTCTCTCTTAGTCTCTTGGTGTCTGTTGGTCACTTTCTCTTTCTCGGTCTGCAGTCTCATCTCTTCCCATCTTCCGAGTCTCTTCACCTACTTCTTTCTCTCTTCTTTACCTTCCGGATATTTTTTATTATTATTATTCTCTACTCTCTTCCGACCAGCCGATGACAAACAACAACACTCTCTCCTTGTGAATTATCTAGTAGTTTATAACGAAGGGCGTGAGGATCTCTGACATGAGTGGCATGGGCGCAGTGGGACATGACATGAGCGATCTCAGTCTCGTGGCCCTCCGCAGGCGCCGACTTGAGAAGTGCTCTGCGTCCCATGATGCATCTGGTGGCGGTTAGCCAAGAACTAGTCCTCTTCCTCCTCATTCCACCCAGCCTCCGCTTGACGTCATCCGTGAGGTCGGGTTGAATCACTGACCGACGACCGGCGAGAATCAATGGCTGTAGTAGATAATGGGGTGGGGTGGGATGGGGTGGGGAGGGACCACTGCCTGAGGAGTTGCTTCCAACGGAGAATCAGCTTTATTTTAGTGTTTGAATAAGAAAGGAAGGTAGCGTTAAAAGTCTGTAAATCGATAGTTATTCATTCTCTCTCTCTCCAACAGACTCCAATCGTCGTAATGGGGAGTATACTCACCAGAATCAAGAGTAGGTGGTGACTTACCCACGCTTATCTTTCTCATTGTATGTGAGAGAGAGAGAGGGATGGGGAAAGACCAGATCCTGACCATGGGTGTGTGTAAAGCAGCCGCCATCTTTCACAAACTGCCAGTCTGGTGACGTCACGGCTACACAGCAAATGAAGTTGATTACTGATCAGCATCTTCGTGTCTGAAGGTTGACAAACACAGCAGCGCCCCCTACACACATGTATACACACCATCATCAGCCGTCAGTATCGACATTGTCTGCCTCGCTCTCAGTCTCTGTCTCTCTCTCTGTGAAGCGAGCATCTCTCATGTCCACCTCCACTCGGCCATAAATATCCGCCACACCGGGGCAGGCTGCATGAAGGGGTCGTGGTGTTTACTCTGTGAAGGCATCTGTGGTGTTTACTCTGTGAGATAAAGGGATTACAACACTCATGCAACCTCTGGGAGTCAGACTGTCATTCACTGGGTCAGGGTTAGCTCGCTGCTGTAGCCACTGGGTGTTTGTACGGGTGGACACTGAACACTTGAAACATCTGTAAGCGGGACTGACACAAGATGGAGTGTGTGTTGCATCCAGAACTTTGCATGCATGAACTAGTTCGTATCGCTTTTGCTAACGAAGTCTGATGGATACACACATGAATACATAATATACGTGCATATTCACACACACACACATGTGCAGCTCCACATCTGATTGTGAAGAGCCAGGGAACCTAAAGACTAGTCTGCTGAGTTTGTGAACTAAGTGAACTGTGAACATGCGACCCAATGACATGTAGCTTAGCATAGTATATTAAAAGATTTATGGCTGTTTATTTTTTCCTTTTTGTAAATGCAATGCACATATGGAATGCTGAAAGCAGATGACTAGCAATGGTCGGGTATGGCAGCACACTTCCTCCACAAGTGAGCTCCACGAGATGTCGGTGACTCCGTCTGCGATGAACTCCTGCTACGAGGCCCGGCGCGAGGTTCTGGCGCCACCAGGCGGCTGGGAAAAACCCGGGCATCTCGTCCTGCCAGCAAGCCAGCCTCAGCATCCTCCCACCCCACATACACGCACCACACACCCACACACACACACCTACCCACCCTCGCACCCCAGCCTCGCACAGTTTGTCAGCAACCGTCTCATCCTTCACTCTCTTGGCTGGATGAATGTTGTTGCCTCTGTCCATCCATGAAAGTCTTTTTTTTTATTTTTGTTAGCTGTGGATGACTGGTGTATCAAGATGGAGACAGATGAATGAAGGGTAGACCCTGTTTGCATGGCTTCCCCTGTCTATCTATCTCTGTCTCTAACCTTCTTTCTCTCTGTGTGTGAGCGAGCGCGCGACCATCCACTGTCTTTTAACTGTTTCAGGTTCTTTTGGGAAATTCCAGGACTCGATCCCCCGCCTGTACTTTAGAGTGTTTGTATTGTTTGCGTGTTTACCACTGAAGGACCAGCACCCGCCGACTTGCGTAACCGGCTGCGGCACCCGATGAGGCATCGCGAGACATGGGATGGGGAGGGGGAGGGATCACGTGGGTAGGGGTGGAGCTGAGGTGGGGTGGGCCAGAACCTGAATCACATATTGGCGAGATCGATCTCCAGCAAAAGGCGACAGTCGGTGGCGGAGCCTGCTGTGGCACGCGCGGCGACACGCCTATACCCTCCCTGTCCTCCCTGTGACAAGGTCAGGGTGAGGAAAACATCGCCAAACTCATTTCTAGGGAGGAAAATGGAGGAGACGGTGCTGTGACGCGTGTGGGTGACGTGTGCAGGAGGTAAACTGTGACGTGTTAAGAAACGGCTGGCGCTGAGGTGTAGATGATCGAACACACCTGTTAATCTGCTCACCTGCTTGTACTTACGTCTGTCGCGTGAAAATCTATAAATAGAGTTAGAGAAATGTTTTTAGTGTTTTTATAGGAATCATCAACCACCCTACCCACATCCTGTCAGAGAGAAAGACAGAGAGTGTATGTGTCTATAAGTCTACATGAATGCGTTAATGTGTTTGTATGTATGTATATGTGTATGACTATGTATACATGTGTGTGTATGTTTACATGTTTATATATATATGTCTGCGCACTTCAGGTCTCGTGCGTGGGTGCTTAATGTCTTGACAAAATTGTGTTTTGCTCTGTTTGCTCGACTTCCAGGGCTTCTTTCCAAAAAACCAGAAATGTAGCAATGAGCGAGGCGGACGAATGAAAGATCAGGGAGGCTGGAGGGATGAAGGGAGGGGAGCATCTCACGAGGGAGGGGCATGGCACTCGGCTGAGCAACTGATGAGGGCTTTGCGTCACATTGCGTGGGATGAGGCCAAGGAGAAAATGCGATGTTGTTGTAGTTGTAATTCCTGTTTCTGGGTCCAGGCCGGGATGACCATTTCAAGAACGCTGAAGAATAATTTCTCATTCATCTCTCAATTACTTTTGTTTTTTTCTTGTTAAATACTTTGTCTATTGCTTCTTGTCTATTAAATACTTTCTCTATTAGTTACTAAATCCTGGATATTGTAGACTACGAGGAGAGATGGGGGCGGGGTTTGTGTGGAGGGAAAGAGAGAGAGAGAAGGAACACAAATGTCTTTGATGTTATTAATTAGAGGAATTAAATCAAAGCTGATTATCAGTGTCTGCGAACCAAAGTGTCAGGAGGGTCCTCGAACAGAGGCACGTGCTACAGCAACGGTCAGAAATCGAGACCAACACGAGTCACGTGATGCAGCAAAAGTTCCTCACAGCGAAGATCTTCGTCGTCGGTGAAGTACTTCAAGAGGTCATAGGTCATCGGTAAAACATTATTGATTACCTCGTCTGGTCTCTTTTCTACATATGTATATCTAAGTATAAAATAATAAGTATCCTTATGTAACCAAGAGATTACTGGTCGAGTATAAAGCTTTGTAAAGCCCTATTTTAATCAACTACAAAACATAAACAAACAAATAAAACCCTTAAACGTCGAATGAGCACTTACTGCAACATCTCGGTATTAGTGATAAACAGGGTTGTTTAGAGCCAAATTCAAATAATGTGTAAGAGACAACAACTGTCTCTTTACAAATTAAGAAAGAGTGAAAGAAAGAATCACACACACACACGACTGGAGGTAAAAGCAAATTTTTCTTTACATTTCAAATGTTTTAATCTTTCTATCCGCCTTCTCTGACCACGTGATCTGGTCCCATCGCAAAGTTGTTATCATCACTCAGCAGGAGTCCTTACAGTGAAGGCATCTGAGGTGAAATATTCAAGCTGGGCGTGAACACACAGAACGGTCATTACAGATAACTGGACTGTTCTCCTGGAAAAAAAACGACACGTGGCCAAAAGTTGATGAATGATGATGATGATAATGATGGCAGGGATAGTGTGCACGAGCCGCGATTCAAGATCGCAAACTTCCTGAGAGTCTGCTGCAAGCACACACACGCACACATACACGCACACACAGACTAAAGACCAGATTGTTTGTTGTCCTCTTCCCCGTCAAGAAAGCAGACTTGTCGTGAGAGGTCCAAGGGCCAGGGTGGAACTGGGAGTTGGGTGCAGCAAAGACTGCATGCGACACTGCAGCAGCAGCCATTAGCTGCTCTCCTCTGCAGACAGAAGCAGATCGATGCCGGAGGACAGGCCTTCGTCCACTCTGCACCTGCAGCAGCCGCGCCTGCGCAGTGGACCTACTTTCGACTGTACTTTCCCAATAACCTTGTTTCTTGTCTAGAAAATGATTTATTCATTGTCTGCATCAGTATTATTTTAATTTGCTTCCTTTTTGTAAAAGACTTTTTTTTTTCTTTAGTCTGACCCGATCCGCCACACTCGTGTTCTATACTGCGGTCGCAAAAACTGTATATTTTGATAAGTAAAGGTGAAGGTAGTAAAGTGGCCTTATAGTCACGTGTAAGAGCTGTCACTTATTTTTATTAACCCTTTCCCATCCTCTTACAACATCAGCTACATCCAGGCCAACTAGGGAAAATACGCTGCCTTACACGGGTATCGAACCGGCCACACTGCGTGGTCTCGTGGTCTCGAGCGCCATTAACCACTAGACTACCCCTTCCCAAGGTACATACTGATAACAGAACAAGCAACGCGTGTTGCAAGCTAAGAACTTCGTGTCACGTGTTGTCATGAGAGACTAATGATCGCTAAATAGGTCAGCTTGAATTAGGTCAGTGTGAATTAGGTCAGCGGTGACAAGATGGGATTAACAGGGTCAACGAGTAGAGGACAGATGAGGTCAGCGACTACTCTGAGCATTAGTCGGGCTGCTATCGTCCTGTTGCCTTGTGCGACCAAACTTTGTGTGAGACCTCAAACCATCAGATTATAAACTTTTATAATTTTTGAAGCTGACTGTCATTTTAATTTTGATATCAAACACTTTTATTTACCACTCAGAAAAAATGTCTGTTTCTGATGTTTTCATACAATGTTTTCTTTATAATAAAACATTAATTTTTTTCTACAAAATTCACAGATGACAGATGTGTTCACACATATTTTCATCCATGTTTTAATTAAACTCAAATTAAAAGTTTCCACCTTTTTCCACTGCAAGGTTGTAACTCGGAAGATAATGGATAACAGACTGACAGCTTTAAGAACCTGACTTAACTGTATGTCGATGTCGTGCAGCCGACTCCTGTCCGCCATCAGTAGCGACAGGTCATCGTGGCCCCTCACAGAATAAGGAATTGCTGTCTGGAGCGAGCATTATGGTCACCAGAAATAACCTCCACCACTATACAGCTGTTGTGGAGCTTTGGCTGCTGCTGTTGTTATTTCTGTTGTTGCTACTGTTGTTGTCAGAAAACTGAAGCGGAAAGAATCTGAACTAGCAAGGGAAGAAAAAAAAAACGTCTGAGACGACTCGTGAGCCATGTCGTCGTCGTCGTCGTTGTTGTTGTTTCACTACTCTTCCTTCTAACTGCTTTGTGCTGACAATAACGATGACACAACATGCTCTACAACAACAAAGGAGAATGACAGAACGTGAATGGAGAAAATGGAAACAGGGATGGAGAAAGAATGAACGAATCTCCACAGGTGTGCGCGGCCATTAACAGGCACCTGGCAGGTAAATGATACTTAACAGACTGGTAGCTGAGTGGAAACGACAGGAAACATGTCTGGAACCAGACTTTGTCAAGGAACACGGAGCAAGTCTGGCCTTTGTACAAATGTCAAACAAAACAAGGACAGTCGCATGTTGTCTACTCAGTGCAGACAGAGGAACAACGGCTCTAAGCTCTCACAATGGCGCGAGAGAACGACAGAAAGGTCTAGATGGTTTCCAGTTTCAGACTGTCTCCTAGCAACACTAAATAAACAACGATTTTTTTTTTCATAAATACCAATACTCACTTAAGCGAATCCGAGTTGGTAAAGCTGTGTTGTAAGATGATGGTTAGAAATAAGATGTTAGTAAACAATGACACGATAAACATTATTCTGACCACCGAACTGGTCAACGGTCAGCAAGTCCTGCAGCAAGTCGATAAATGGTGTCATTGATTTGTCACGTGACCAGATACTGCGTCTTAGACACACATACTATATATATTAACTGACCGAGAAGCCGAGTGGGTAGAATATTCGTTGAGTGACTGAAGACACGGGGTACTAGCAGCTGTGTATGACACAAAGGCGCCAAGTTTAGTTCATGACTCAAATTGCCCGTCCTCCCGCCAGCCCGGGTGGTGACGCACCTCATTATCATGGCCATGGCTGGTACAGTATATATACACCGCCACAAAGACGGAGGGACGGGTACAGACAGACCACCACAGGTGGGGAGGATAGCGGGACACACACACACACCGAGTGACGGGAGTGAGAGAAAGATACAGACGTGTCCGGCAGTCCGACACCCTGATTTAGTCTTGTCACCGGTTTCTAAGAAAAGCTCGACAATTATCACAGCTAAGAGGTTATCTATCTTCCTACTCGTTGTCTGCTGGACTTCCGGTCGCTCCACCCACGTGACCCCCTGACCAGCAGACATGATCGCGGAAAAAAGCGACGTTACCTGTCCCACGGCGCAGGTAAGTTTTCTTCTGTTTCTCCTTGTCATCTTCGATGCTGGCACTTCTCCATGGCCTGCTTGAAACCTCGCCGAGAATCCATCTCACCTGCAGCGGCGAGCCTTTGATGTCCACGGTGGCTGCGGGAAACGTTAATGAGAGGGGGAGAAAAAGAAAACAAAAACAAAAGGGAAGCTACTCGAAGATTCTCATCGCTGCTGCCATTGCTTTAGGCGCCTTGCCGTGGGTTGCGGCCCCACGAGCCCGGTTCGATTTTTGGTGCGGGCAACGATGGCCGAACGCCTTGCCAGCACGCGCCGCCGCAGCACCGCCCTCGCCATCCTCATCCGTTTAGTTCCACTGTGCGGACTGTGGTAAACACTCGCGCCGCGGGTACAGCACGGGTACAGCAAGGTGAAGGTGCATGCGACGGACGCAGCCTGCTGCATGTGGACTTCGGTTCTCTCCATCGTCCAGACTTGTCTCGCCAGGTCTCGCGTGGTCGTCGGACAGGCGGAGGTGAGTGTGGGCCGGGCTTTCTGCGACACACCTGTAGAAATTCGCACCCTGCTCCTCGTTTTCATCTTTTTCATCGTCATCACACACCACTGTCGTAGTCGACGTTTCGGTGTGTTTCAAATCCATGATTTTTTTTGTAAGATTATGTTTCCCACGACCGCGCAGTTGTGTCTGTAATCATGCAACGCTGTGCCCACCCGCAATCAAACCCTCCACACCTTATTTTTAATAAAAAATATTTTCTTCAATTTTCTCTCTTCCTGCTGTTCCCCCCAACAAACACACAACTGACTTTCCAACACGACCACAAACAACACACGTGTACCAGCGTCCGTGTAGACGTGTTTGTATGTCTGTACGCGTATGTGGTTGAGACTATAGACAAACACGTGTGTGTGTGTGTTCCACCCGGGGGACACCAGCATCGTAACAGGAGGAAGAAAGAAACCTGTTCATTCCACCATCACACCAGCATCCCGCCGACACCAGTCCCACATCACCATCCCCTGCAACAACCGTCAGCTGATGCCGTCTACACACAGTGTCAGCACCACAGCGTCGGCCAGTCAGTCAAGCAGGAGGGAAAGACGCAGAACGAACATTCCAGAACGAGCTGGCTTCAACCGCAAGCAGGAAGTCCGGCATGCCACGGTGGTGTCTGTAGACAGACCAACATCCATACGGGAGGGAGATGGGGGGAGTCTCTCTGCCCCTCCCAGACTTCTCGGTCCGATTCCCGACACGCTTCAGCTGCTGCACAGTGAGTACGGCGATGCTCATACATTACATCCCTCGCTCACACTCTCGAGCAAATTGTTTGTCAACAATATGTAATGAATAATGATACGGGTGGGCCGTTAATTTAATCCACTCAGCTTTTTACATCCTTCTCAGCAGTTTTCGTGTCTTCCTTAACCAGTTATCTGATTACCATCGTTAATAAAATCAAACATCATCGCCGCTACGATCGAGTAGTAGTTGTAGTAATAATAGAGGAACAGCGTCAGCAGAGAAATGTAATATATATAAATTACTTACATCTAAATCCAATAATATCTACTAAATCACTAATCCACACTAAATTCAAAACTAAGGTTACCGAGTCGGGAGGTGTTAGGAACCCTCCCAGTCTCAACCACACACACGTATACGCGCTCACAAACGCACACACACGCGCGTGCACGGTTTGGTCAGTCTTGTGGGTTTTCTTCTCTTTTTTTATTTTTTATTTATTTTATTTGTTTTTTTCGCTGAACCTGGCACGGAGTCTGCTCCAGCCATCTTCCAGCACCACACGCGCCAGGCCAGCACCGTCCCCACCACACACACTCGGTCTTGTATGGCCTGATCAGCTCCATCCTGCGCACGCGCACACGCCGTAGTCTTCACGTGCTGACCCAGTTCTGCGGGGAAAACCCAACTGCGCAGTAACCTGGCGGGCCGCGCAGTGACCTCATTCTGGGGCGTCAGCAGAAGCTTGACCTCATTCGGGTGAGTCTGTCAGGCCACCTTTCTTTTGTCTTCTCTGTCGTCAGAAAACATGGCGGTTATTGTTTTCGTCTGATGATGCTTACTCATCGAGCGATGATGATGTTGTTCAGGATTTGTTTCCTTCTCTCCTTCACCTCGCAGGTCGACAAGTATGTTGCACGCATCCTTCTCTGGTGCAATGCTTGGCGAAAACTGTAATGATGATGAATATGTTTGTGATGACGATGATGATGAAAGATTGTCGGGAAGGTTGCCAACGATATATCCTGCATATGTAATGTTAAAGCAGTCTCTCTCTCTCTCGCATGAAAGACGGAGGAAGTAATGATGGAGACAAAAACAAAATTGAATCTTTAGACTAGAATTTATGTTCAGTATCTCAATCCGATAACCTCTAGTCTTCTAACCACAACACTTGTCCAATAAGTCGGCGTCAACCGTACGCGGCGCGGACTGCGGCAAGATGGCTGTCGCGCGGCGGTGACCTCTCGGCCGAGGGCGAAACTCGATGACCTTTGTTGATGACCTCTCGTGACCTTGTTGTCTTCCGGAATCTGAGGAAACACGAGGCAGCGAGGCGCGAGGCGATAATT
The DNA here is from genome assembly GCA_004794325.1 of Pomacea maculata. NCBI lineage: Eukaryota > Metazoa > Mollusca > Gastropoda > Architaenioglossa > Ampullariidae > Pomacea > Pomacea maculata. The sequence goes on along the minus strand of SRHC01002388.1, from coordinate 50,523 downwards.
ATAGGCACTGACGTGGTGTGTTTGTGGCTGCGGACAACACAGTGCAAGACGCAGTGTGCAGTGGCACGTCAACACAGTAGGTACGGAGGTGCACAGATACCAGCCGATACAGTGTTTACAACTTAATATCGCAGTTCATTTTCTTATTGACTTCTGCAAGTTTACTCCCCATCCCCACCCGCCCTGTAAACTTCTCATTTTTGTCGAATATGAATCGAAATAATTTTGGATTTAAGATTGTTTTCAAATTCAAAATACGTTGCAGATATTGAGAGACTTAATTGTTGTGAATGCAATATTTGGGTGGATAATTTAACTGATGGACCGATGAAGGAGGGTTTCGCGGAGTTACATCTCTTGTTATGTCAGTAGATGATGGAAGGTGGTTTTGGGTCGTACGAATCGTGAAGCGACATCGCTCTCTGTCAAAGGTATCTGTGTGATTGATGTATCGATGTACACTACGTGCTGAACGCGAGTGAAAACACGCGGCGCGAGGGTTGGCACGTCTGGGCCAACGTGATCGCGACCCTGTATACTCCTCATCAAAACATCGAGCAGACAGACACCGTGACAGTCGACTACAGAGAGAATTATGGGAGGAGGAGGACATCAAAGCATCTACCTGTCGTGCGCTTTGTTTCATTCCTCCACAGCGGTGTCGACTGAACACTGTTCATTATTAATGTTCACAATGTGCAGGGTATCGGGTGAACATCCTCTACTCAACTTTCAAATCGTCCGGTAATGACATTCAGTAGTCTTCTGTTGTCATCAGGCAGGATTGGTAACCATGGAGACCAAAGATAAAAGGCGGCGGTGCATCCCCGACGGGAAGTGACAGATGACAGGCAGCAGATGGCCTGACCCTTCTAGTTGTCACCTGTCGAGATTTCTGACACGTGATACAGCCCCAGGTAAATCTCCTACCACAGTTTTCCCTCCCTCTAGCTATCCCTGGCGGTCTGTTTTCACAAACTTCTAGTTCCCTCCACACGCGTGTCACCAGACTCTCTTTCACACTCAATAAACATCACGACTGGTGAGTGGTTTCCTTAGAAAGATAACCATGGTGATGACTGATCTTGTGACTAATCTCTTCAGACGAATAACAAATGTTATGACTAATCGCTTTGTGCTATCTTGGGATGATGACAAAGGTTGTGTCTGCTACTGAGACTCACTAAACATGATGACACGGGATGACAAACCCTGTTTATGACTGTCATTACTGTGTAGCCTTCAAGCAAGAGACAGACGATCAGGCTAATATATTCATCTGACAAGGCCTGTGGGAAGAGATATAAAATATTTAATTACTTTTATAGTGTTTTGAATCACAGGTGGTTAGTTTTTTTATTTTATTGCATCCTCCATTTTGTGTGGATATAGTTGCACGGCGCGTCCTTGTCTGAACTGTCGATTATATATATATATTTTAATTATTTAAGTTTGGTGTTTGTTTTGATTAAGAAATTTATTAGTGTAGGGAAATATTTTTGGTTTTGTTTGTTTATTTGTCCTCAGATTTGCTATCAGCATCCAAAATTTTTGAGGTGCCGAGTGTAAGTCGAGTCTCCAGTGTAGGTGATAGTGAGTAAACTGTCGAAACTGTTGTGAAGGGATGACATTCCGTGTGACACAAACAAACACCATCATCATCACCAGCAACTGGCGGCGGTGTTGCGCATCTTTTCACCGCCAGCATATCTGCGTCGCACGCGGCGCTGCGCACAACAACCTCGCGCTGCTGAGCTCGCGTTAACGTTCGTCGGCGTCTCGCCCCACGAGTCGAGAAGATCGCGTTGTCCCCCTGTGTAACTTGCTTCCACTGGAATTCTTTGCTCTGGACACTCCAACCAACAGGAGATCACTCCAGCAGATGCACGACCACCACCACGGACAGGTGTGCAAACACCCGCATCGTCGCAATAAACTCGTCGGAGGCTGGTGTGACCTCGGGGTCAAAGGGCGTGATGGGTTCCGTGTCCGATCCCGTTGTTGTTTTGGTTGCAGCAGACGCAGGTTCGGTGTGTGTGGACCTAACACGTGAGATGATAGATGACAGAGGGTTGATGATGTCTCATCTCACCCATCGTTGGTGTTATTGATGTGCGCGTGTTGTTGGTGTGGAAAAACGCGGACCGTGTTTTCGATGTGGATTCCAGGTTTCATCGCCATTCCCGTCGATTTTGTCCAAGTGGCTGCTCGACTGAGAGGAGGGTCTTGTGGCACATCTGTTGCTGATTACAAACGTGGGAGCTTGCTGAGTGTTGGGCCTCACGACTGGAGGTCAGTGAGTGCAGTGAGTACTGTGAGTACCGAGGTGTGTGGCAGATAACAGGGATGTGGCTTCTGTTGATGACACTGTTTGTCCCTGATTAACACCAAAATCAGACCCATAGGGAACTGAACCGGACTGACATTCGAAGGCATTTGTATGTAAAATATTATCTCTCTGCACCGTCCTCTCCGGAACTTTTCATCTTTGTCATCTCGAAAGGTAAATGACTTTTTCATTTCTTTTTTCATTGTTGTTGTGATCATAACTTTACCTTTTGTTTTGTAACTATTTTATGAGTTTTTCTTTTAAAAAATGTCAGCTTTATGTCTGTAATTCTTTCCAGCAAGTCGTATCTTTAATGTTCAGACCAACTCGGGTGGCATCTTACTCGGTTACTATTTTAGTTCCAGGTGTGTCGCAATACTGATGCAATAGAACAAAACAACAAATAAAGTGAACTGTTGAATCTGCTCACTTGGATAGATGATGATACTGTTCTGAACTGGTCAAGCAGGGGAGGATGGGGTTTCTTAATACCTCCATAACGACAGTCTTCCTACTTTAGTTTGTTTCTGTAGTACAGGAGGTAACACGATGACCTCTCACCGCTCGTGCTGGCGGTTGGTGACATGCACTAGTGGCACCAGTGTCCCCTCGCCTTTCCTCCAGTTTGGTTCAGAAATATTGTCTTAAGATTTAGCCTGTTATATTGCACCCAGTGATTGGTATTTATGTCTGGCCTGTAGCCTTATATTATTATAGTAAATAAGCCAATAAGTAAACACCCGCAGTGTCAGGTCCATACGCCAGGCACCTCCTCCACAAATGATACATGAAAGTCTGAGGTCCTTAAACAAGAAATTCAGCGAGTATCTATAAACAGAGGTGCATGTGCATGTTATGTATGTGTGTATGTTATGTATGTGTGTATGTGAGAGAGAGAGACACACACATACAGAGAGAACTTTATTGAGTAGCTCCGGCTCATTTCAAGGGGAAGTAAACAACGACGACATTTATCTTCATCGTCCTAGTTGATGTTGGGTTACATTAAGAATTGAAAAATAATTATGCATTCATTTTATTAATAATTATAATCAACTGATACAAATATGTTCTACAACAATCATCACCATTGTCATATATTGACACTGGTGGGAGAGTGTGTGTGTGGTTGGGTGGTTCTCTGTGTGTGTGAGAGAGACAGACAAACAGACGAAGACAGCTTTGAACTTTATTTATTTGCTGGAGAATCGATCTTCCGAACTTGTAATACACAATTAATGATGTGTGCATCAATTCTAGATTACAATTCCAAGCAGGGACAAACATCAACATATCACCCTACCCATCCCCCTTCCACAGATACCAAGAGTCGATGTCAGCATATTGCCTACCCACCCTATCACCCCTACCCGCAAAAGGAAAGCAAAACAAGCATGTGTTAGAGAGAAGTCATGAGGTTAGTGTCGAGACTTGTTTCTCTCCCCACAACCGAGGAAACACGTGTACCTGCTTACTGTCCCCTTGAGAAGGTGAGATATATATAATTATTGTGGAGCGAATCGTGCTAGTTTTTAACCTGTAGGTGTCTGTTTGCCAGTCAGCACCTACCTGTTGCATCATCCACACAGTCACGAAGTCATTACACTGTGACTCCAGTCACGTGATTTCCTAGGGTGTATGCTGCACGGGTACGGGTGTAGGAGGTAAGGGTTGTAAACTCACCTGGCAGACGACCTCTCCGGGACCCTAGTGATTGTAATCCTTAATTATTTTCCCAGTGTATATGCTTATACTTTGATTGTGCCGGGTTCCCTCGACAGCCCCAGGTCCGGGTACAGCATCCACCCTGCCTGCTGAAGACTTCCATTTTGTTAGTCAAGAATAACTGATACAATATTTTCACTCTAGAAGTAATCAAAGCAGTCTTCTCTACATTCTAATACAATTTCAGACATTTCTATCCATCATTCATTTTGTATTTCCAGTTTATTTAGTATAAATATTTGAATGAAACAGTTCCACACCCATGGCTGACCATCTGATCTGTAAAAACCAGACCGCCATCAATATTTGCTTTGAAGAGACAGGAGCTTTGTCCTCTCTCGATCCCCAGGGACGAGCATCGAGAGGGTCAGCATGTCTGGGAGGATATTTGCCAGAAAGAAATTGTTTTAATCCTTTAGGTCGTAGAGAAATCTGTTATCAGTCTCCTGCTCGCAGTTCCTTGAGGGTGTGGGTGATGGTGTGGGAGGAAGAAGAAGACTGTCTGACAAAACAAATTTCCTTGCGAAGGAGATTTTTCACAGACTGGCGGCCATTGTGTGACGCCACCCGGAATTGTCTTCTTACCGACACACTTCTAAGAAAAAAAATAATAAAAGGAAAGCCGGGTATCCTCAACAGTAAACTTGTGGTCGTAAATGTTATTTTCCTTTCTGTGTCTGAAGGCCGTGTTGATGGTGAGTGCTTCCATTATTCTCTTCCCGCGTTCTTCTGTCTGCTTGTTGTTAGAAAAACTCATAAACGTCCATCACACTTAGCACAACGGAGTCTCAAGCTGGCACTAGAAACACTTTCAAAGCAAAATCAATGACAACAATTTTTACACCAGAGAAGAATGTTTATGCTCCGATTATTTTTTTCTCCTCGAACAGATCGCTGACAGACATGTACAGCTCCAAATAATAAATTTTCAATGTAGTGAGGAAACATCAAAAGAACCAGGTTCCAGTTTCAATACCTTTGACAGATCGTCGACTGAGGTGTGATTACCTGTTGTCAAATGAAACGACCCACGAGACGAGTTTTACCGCTCCACGGGTCAAGTGGTGAGGTGCTAGTGGGGTGGGGAGGGTGTGTGAGACGGGTATCACCCGAGTTGGATTCAAGAATGAACTTGTGTTCGGTTCGATCTGTGTAGACGTCACGTGAGCTGGTTACCTGGCTTCACCACCCATCCTCCCACACATCCATTCACCCCACACACATCCACCCACACATCCACCCACAAACCCACCCACCGACGGGTGTACCTCCGCCTGCAGTAGGTGTGTGCTTCTAAATTCATCTCGTCGCTATATTGTTTACTGTCGTCTTCCTCGTATTGACAACCAGGTGTAGAGACCTACTTTTAGCTCCGGAGATTAAACAGGTAAGAAAAAGAGAGTGCGGGTGGTTTTTAATTTACCTTCACCAATCCCTTGTCCTACACATGTGTTTACATGTTTATTTCTCAATGTTTTCTGCGCATTTCATTCCCGCAAACGATAATGAACAATAAAAATTTCCCTGTTCCTCCCCAGTAAGGAAGAAAATGAGTTGACCTTTCTACACTCAGTCTCAGTGCACAGGGTGTGGAGAGAAACAACTGTTTTTCAAGTGTTTGTGCGTAGGTGTGTTGGGGACATTTCTTGGTCTTGTTTTACAAACATGCGGTGCCATGCACTTTGCCGTTTTCTCCCCAGACTCCTCCAGTCCTCCCACCTCATGGTCCCCCCTACCCTCGCTTGTGATTGCCACTTGTACACTTGAGAGGAGGGGGGTGTGGGAGGGTGAGAGGAATGGACGGGTGGGTGGGTGTCAGGTGGAAGCAGGTGTTAATGGCACTGGGGACAGGGTGGATGCCAACACCCTCAGTAGTTGATGATCAGCTCTTGATGCTTGTTTGTGTTTATAGTGAGTGAGTCTGTGTTTATAGTCAGTGAGTATGTGTGAGTCTCACACTCTCACTCTGTAACTCAGCCCAGGCTGGCACTGAGTGCTCCTCACCCATCCTCATTCACCACCCTCTACCCCTCCACCCTTTCATCGGACGACAAAGCTGTTAATGGCGAAGTCTTTTTACAGGAGAGGAGAGAAGAGCTTCGTTTTAATGGTTTTCTTCTTTTGTCGTCACTGACGTCACGTCAGTTAAAGTGTTATCAGTCGTCGACTGTCATCGTTTGTCCTCGTGGTGCGCTGTGTCTTGCATGCAATAACTTCTGGGCTTTTAATTTTCAATGAAAGCATTCCATTCATGTAAATAGTAAATGAAGCAAAGGGAAACATGATATGTTACTGAGCCTGCATAGAACCAGAAGAAATGTCTGCTGTAAACAGGAACAAAAACAGTCGTAAACAACATTCAAGTCAAAAGGAATCTTTTACAGAAGCCATTAAAAATCTTAGGACTTCTATGATTGGTTTAGTATAACAGAATTAAATAAACTGACATACAGGGATAAACGTTTGCTCACCCCTTTGTGTGTTCGGTGATATACATTTTCACTTGCAAGAGGTTAGAAAAATAAAGTCTTTTGTATTCAGTCTGCCATAGACATATGATCTGCATGAACATTTGCACCTCACTGAATGTTGTTTTGCTGATACTTTGGGTACAAAGCTGTTATTTTTGGAAGTTAGCCATGGATTGTTTCATAACAAAATTTGCCTTAACACTCATCTCTGAGAAACTTACATAAAACATTGTGTACAAAGTGTATGAAGCTGAATTTGAAATTGAAGTATGAAGATTCAAGTTTATGTTCAGGAAAGCTTATTTTGTCAACGAACTCTTCTTTTTGTCAATCCTCCTATAAGCACTCAACATGTGATGAAGCCATTAAGGTCTACATTTTAAAGCACCCTCAAAATGCTTTAATGAAAAGCCAGTGACACAGCTATACACTCCTGTCTAGACTACCACTCCTAATGTTTGTTATGATTACAGAACCAAAGAGTGGAATGGTATCTGATTTGGTTGCAAGAAAACAGATATTTGTTTGTTGGAATAGTGTGTTGCAATCATATCTGAAGCCACATTATTGTTGTCCAGTTAAAATTCCCATTTTTTTTTTTCATTTTTCAGCTGTGGTTGGGGCATCCCCCACATTATTCAATAAAATTGAAACAAATGTATTTCCTTTTGAATGTGATGAGGTTCATACGGCCTGTGTGGCCCAGAAAATTACAGTTTAAATGTTTCCTTGATGCTGTTTCACACCATCTAATATTCCATTCAAGAACAAATATTAGTATTTTATACAGAAAGAAATGTTCTTTTAAAGTGATGAGCGGTTCATTTATCAGTTTTATCAGCTAACTGCTTGACATAACAGTATCCCAAGATCAAACCAGTTTTTAATATACACAAAATTAGTTCAGCACTAACAAGTGTAGATTGCCTACACAATTTATTGTCATTTGTTAGCACATCTCTACAGGCTTGTAACAGGCTCTGACTACATTAACTGTTAGCATACCAAGGTGATTGTAACACGCTTTGCATACATTAATTATTAGCAAACGCATTTCCGGCTGCTGACAACACCTTGACAGACATGATACGATTATTGAAGTTGAAATCCTGGTCAATACCTCTCTAGTCAATAATCTTTAATTAAGCTACAAATGAATAAACATTAATCATCTGAACTCCATGTCTTAGTATGATTTACACCTACTCTCACTTATTCTGTCATTCCGTACAAACCTAAACAGCTCAGTATCCTGTTCTTTTAGAAGTTTGTCCTCTGGATCATGGATTATCAGAAACAGTTAAATTAGTTTGAATATAGTAAGAATTTTCACTACTGTCACTTTTCTTAGCGTGTTAGCAAGTTTATCCATGTCCTTCTAGGTGAAACTGCTTCTACATATCAATTACATTTTGTTAGGGCATTAATCTTTTTTTCTTATTTGTTCTGGGTTGAGTTTCAAGGAAGTTTCATGCCTCTAGTTTCACATCCAGCCCACAGTTTCAGTCTCCTGCCATAATTATTGTCATTTCCACAACTTCAATCAACCTTTTTAAAATATATAGGTGTCGCCACAGCTGGGATCATAAAAATTAACCAAGGACATGCGCATATTTATCAATCATCATAAAACTTTAACTACTATAAATCTGAAAATAATCTGTTTTAAAAAGCGGTGCAACACCATGTTTGTAGAGCATCAGCTATTATTACTTCACTGCTCCAGTAGGACCTAATACAATTTTTATCCTTTATAAAGCACATGAATTTCCTTTAGAGGGTAAATATTGTAGGTTTTTGGCCTGAGGAAATTAAACACATCCTTTCTTTGAATTTAAATTTAATATAAATAGTAGTATTTGTACAGCTTGTACTTGGTAGAGAAACTTATGGCTATACCAGATCCTATCTAGTCTAGCCATTGCCGCTGATGCTGATGCGATCCTGATGCGGATGTTTGCCGTGGAACTGTTGTCCTGGGGAAGGGTGGCTCCCAAATACTTGAAGCTGCTGACCTCTTGGAGGTGTTCATAGAAATCTCTGCCTTGCCGCTGCCATTGACCATAACTTTGCTCTTTTCAGTGCTGGTCTCTATTCCATATGCATTTGAACTGTCTGTTGGTGAGGTCTTGCAATTCTGTGTTAGTCCCTGCTAACAGGTCTATATCGTCTGCAAAGCGTGGGTTGCACATCAGCCTTCTACCAATGGAAAAGGAAGTATGGTGATCGTGGAGACCGTCGAGGATAATGTTCTCCAAGATATTAAATATCACTGGTGATACGGGATATCCGTGTCTTAGCCGTACTGTGGTGCGAAAATCATAAGCTCCTATTTGCTTATTCAGCAGCACTTGGATAACAAGCTTAAATGGGACATCAACACTTCTGGAGATAAGATCATCGGAATCAGGCAGAAGGATTTCCCAGCCTTTTGTCATCAGCAAATTCTCAGAAAGGCATCTTGCATCCTCTGTATTTCTCATCATATTGTACTAGCCTGAGGTGACCCAATTGTATCTACTGTTGCTAGTAATATGTATGTGAGAGAGAGAAATTATTTCAACATATAAATGTATTTATTTCCGTATATTGCTAGTATGAGCACTATCCTTTGTGAATTAATACATTTGTATCTGCTGTACTTGTTGAGTTATTGTAACTTAACCCAGGCCTTCCTCCATGTCGAATGTTTGCATCACATGCTATAGTCCATCGCGCCAGACTGTCAAAAGCCTTTTCAAAGGCAGAAGGTACATATGATGATTTAAAGTGTCCATTCTGCATACGGAACTTGTTGTTCTAGTGTTTGGTCGTACTCACACTCAAACGCGCTAGTAACATGAATAGTCCTGCTGCTCTAGTACACAAACTTTGATTGGTCCGCATTGCAGTCACGTGGTGTAAGCAACATTAGAGACTGGCGTCGTTGTCCCCAATTAGGCGTTGGTGCTAGAAATGTCAGTCGTCTGATGCCAAGAAATCCCTAGTTGCTGGTGTAGCAAGTCCTGCAGTTCAAAGTCTACGAATGTTAGCAGTCGTCAGCCAGAAGAGGTCAGTGGACCGTCCACACCGTCCGGTCCGTCAACAACACCGAGGTCAGAGTAAACATTTCTTGTCCACCGACTGTGACCATCCATTCTTTGGAACAGCTTTCCTTCACACCTTCAGTCTACACCAGTTCAAAGTATATATTTCAAAACCTTGGATTGCTTGTAGAGATCTTTCATTCCATTCAATGTCAACACCCATTACTAACAATGAAAAAATGTACATTAAATATAATTACTTATTTACTAGTCCAAAATTCATGTCAAGCTACATGACAGACAATGTACCCTGGTCTTGGTATATATTTTATTTTCCCTCTTTTATGCCTTCGTCTTATAGTTAATTTCCGTTTCCTTGTCTTAGATGGAAGGTAACCCACAGTCGAGCTCGCGAGTAATTTTAAATTTTTTTCTACAGAGTTTTGTTGTTCACGTTATATACTCTAGTTAACAAGTACTGAGTTGTACACCTCACCTCACACTGCACCTTACCTGCATCGACATACCCGGCCAAAGAGGAGTCGAAGGGACCACACTCTTCCAGACAGCTGTCAGTCTATCCAAAGCCGGTGCTGTCCCCTGTAGACATGATTATCACTGAAGACACATCATCCCTTGGTTGCCATTAGTTCAAGGGTCTATAAATGTTTTGCAAGTGTATAGTTGGACCTCTTGTCACGCAGATGGGTGAAGGTGGTGAGTGGTTATTGCGGTTACCGAGGCTGGGGCATGATGATGTCACACACTACTCACGGCGTTAGTCTGTGGAGGATAAACACTAGGTATGTGAGGTCAGCACTGTACTAGACACTAGGACTAGGGTTTCTTATCTGCAATACTTTTCGTGTCGACAGGCGGCATTGGCAAATGATTATCGAAGAGTTCCCTCCCTTGTATCGCTCGCTGGTGCTTGAAAGTGTTATCTCCCTTGAATCATTGATATAGTTGATTAAATATTTTATAGCTGTTGTGTCATACACCTTTATTTATAGTAATTGTAAAAAAATTATAAAGCCATCCCTCATGATAGAATTTCCTCCCTTTAAGCTGGTGGTTAGTGATTGTAAAAGAGTTATCTCCCTTGCGTCGGGTAACTGCGTGCTCTACACACGTGACCCAAACCGGTCTGTGAGCACAAAGCCAAGGTTTGATGGGATGAAGTTATTGTGTGTCCTGTCAGTACCACTGGTCTCCCCACTGGTATCTAGGTCTGATGTTGTGTATGTCTCATCACTTCCGGTCTGGTAGAACTCACGGCGAGAGCTGTGTGACAAGATAACCCTCAGGACCGGTGTTTCGGGCTGTGGACAACATCGCTGGTATTATTTTTGTAATGCAAACATAATATTTCCTCACATCTTGATCGATTCCGGTTCCAGCAGAAGGGAGAATCCATGGGATGCAGCTGATCGTACACCTACCCCCACTTTCTGTTCGCCTCCACTCCTTTCTTCTTACCATCAGACAGCAGCACCACGCTTGAAGGGTTTCAGGCTGGCGACTGTCGACCTGCTGGCCGCCGACTTCCGGGTGGTGGTGACGTCACTGGCTCTGTGGCCGTGTCCTCGGCTGTTGATGGTCATCTGCAGTGGATTATCTTGTGTGATTCTCTCCCTTTATGCAGATTTTTCGCCTGAAAAGCATTGCATTAGAGAGAGAGAGGTGGGTGTCAGTACACTTACCTCGAGGGCTCCATCCCTTAGTGTCTGTAGACTGCAAACATCGTGTGCTGCTTTGTCCTCCTGCGATCTTCTCTGCTGCACGGCACTGGACGTGCGTCATGGCGAGGGGGGTACAGCAGGGGGTACAGGGGGAGGAAAGGGATGTGCGCTCGTGATAACACTCGGGGTCGCGAACGAGGAGTGGAAAGAAGAATCTTCTCAAATTCCTCGCCAGGAGAGTCGATGAGGATGATAGATGTAGCCAGGTAGGGGGTGGAAGTTACCTGCAAATTTTCTGATTCCTCCCCCTCCTCAGCAATCTTTCGCTACTCCTCCCTCCCCACATTCCGTGACTACCATGCAGACTCCTCCCGTCGTGTGACTGACGTCGGGGGGAGGGCAGTGAGGTCGGCAGACAGGAGATGTACTGAGTGTAGAGGACGGGGAGCCCGCCTCCAGGGGTCGGGTCAACCTCAGCTGAGGGGCTTGACTGTGGACGTAGAGGGGCTGGGGGAGGGGTCTACACCCGGCTGATTGTCTCCCTTCCCTCTTCTCACTACTTCCATCCCCCTTCTCTGTCTTTCTCTCTCCCACCGCCATCATTCCCTCTGCCCTCACCTCTTACTCATCCTTCGTCCGCGCCCAGGTCTCTAATCCGACATCCCACTCAATTTCTGTTTTCTTTCTGTCCTTATTCTTGTTCTCACTTGCAAAATACAAATCTGTCGGCGGTTATACTACACACCCGATACAAACCTGATAACGAACACCTCGCGGGTATGTTGGGTGGGCTTGCGTTTGTGCACGTGCGTACGTGCATGTGTGCGGTCGAAGGCCTGTGTGTCAGTATGCAATGTCAGTTGTTTTGCCTACCAAACAATTTAAAAAAAGGGAAAACTACGCAGTGAGCAAGCAGACACATAGGAATGTTCTGTAGAGAGGACTGATCGGGTCAGTATAAGTCATCTCAGTAATTAGCACCTCGTGCTGTGAAGGACAGGACAGTACTGAGAAGGGAGAAGTGGGGTTGTATATGTGTATATATGTATATGTGTATATGTGTGGAATGAAAGATGTGGGTCCAATTCAGTCCACGGGCTGTTGTGAAGCGGGATGGGATTGGTTTCGATAAACATCGCTGCTTCTCCTTCTCCTCCTCCTCCCCCCATCTTATTTCGAAGGCAAACAACTTTTGAACATGTGAAAACTATTGCACACCTTTGGCTAAAGTTTGTAGTTGCATGGATGGCAACAGTGGTGATGTGGAGCAAGGCTCTCGCCTTGAACTGCAGGGACATTCCACCGTCCATAACAACATGTTGTCCATACTGTAACATTATATTATAATAGATAACATTATATTATAATAGCAGTTGATGGAACAAGATATCTGGACACACTTCCGTCGTCAAAGAGCTCAGGCAGGTGTCGGGCTGCATGAAAAGGTTTTGTTGTCATAGTTGTGACAGCAATCACTGGGTGAGAGCTCGTGAGTAGAGAAAGTTCATGCAGCCCGACACACCAGTGACATTTGGAGAGAATGAGAAGCTAGAGGAGGGGTACAAATGTAGCAATAAATGAATTATTTATTACTGTTGTGGCACGACTACCGGCAGTGAGGACAAATGTAACTCTGTGTTTAGCAGGCTTTAGTCCAACATGAAGATCATCAAGACTTGCACAGACGATAATGCAGGGGACAGCACAGGAAAGAAGAAGACGATGCTGAAAAAAATGGAGACTCGGCATCTGAGGCTGGAAGGCTTTCTGTTAAGCAGATCCCGCACAAACACACAGAAGTGCGAGAGAGAGCGAGAGTTGCGAGAACATACGGGTAGGTACTCCTATAGTATGGAGCATCATCATCACACCATTCCCACCACCAGCAGCAGAAGGAGCAACAACATCTAGATGAGATTTGATTAAATTAGTTGTCATGGAAACAGATACTACTGATATATGAACTATGTATAATCAAAATAGTCTTGAAGAGTGTTGTATATAATGAAACAAACAGCCTTGTGGACTAGGTGCATTCCTATTGCCAACTACTGTGTATTGTGGCTGTGGCCGGGAAAATCACAAGGGCAAGGCTGACGAGGTTCATAGTCGGGGTGGAGCTGGTGGTGGGGTGGCAAGGAGTAGGTTTCTGTCAAGAGAAGTCTCAAACTACAGCCTGAGTGGAAGTTGTGTAGAGGAGAGACGGGAGAGGGGGATACAAGGCGATAAGGTAACAACATGAAGACTACGAGTGCTGTGTACTTTACCTCACATGTAGACTCCACATAAATAAAACGAAGACATTTAGTCTTGAAGGTGTTGGGAGCGGGTATCAGAGGGTAGGGGTGGATTCCCTCCAGGTGTGTGTGTGGAGGAGCTGGGGGAGGGGGACAGGGTTCGTGCAGACAACAGCAAGTTTGATTGGCCGGCCATCCTCCCGTCTCCGCCTGTTTGTGTGTGTGGCAGACTTGCCGCCAACCCTGGCGGTTGTCCCTTGTATACCCGGCTTCTCTCCAGTCCCCAGACGCTGGGAGAATGTTCTCGACAGACATCCTCTTCCACGCCCACTTCCTCCCCCTCCGCTCCCTTTTTTTTTCCACAATCCGTTGTACGTGGACATTCGCACGTTCCCTCCTTCTGTCTCAGTCCTAAACTGAAAAACACCGATAAACATCTCACCCACCCCACTCTTCCGGCCTGTTTGTCTTGTGTGCCTCTACCCACACCCACACCCACCCACACCCACACACCCCGCCACGACTCCCTTCCTTGAGTGGTTGGCTGTTTCAAACTTGCAGACCTTGACGAACTCCGCCCGCGTGCTTGAGAGAAGGGGTGTGGGGTGGATGGGGTGACGGTAGATGGAAAGATAGTTGATTTGAATGTTGTCAGCAACTCACTTCACATTCGGGGTGTAGTGGGTGCCATCATGAGTCAACACCTTGGTGCGTGGTGAACTGTAGTGACATGAATGGTGCGAGTGAAGTAAATATCGGCATGGAGTGAGAGAGGAGGGTAGTAACAAAGGATGAACATAGTGATGGAATGTGTGAGGTGGATTTCAACACAAGCTAAGTGTAGAAAACATCAGTATAGCAAAGTGAAGATGATAACAACACAGGATGAGTAGTGGTAGTAACACGGGATAAGTTCAGAGGTCACCGGTGTAAACTTACTGGGTAGACATGGGGGAGAGGGAGGTGTGCAGTGGGTACCAAAGGAATGTCTGATGTCTGTGCTGCTCATGTTTCTGATGGCATTGGAATCACGAGAGCTGAGACAAGTGCTTGTGTAAGTAAATAAATTTGCAATAAAAGCACGAGTGTAACTATAAACATATTTGTGTAGGGAGTATAGTCTGTAGCCCGGGGGTAGGGGGACTTACCTCGTACTTACATACTGAGGTTGTTAGGGATCTTGGTGCATAGTAAACAGTTCAGCCTTGCGATAGTTAGAATGTAAGTGCAAAGATAAGATAGGACGAGACGTGCAGGGAGAAATGAAAGGACCTAACTCTTTCAGACTAAAGAAGAAGAGAGGAGAGAGCTAGGTGTTTGAGGTCTGGTCGGTGACACAGAGAGAGACAGAGAGATAAACACACATAAACACACACAGACACATAGAGACACACACAGACACACAGAGAGACATACACACACAGAGGAACAATAAATACAGTTGCCAGGTCATCCCAGGTAACACACATCACAGTCAGTAGAATGTATGGAGTATGAATGTATGAATGAAGAAGCTATTCCAGGAATGTATACCTAAAGTGCATGTATATGTTGACACACAGCCGAGATACACCCACAAGACAGCAGACCTTAGTGACAATCTCAGTAAGCTAACAATACTCATCACACCTTATCTCAGCCCTACCTACCTGTCGCTACCTGTCGCTGTTGACGCCAGGTAAGTCTCACTCAGTCTACCTCGCTTGATGACACATACCTGTCCGCGATTATACAGGTGAGCAGGACTGACCTCCTAGCCTCCTACTTGCCCCTCCTCCCGCCAGCCCTCGCATCACCTTCTCCCTCTCGCCGTTGCTCGCAGTGCATGCTGGGAGGCTCGCGGGACATGAATGAAGCTAAAAATAGCTCAGCGTGAAAACCCACTTCTCGCGTATCCTCGTCGTCGTCGGTGTACAGGCGAGGTGTGGGCGGGGCCACCGCCAGTGACTGGAGAGGAGGGAATGAAGCGGGAATCGCAAGTGGCGAGGAAAGCATGGAGGAAAAAAAAAAGTTGCGCGAACTTGCCATCGGGTAATCGGTGTTGGAGAAGGAGTGAAGTTCCCTCATAACTTCTTTTTTTTTTTGCTTGTTTTCATGGCCGCTGGCTGTCATGATGTAGATGTATTCGCTGGAGGACGAGCAGACATTCAGAGGCCGGTATCTTATAGAGGAGCTGAGTGACTGGCGAAGGTTTCGGAGATGAATAGCATGTTGTAAGGAAGTTCGCTCACTGAAGAAAAGTATTCTGGCGAGACAAGACTTCCATCGTTCTTCCCGTTCCACTTAAAAATAAAAACAAGACGGAAGTTAGTCTAGTTTATGAAACTTTCTATAATTACCCTCAGCAAGCCGATACGAAACTTGAGGTGAGAACTTTTGTCAAACTCAATAAAGCTCCTAAGTGTTGTGAGTGATGATAGAACTTAATCACATTTTGTAGACAAGTATGGTTGTCTTCTCTTTATATTTTTCTCTCTCTCCATCTCTCTCTTGTGTGTTTCTGTGGCAGTTGCTTGTGTCAATGCACGGGCTGGCAATATGTACTCCAAGCTTATTTATATATCATCAAGGAGCAGAAAGTACATACTTTATACTACGATTTCAACGATATCAAATTGTTTTTCTTTAGTTCAAATAGCTTTCAAAATAAATATTTTAATTTTTTGGTAATTTTAGACTCAAAATTGAAATGAATAAAATGCTGGTTTAGAAAGGTCAGTACTGTAATTAATTAACAAACACATCGTCTGACTTCACTACCTAACGGCTGTAATGTTTGTCAATAGTCAATACTCCCACATGTGAAAAATATGAATAACATCACCACATAATCAGGTTTTCAACTAAATATTACTACTGTTAGCCATAACACTTATATATTCTATCATTCAAAAACACCCCTCCACCCAAAAATATATATCAATGATAAAACTCTGCTTGGAGTTAAGCTCCATACAGTGTCTTAGTATTAATGGATTCACCTTGTTGAGAATGACATGAAATATGGTGTTTGATCTTTTGATGTTTGCTTTTCATGAAAGGACTTTCTCCTAATCAACAGCACCAGCGGAAAACATGCAGGCTGACATATCTCCACTGATGTAGATATCATATCACAGCTGATAGAGATATTTATTCATTGCTATCTAATGGCTGCAACATCTGAAACCTGCAATATTCCACCATCATTGGCAGTCTGGCAACATGTCAGAGAATTAGTGGAGCGTGAGGCAAGGATCGACTTCTACAACTTTTTAATGGCCACCGGCAAAAAAGAAAAATTCCTCTCTTCCTGACCTCCTCTCAAGATGCTGGACAACAGAAAAATTTGGTGTTGGTTGGACAGCCAGCTACTGGACCTGCTGAAGATGAAGGGCTGATAACGACCATCGTCAGCTGTCAGTCTCAAGAACATCTTGTTGGCCTCCATGGGATGGGCTTGTGGGCGGTTGTCATTCCCAGATAACCTCACGCCTCCTGTTTCCAGGCACCTTTGTGATAACTGATTGGATCCAACAAAAGAATGGAGCTGATGGTGGGGCATGAACTTTCTCCAGAACCTTCTTTGCACTTTGACAAGACAACCTGGCGATGTGCTGCTAGTTACCTTGCATCGGCTCGTTGTATATGCTTGGGTTTTTTTGTTTTTTGTTTTGTTTTGTTTTTTGGTGGGGGAAGGGGTGGATAAACCATGCTGACAGTGGCGTTCACATTCTTGCCCTCCCCCTCCCAAATATCTTTTTTGAGGGGGCGGCTGGTTCCTACACTGATATGCTGTAGCCGAGACCGCACGAGGCGCCATCTTGGTTAAGTGACGTCATGTTTAGCAGGTAAAATATTCCATAATGAATTTACCCTCCTGACATTTCCTACCATGATTTCTAATTATTTCCAGCAGAAGTGACGACCGACTTGTCCAGGACACATTATGGAGAGCTACATCATCAACACCACCACAACTCTCTCTCTCTCACCCTCCCACAACCACCACCACCACCACTCCCGTCCCTCCACATTGCTGTGTGATGAGTCCTGCCACATCAGCAGCCTCGACATTCCTCACAGCGTTCCTCGCATCGCTCACCACGCCGCGGACAGCCGCGACGACCAGAAAGTAGGGCAGTCGTCGCCGGGGTGGGAGGAAAACTGACTGTCGGGAGGAACATGGATGTTAATTGAAAGCGCGCACAGGAAAATACTTGTCAGGGATCCTCCAGGAAGTTATCGTCTGCTGACCTTCTCATTGAATGATCCGTGCAGTGTGTGAGAGAGGAAGTAATAGACGACCGGGGTGTGAAAGAGAAAGAGAGCATTACGAACACCCGACAAACACCCTTACAACTCCGAGGAAGTAGTCCGCTACCAGCTCCCTCCCCTACTGTCACATACGGCTTCCCTCCACACCACCTCACCCTCCACTCCAACTCGCACTCCAGACAGACAACAGAGATTGAGACACAGGTTTGAGAGAGAAAAAAAAAATATTGAGATGTATAAAGTGCATATCATGGAATGATGTCGCCACTGCGGGTGGGCACGTGCTGTCACCCAGGTCCTGGCCTGAAGTGATCCCCGGATGGGATTTGAACTCAGCGCTGCTCGTGTCGGCCGCGTGCTGCAGGAGGCGTGATAACATTTGCCCGAGATCCTCTTATTCCGGTTTCCGTGAAGCTTCAAGCGGACCAATCACAGCTGAGCTTACATACTTCCTCGTGGCCTGTGAAACGCCGTTTGTAAGTGGGCTTTCCTTTGTCCCAGTGATTACAGATGGGTCTGTGGGTGGCAAGGGGGTACAGATAGGGGGATATCTTTTGTTTGGAGGGAAAAGTACCTTCCTGTCCACAGTTTCAGTTAACTTTAACACTCAGCGTGTTTGACACTCGTTCACTTTTTTAAAAGTGGTTTCGGCTCTGATGCAAATGAAAACGGATTTGACAGCTTTTGTGGAGACAAGAATGAACTGGTCGGTGGGAGGTGTGTTTATGTATAGATATGTATGCCCCTGATCAGCACGATTTTGAGTTTGACATTTTTATCCTAGTACATTGTGTTACCTTATTTAATGAGCTTGAACATTTTACTCCACCAGAGACAACACAAGAATCCTCAGAAAACAGTTACAGAACCAGTAAGGTCAGCCGTTAGACATGACACTTTTATTGTGGAAGGTAGTGTTTTGCTCCTCTTCCTCATCTTCCAAGTGTGGATGAGGTATCTATTTCCGTCAGTTGGGATGCTCGAGGAAGTAGACTGCGCCATACGGGTATCGAACAGAACCAGAACTTTGACCTCTCATCTGTCCACCTCTCACTTCTCAAATGACTGAAGGTGGAGGCTAGAAATGCACAGCATGATATTCATAACACAGCCATTCTGCAGAGTAACAAGTTCTTTGCTTTGCGAAACAAATAAAGACAGGTTCTCAAATGCATGCTGGTATAAAGGAGATAATCAAGACACAAAGAAACAGACGATAACACATTTAATTGTGTAGTCTGCGAGCAGCGGGCATTGTTACAGTTCAGCACGAGCAAACCTGGGAGACCATTGGCTTGTGGGTGCCAACCTCCTACCCAACAGTCATCACGGCTCTGAGGTCACGAGGTCAGGTCACGTGAGGTCGAACAAAACGAGACGTTGGTGTCGAGACGGCGTGGGTGGATAGTTTGAAAGGAAGGAAGGTGTTGGCGGCTGTCTTTCTCTCGCTCTCGCCGCGTGCAGACCGCGGGCGACCTAACAGACGACATGTTGAGGTGAGTGCTGCTCACGTTCACAGTTTCATCTCCTCGCCGCCGTTCGGCTCTGGCAGTGTTTGACGAATGTTTTCTCGTAGGCGAATCCACATTTCTCGCCGAGAAAGAATGTGGAATGAGACTTCCGTTATACTGGTTGGAGTGTCTCTGCCCGAAGTTTAATGTCCGGCAATGGCTGGCATCCATTCTGCGTGGGATGCTAACAGGATTCTGGACTAGGAATACATGCACGAACATCTACACACACATATTAGTGTCTGAGGGGTGCACATTCATAGCACACGGACATAATTTTTTATTGCTGCGGTTTAAAAGTTATTGTATTCACAATGACTCAGCTTTGTTTGGTTTGTTGCCCCACCTGGGGTAGCGCCATACCCTTCTGATCCTGTCCACCATCTTACACCGGTGTGTTGTCAGTGAGGACTTGAAATACTCACCTGTAACATCATCAGACCTCTGTGTGACCAGTAATGTGACATGTTGATGCTGTATCAGCAGACCTCTGTGTTACTGGTAGTTCAACATGTTGACCCTGTTACATCAGCATAGGTCACCCTCTTATCAGAGGCGCCCACTTTTTTCTTTTTCTTTTTTTTTTTTGTCGCTTATCACTTTTCCGGTTTCACATACAGCATGACGAAAGGAAGCCAGACAAGCAGACGACAAGATATACAAGCAAGCACGCTGACAGAACGACAGAAGGCTCTGTGCGCATGTCGCTCGCCAACTGTTGTCTCTGGTTTCCCACGAATAACTTCCGGCAGAGAGGCGTTGTCTTCCTAAGAAATGACACGTGACCACAGTCGCAGTGTTTCGAAGCTTCCAGAGGAATCAAGCTCAGAGTTGATGTCTGAGTCTTCGTTTGTGGGGTGGAAACTGCACTCGACTAGCAGGACTTATCCAGCTGCCCCTACCCGACCATACTTTGAGCTGCAGGTGAGAGGTGGAGGATGTCAAGACTGAGTGGAAGACAGGAGAAGTCGAAACATTGTCTGGGTAGGTGACGGGAGGAAGGTAGCAATATATAAACTAGAGGAGAGCGGGTGTGTGTGTGGGTTGGGGGTGGATAAGGAACATGATGAGCAAGGCTGGCTCAGCTGAGCTAAACCCCACAGCTGGATTTTATAGATAGTTACCGAGCACAACGACAATCTTTTCAACAGAGCAACACGGCCCCGGATGTAAAACTAGGTGGATAGGAAAGTGAGTGACGGTTAGGAGAAAATAAGGAAAGAAAAAAAAGCAAGAATGAATGATCAGACTTTTTACACACTCCAGAGGTATCCAGTAGTTTCTTGTGTCGACACCCACGTGACGTCTGGCCACGAGGAGACGATGTTTGTGCAGACAGGATGGAGGAGGTGTCGAGGTGAACCGCGGGCCTCGTGTCGGTGTTCGATTCTGGGGCTGGTGTCGAGGACTCGAGGGGCTGGTGTCGGGTCCCTAATCTGTGGACAGGACAACCACGACCTTTCTTGTGGACCTGAGGTGAGTAATCAGGTGTTGATTGCAGGTGTCTGCTGCTCACCCTCACCTGTGTTAAGAATAGGTATGACGAAACTGTGTCTTACCTGGCAAAGTAGACAGAGGTGAGAGTGTTTGTGTGCATGCGTGGTAATATATACGAAACTTATTTGTAGATGGATAAATGTATTTATCTTTTCTGTAACTTACACTTATAAACGCACGCGCACACACACATATACTATGGGTTCCAGTTTTATTCTGCTCCATCTCTCCCTCAGTTCAGTTTTTATGGTTCACTCATTTGTATAGGTGCACACGTCCCCAGTACATCTACATCGGTGCATCGTTACTAAAAATAATTTTTGCAATCACACTCATTGCTTCGTTTCGGTTTCCTTGTTTCTGAAAACCCTACAAGATAGTCAATTTAAAATTTAGTTTCGAGGCAGAATGGTTAACATCTGCTGGTGTGTTTGTAGCTTTTGTTTGCAACAACATCTGCCACCCCATGATGACCAGAATAACAACCACCCTACCCTTCATTGGTTCGACACTCGTCCGTATGACTAGAACACTTCCCTATGGCCACCCAGCTTGGGAAGGGGTGGGACCTGATTTCTCAGGAAAGCAACAGGCGGTGGAGGAAGAGAAATGAAGTACACACCCCTTGGCCTAGGCACGGTGAACCACACATTTCATTGCCCTTCCGACTGGTACCCAGTGAAATCTTCACCTGATTCTTGTTGATGAGAAGGACGATCTGTGTGTAATGCGAGATATTGTTGTTTAACTGAATGCGCCAGTCAAGATGAAGGTGATGACAACTGTTTACTGATGTGTGGGTGAAGCAGGATCCTGTTAGATGATGTTGTATCGGGTGCCAGGATACATGATCCACCCTCTACAGCAGCGGGAAGGTGCGATGTTACACACAATGACATGATTGTTACACAATGTAACCAATCACAGAGGGCGGTTAACATAACACAGGCCGCCATCCTGTCAGGAAAATCCGTCAACATTGTGTTACAGCTACCTGTGAGCTCGTTACAACATGTCCTCTCTGTCAGCAGTTGACTGTTGGTTCATTGTTACTGGATTGTCCACAGTTGACTGCTACTTCATTATTACAGGATTGTCGGCAGTTTATTGTAGGTTCATTATTACAGGATTGCCAACAGTTGACTTCTAGTTCCTTATTACAGGAATGTCGGCAGTTTGCTGTTAGTTGATTGTTACAGGATTGTGGGAAGTTGACTGTTGGTTCACTTTTTTTTTAAGGATTGTCGGCGTTGACTATTGGTTAATTACATGATTGTAGACAGTTGACTATTGGTTAATTACAGGATTGTCGGCGGTTGGCTATTGATTCATTACAGGATTTTCGGTGGTTGGCTGTTGGTTCATTGTTAAGGATTGTCGACAGTTGACTGCTAGTTCATTATTACAGGATATCTCTCGATCTTCTCTGTGTTTCTGTCTCTGTGTCTGTGGTCACTGTGTGACAGACTGTCGTGAACACGTAGACGTGTAGACATCTCGGTGTTGTTTACTTCACAAAAACAAGACAACTCGCCTCTTTAACGGCCTGTATATTCAGTTACATTAAATGTAGGCTACAGAACTAATAAAAATACACGATAAATGTAGAAAATGATTTGTCGGTATACATAGGTCAGCTAATCCTCGTTATTACATGTTATTATTACTTATTATTTATTATAATAGTAATAATAATATGAACATGGCACCTTTCCTCCACTCCCCTACACGTGGTGTCCCTCCACTTGTGTTCCCCTGGGAAATGACAGTTAATTGTATTATCTTCCTCTTTTCTCTTCCGCAGTCTAAAAGCCCCAGTTACTCATTCAACAGGTGTGGCTCAGCCACCCTCCTTGTGCTGGGTACTTGACCTTATGTCACCCCACTGTGACATCATGCTTCACTGGCATTTCTCTGTCTCATTTTGTCTCTGTCTCACGCGGACTGTTGTCTGTCTCCTCACCTCTGTCTTTTTGTGTGATCCCATGTCTCTGTCACTCAATTTTTGTCTTTTTTGTCAGTCTCTCTCAGTCTCTGGCAGTTTCTTTGTCTCATTGGTGCTCTCCTCTATCTCTTATTCACACTCGCTCTCATTTAAAGTTGATTCATGGTTTCCATTCATTAGTCTTTTTTGATTAGTAACCGTTTCTCTCACTTTCCTTCCTTTTACATTTCTGTTTCAGTTTTCTTTTCCCCTCCCGATTCTTTCTCTCAGTAACATGTATATAGTAGAGGAATGTGCTGTGAACCCAGGACATGAACAGTTACTGTATAACTGACACAAGCCCCTCCTCTACACGTGACGAACAATGGCGCTGAGTTAATGAAATTAATTAAAATTGTGCGACAGCCGAGTGAACACTGGGCGAGGTGATCGTTGCTATCGTCATAACCTTTTTCCTTGAAGCGTGACCTTTTGTCGTGTCTCGACTTCTTCGGGTGCGAGCCGACATCTTTCCCCTTCTGTCGGGTCCACGCGAACACGTGACCAAACAGGGGAGCTAATTCTAGATCAAAGGGAGACAATTCTAGTTAATAGGTGAGATTGATTCCGACTGACTTGAGGTGTTCGGAGGTCATTAGCCAGGTGAGACAAGTCCGCTGCTTCACCGCACTTTAGTAGATGACCGGAAATAATACGTAAATGCGTAGATATATATAATACGTGTATATATAAATAATACGCACTTAATACGTGTGTGTGTATATATATAGAAGTAATCTGTACTTGAAAGCCTATCACCGCCCTACCTCCCCCTCAGTTGAATTCCTCCAAAGCCGCTGCGCACCCAGCAGTCTCGCCTCAGTGCACCCAGGGGTCACGGTCGCGTGCCGGAGCGCCCTCTGGGATGACACTGCGCAAAGAGGTCGTGGAGGTCGTAGGCGGGGAAAACCCGCTCTGATCGATAGGGCGAGCGCGCGCGCGTGCGCCGATGGCTGATGACGCAACATGCACGCGCTCACTCTTTCTCCGCCGCCGAGCTTCTCGTTCGCGCTGTCTTGCCCACGACCCTGGACACTGCAGGTCAAAGGGGACGACCTGCGCTCTGAGGTCGTGCAGTGCATGTGAGGAGGGTGGAGGAGAGGAAAAGGAAGAACAGGGGTAGATTCATTGCGGGGGGAAATCACAGAAGCGTCGCGCGTGTTTATATTTCACACAACATCAATAACATTAAAGTTCATACACGCAATGCGAGGCGGAATGACAGAGGGACATATTCAACCCATGCCACCCCCGCTACAGCCTGCCCCCTGCCCTCCCGCCACCACCGACACATCACCTAGATGCCAGTGAGGTGAACGTTCAGGATATTTGTCATGTGTATGGGCGGGGGTGAGGTCACGTGACAGGTCCGGCCGGCCTGCATACCTGGCAGTCCGCGGCTCTCTGTGATAAGATAACTCGCCGTTCGTGACCAGCGCTCACGACTTTGGCGGGGAGACATCCTTCAGGCCGGAACTGACGTCAGAACCAACAGCACGCGCTCAAGTCCGTGCGCTGTTGAGTCTTTTGACCCGCTAAGGTCATTGTCATCGCGAACACATGACAGGGAGGACCTGCCGACTGTTGATGCAGAACTGGAGGATACACTATGACTGTGTAGGACAGCAGGCGGTAGAAATCACAACATTTCTCACATCCGTGAGTCTTTTTTTCACGGCTTTCTTTCGTCCTTTGCTGCGGCCATCCTTCCTTTCCATTCATCCGTCGTGTTCGTGGGTTGACCAGTGGCTATTGGACGAGCCGCTGTTCTATCAGCCGCTGGCCCACCACTGTCCGGTCTTCACAGCACAGTTTATCGTGTATAAACACCACAGTCAAAGACTATTTGATGCTGTTTCGGGGTATCACCCCACCCCTACCTGTGTCAAATCACAGTCCCTTCCACAAGTCCTCATGTTCGCTGTGGTGGGCAGGTCAGCGCTTACATGGTTTTAATTATTATACCTCTTCTTCTGTCTTTTTTATTTTCACCTGCTTTTGTTTATTTTCAACCTCTCTCCCCCCCC
>SRHC01002388.1:0-24053 GCA_004794325.1 Pomacea maculata | reverse complement strand
CCCCACACCATCTTCCACACCTTGCTTACCTGTCCCTCCCCCCTCTCCCATCTCCGATGCCTCCCTTCCTCCCGTTGCTGTGAAGACTGTGGGACAAACCCAGCAAGAGGCGGGGTGGCCAGGTGGAACCGGTGCTACGTCATCGATTGCCGTGGAAGACAAAAGTCGTCGAGGGTTGCGCATGGATGGCGAGTATAAAGCAGCAGCAGCACCCGCGCGCGTGCAGATGCACATGAGGTGAAGCCAGGCGCGCAGCAACATTTCTGGGAAGCAGCGATCATTGCGGCGATGGCAATGGAGGGGAAGGAAGGAAGGGAGGCAACAATCGTTCAGCCGCTTACGTCCCCTTTGTTTACACACGGAGTGGAGGAAGGAAGAGGCAAAACGCGGTCGAGGTTTTTGTCTGTGGAATCCATTCTTCCAGAAGGTTCGTCAACAGCCTTCAGCTCCGTTTCCTGATACGGGGGTCCGTGGACTTTCCTAGAAGATGACCGACGTGACGTCAGCATTGTCTGAGGGGAGGATGTGCAGTTGCTAAAGATTCGGAGCCCAGGGTTTGCCGGGGTTTTGCTGTGCGGATTGTCAGCCCAAATCACTGGATACTGGATGTGTTGGACAGTTTTGAGGTTCGATTCTTCGTTTGTTTTTCAGTTATTGTTTTCGGAGCGTTTTATTTCGGATTGAAAATGTCGATGTCAGAAAGGAAGACAGCAGCCGCGCGGACGCACGCACTGAGAGATCGTGAGACTGTGTGAGAGAGAGCTAGCTTGCTTTGAGAGAAAATAATATATTGTTAATGGCACTTAAATCTTTTGCCCGCGGTTATAAGCTTGCTAGAAAGTTTCACTGTGGTTATATTGCAGGTCTGGTGACTTTCATCCCTAAGGAGGCAGGATCCAGGTGAACAACCAGGTGTACATTTGGGTACATTGCCATCATCGCTGCTATTCGAGTGAGTGTGAAAATAACATTTTATAAATCGCACTAACGTATTAATAATTATTTTATACACACGGGTTTTTTTTTGTTTTTTTTATCTTTTGGATCAATCATCTTTACTTCGTGCAGAAGAGCATAGTCTTCAAAATTTTATTTATTTTGTTTGTTCTTTTTATGGAACGACTGGCACGTTGTAAACATTTCGTCTCATCTCGCTGTCTTCTGAATGAAAACAAAACCAATTTTTTAAAAAGAAAGTGTAAATAGTGAGGTTGAATGGCAGAGAAGGGTGTGTCAACGTCACAAGTGTCACGTGACTCACCGGAAGTGACCCTAGTACACCTGTCGTCTAGGTTCACGCGTACTGACGGCGGGTGTGCGTACACTAACGACTGCAGCCTCAAGGACAGACTCCGGGCGGCAGGTAGTGGGTGGCCCGCTGGGTGGCCCGCTGGGTGGCCTGCTGATCGCGTGTGGGTGAGCCGCTAACTGAAGCTGGGGGAGGCTGTCTCTAGATGGGGTAGCGTGACACCCTCCCCGACAAAACACGCGAAGCAGCAGGTGAATCGATTGAGCGCATGTAGGTGTGGTGTAAGTGGGTCACGTGCTGACCTCCAGGGCAAAGCTCAGCGTAACAACAGCAGACGTGGTATTATGGAGGGTTTTTTTCCCCCTTTTGTCCATTTTTTCCCTTCCTTACATTTTCTATTTCTTACATTTATCGTGCAATATTTTCTTTTCCTTTCATTCGTCTGTTGGGCGGTCCGATGGCGCAACAGTTAGCCTGTCAACAATACAAAGAAGGTTGGCTGTCCTGGATTCAGATCTCGTCTCGGGTACGCTGTTTTTTCTCTGCATGAGGAATATGTTTACAGGGCTGACTGATATGGTCTAAGTTGCTGGCTTCGGTGTAAAACACCAATTCCTCCCACCCCTTCATCTATCCGTGCATTCTTCCTTTAGAGGCCTCCCTTGCCAACGGAAATTGAGGGATGAGAGGAGAGGTCATTAAGGATCAAGAATTGATTCCTAGCCGAGGATAGGTTTCTTTGTAGCAGGTGACTTAGCTTACGTGTCTAGACACAGTACGATGGTGGTCTTCAAAATATTTGCAGCTTGAACCCAGCCACCCAGCCAGCCAGGGTGTAAACATCGTTTTGATCTCGCTGGTTGCTTAGCAATATTTGAGATACATAAGTAATCTCTAAGAATTTTAAGAAAAAATCGCGATGATCACAGGCTTTGGGATTTGTATGTGGGGTTTTTTTCCTTGGCTGGCTGCACTTGCACTAGTGTACCCGCCCAAGACCTTGTGGCAGGCGCAAGATTTATAATTGACCCCAGAACTACAACCACAACCTTGCTAAGGTCCCAGTAACACTCGTGACAGGAAGCCCTCGACAGCAGCACCCTGGGGTGACGACGAAGAGTTGGAGAGCTTGTTGAATTCGTTTATTTCGTGATTCACAGATGAAATTCCAGACAGCGGGATGGGCACGAGCATCTGGCAGTACGAGCATACCAACATTACACCCGACTCCCACCCAGTCACCCTCCCATGTTTCGCGCTCAAACCTCGCCGCGCCCCGGTCCTGACCCTCCCAAACTCCTCCTTTTTCATAATCCCAGTCTGTAAATCTGCGCTTCTGGCACGGTTGACCTCTTTTCTGAGGTCAGCCCTCAGCTTATAACCTCTCTCCCACCCTCACCCCGCGCCTCATTCAGTCACGTGTGCCGGTGTCGAAGAACCCACTGTTGGGTGACGAAACGGTCCACCATGGCTTACTGGCTGCATTGTGGATCTCAGCCAGCCAGCCAACCAGCCACACAGTCACCTGCCTGGTACTGCGGTGTCTTTGAGGACAGATGCTTGTGAGTTAAAGCAGGGAACTGTTCATGAACATCTCTGGCTTTCCACTCTCCTCTAGGGGAGCATCAGCACCCATCAACCAGGAGGACTGGACAGCTTGCGACACGCGGATTCGAACCTGCCACTGTTCGTGTTTGTGCGCCGTTGCTAAAATCGCTTTTTCGAAGGCTGCTCCGGCGACAAGGAAGTTGGAAAAAAACATTTTCCAAATCTCAGGGGTCATGTCCCACGTGGCACAGGGTGTGAGGCTTGGGTTGGGTCTTGAGAACGCAGTGATAATTAGTGACTACTGTCCGCGGTTAATTACTTTCTTGCAGTCTTCCTGCATCCAATACGGATGTGCTACTTTGTGTAGGGGTGGGCTGAGGGGTGGAGGGCTGTGGAGGGCAGTGGAGGGCTGTGTTTTGTTGTCATGCAGCCAGAAAGATTTGTTTACGTTCTTCAGCGGGCAGTGCTAGGTCGTGATGATCATTCACCTGTCACCAAGAGCAGGATCTCGAGAGATGAAATTCGTTGTGGCGGTTGCTGTGTGTTGTAGCCACCCAGCCATGTGGCTGTTTGCTGAAGGGGGATGATGTGTGTGTGTGTCGGGTGGGATGGAGGGTATGACAGGTTAAGTTGCGTCCGTCGCCGAGACTTGAGGGCAAAGGGCAGGTCATGACTTTCCACCTTTGTTGACTTGCCTCAGGTGTAGAAACAATCACTGCTTGATGATGTCAAGTGCAAATCCTTGTCGGAGGTCCCCTTTCCAAGAAGTGAAATTCTGTATTTAGGTATAAACCCTCCCCTCCTCGCCATACCGTTCCTCCAATCGGCAGGTAGGTTCGTATCCTCAGAAGCGGTGTGAATGTCTGAAATTTTGTGTCATCCCCACTTCCTCAATCTTCACCACCGCCACCTTCCTACCTATTGAAATCGAATACCGGAACCTGCGCACAAACACTTGTTGAAGTTTCTCGATCCTCTACCCTCCATTCTCATTAAAACCGTTTGACACATCTCCCACCCCATCCCCCTGTGACGTCCGACTACCGGGCCGTGTAGTGGGTGGGAGGACGAGCGGAGGATATCACCTGGTGTTAGCAGCCATCACACTCACCTGTTGCGACACACTGTTGCACGTGGCGACAGCAGCAAGTGTGCGCGAGCACGTGAGGTTGCGAAATGTTTGCCGGCTGTTGCCAACGGGCGCGCGTGGTTGTTGTGGGTCTGTGTTCACCCGTCTCCCTACCCACCACCGCCTCTGCCACTACCTCCATCACTAGCGCGATGTCCGGGTACACCTACCTCTTGCACTTCTGTAGGGTTTGGGGACGTGGGTGAGATGTACGTGGGTGAGATATACGTGGGTGAGATATGTTGTGTGGATGCTGGTGTGTATGTATATTATCGCTGTGCGTGTGACAGGTGACTATACCCATGTACATATAAATACCCTTGTTAAAGACGGGTAGGCCATGTATATAACTGCATGCACATCTCAGCAGTGTTGTATAATATGCACCTCCAGCCCTCTCCCCCCAACTCACCTTATCGCCGGTTGCACTGTTAACCTCCCTGTGGTGACGTACGAGGCTCGCCTACGGGTCGCTGTCGGTGGCGCGAGCCAGCTGGCTGGTGACGTCACACGACGACTGCGACCACACGAACTGCTGTGAATGAAAGGCAGCTGGCACGCGTGGACACCCGCCGCCGTCGTCGTGGGGGCGGTGTGTCGTGTTGTAACACGCAAAGGGGAGAAAACCGCTCGGGTTGAGTTACCTTCCCACGTAATCTCATTCACAGCCATGGGGACCAGCTGGCGGGTGTGTGAGTGTGTTTGCTGGGGGTGAGGTTGTACTACGCATCAAGTCTCACGTCTGTGTGTGTGTGTGGAGGTAGGGGAAGGATAAGGGTAGAAATCATTTCGCCCTCAAGTCGGTCGGTGCAGCTGGGAGTGGACGAAGGGAAGCGTTGGTGGCCGAAGTGAAGGAAGGACGGCGACCGCCATTACTAACCGTCACTACATACCCCGCTCCCCGTCCCTTCGCCAGCAGCCGCCAAACATTCTCCGACACCCTTTGTGTACAGTCTCCCAGACGAGCGGCCCACCGGTGACGTTGTGGAGGGCAGGATGGAGGACTATGTGTGTGTGAGGGGGTGAGTGCGTGCGTGCGTGCGTGTGGGTGACTTTTTGCGCAGTTGCCAGCCGAGACGTCAGCCATAACCAAGCAAGCTGGCCCACACCTTGCTGTGTCATGTCCGGAGATAAAGGACCTCGCTCTCCTCATTCCAATCTCTGTAAGACAGACCGCGACTTGAAGCTGTACTTGTCACGTGACCTCCGGCAACTTCGTTACACAGGATTGTACTGTCGATCGCCAGTGTCCAGTGAACTATGTCGCCTGTTCACTGCCCCCTTGTGAACAAAGATGTGTTTAGTTACCTTTCCCGCAACAAACAGTTCTTCTTCGCGCGACTGGCTTCATCAACGAGTCATCAGACGATGACGGGCTGGATGTTCACTGCGCCATGAAGACACCAGAAACCACTTTGCGGGATGTTGTTGGAAGTGATGTGGGGATCAAGTTCAAACGGTTTTTGGATGCCATAGCCGCTTGTACGGGATTCCGGTGACGATGGTATTTCAACTGAGAGAGGGAGTTTAAATGTTCATTTAAATGGAAGACAACCCGCCGCCACCCTGATACTGCGAGGGGCGAATAAATCATCGATGAAATAATGTAAGTACGAGATTTATTCTCGGAGCTAATTCTCTTTAATATTTATATATGGTGGAGGATTACTAATTTGATATATAACGGAGATAAGCAGAGCTGTAGTTTGTGTGTGTGTGTCTGTGTGTGTCACCTTAACCCTGATGACAGTCGTACACAGCAAATATTTCCTTCCCCTCCACACCCACCCTCGAGCTGACAAACTCTCCAGACAGAGAACATTCACGAATCACAAAGCCGCTTATCTACTGGCTTAGCCTGGCTCCACTTGTAACATACGGTCACTCTCCTCAAGTCGCCAGAAACCCGGATGGTCATCCAACGGTCACCGAAAGTACCCGTCTGTCGGCGGTGGTTATTGTCGGTACAACACCTGTTCATACAGGTGAAGGGTGACGTCAGAGGTGCGTGCGGTAGTCTAGAAAGGATGTAGGTGTGGTCAGTAGAAGTGCGGGGTGAGTCATGGGTGACTTTCTTTCCCTTCACGTGGACAGATGCAGGCCGGGAAGACTGTTTCTAGGTACAGACCGCGGTCCGCCTTGCTTCACGTTCGGTACGTCGCCATGGCAACCAGCCATGTCGCAATGTTGGGTACCAGCAGAGCCAGTGCGGTAGCACGGAGATAAAACGCATGCTAATCGTCACTGCAGTGAAGACTGGGAGGTCCGGTGTTCAGTTCTCGTCTTGGGCATACTGATAATACTAAACATCTATGAGCGTCTCACCTGTTCACATGGGTGGCCGTGGGTGGGTCATTCCCCGGGTACTACACATGACACATCCCTCTGAAATCAACGCTTTGAAAGGACATTCTTGAATGAACTACTAGCCAGGATGCAGAATAGCCGATATCGCATTTTATTACGCCTAAATACACTCAGCTTTCAGAGGGTAAAGGGCTCATTTCTGTATTAAAAAGAAATATCACACACCATGACCACTACCAACCCATCCCTGGAGTATTGCACAAGTCAAAAACAGTTTGTCACAGGGAAGGGAGTTGCCAATGATGTTTTATTACTCTGGTGCCAGTGAACTAAGTGAGGCAAGCGCCTGTAAGGCAAAGCCCAAACCTCTCCTTCTTCCGCCCCTTAACCCTCCCTTGGTTACAAGGTGGCCAGTGCTGAGTGGTTGTAGGATGGACCACCGAGGGTTTTCCCAGTCACGCACCAGGTCGAGCCTCGAAACTGCCACCCTTTGCTCGGAAGTCGGGTGAGCCAAAGCCACCAGACCGTGACCTCCCAGTGGGAAGAATCAATCAGGAAAAGGTGTGGGAGGGGATAGGGGCAGGTAACCCATCAGAGTGAGGAAAGCGAACCATGAACAAACTTGCCTCAGATGGAAATTATAATGTCAGGGGTCATTGCTATTTACTCTTGTATTCATTGCAGTTGCCATTTCAGACATTTGTGATCACTTGATTTGGTACTCTTCCAAGAACATTTGTCTTCCCTGATATTTTCTGCAGAAGATTATGTAACGTGTTTTGACAATTCATAAAGCACCAGATCAAGATGATATACTTCAGCGAATATCTCTGCAGCCCACTAAGGATGACACTTTAAAATTGTATTGAAACTTGTATTATCTCGATGGATTTGAACTGCTTCCTTTCCTATAGTTTGTGGACTCGTTTTCAAAGAGGCATTTCGCAGGGTATCTTTTATGCAGTAAAAAGTTATTCGCCTCTGAGATTGCAATGGATAAGAGCGGCCATGTTTTTTTTTAAATCATTGAAAGTGCCATGAGCATGCCTATGGAGCTGGGATGTGGCGCTATAAAGGTTATTATTATTATTACCCATCTAAAGAGTAGATAATGTGATGCTGTGTGGGTGAAAGGCTGGTTCGCTTGCACTCGAATTTTTTTTATTTTTCACTCGGGCAGTCTCGCTATTTTTCCACACACGCTCTGTCGCTCGTGCACAACTAGTTTACTTCTAGCAATTTACTTATTGTACTCGCCGAGTGCTACAAAGGTCTTAGCGACGAGGACCTCTGTCAACCTGTCAACTAACTCATCTCTGATGGCTACACCTCCACCCTATTCCCCCCTCTCCATTACCGCCCACGATCACGTGGGTAAAGGGAGTTAACTCAATGAGGACAAGAGGGAAACCGGAAGAGGATCATTGTAATGCGCGCCCGGTCACGTGACACAGCGTTCGGTTATCGAAGTCGAGCAGCGAGCGCCACCAGAAGTGAGGACGATAAGTGAGCCGATCATCTCGCCGAGCTTTCCTGCTTCATTGTCGCCCCGCGGTCACGTGATCGCCAGGGGACTGAAACCCGAGCAGTTGCAAGCGCTTGAGTAGGAGGAGATGTACAGTTGTAGAGGGTCTCAGGTCGTAAAATGGCGAAAATTGTTTCAAGAACTTATTCTGATTAATGTTTTGCTTTGTTTATTCCTCCAGAGGCCTGGGTTTGATTGCAAGATAGGTTATGTCCCTTGGTAAGTCCGTTTCCGTGAGGACCTGTATACTGTCAGCTACTTTCAACATTATTCGTCAGGAATTTTTCGGACTATTGTCTGTGCCTGTCACACAGCTTGATAAATTTCAAAACTTGACTACTGCTGTACTTTCTGTTCTCTCTGTCATCTGTCCCTCGTCAAGAAACTCCAGAAACTCTGCAGAACGATTCAGACTCCAAGCAAGCAAACGAGATCATGCATCTGTATTCTCCTCTGGCTTCCGGTCTTGCGTAGACTTAAAGTTGCCTACATTCTGTTACAACCTCTGTTCCTTCTTATTTTGTTTTTATACTTCTACCTCTAGCACATAATAATTTTATACCTCTGCAGACTCTCCTACACTTCCCATTGCAACAAGCAAGACAATGACATCTGTTGAACGCAGACTTTGTTTTAAATTTCAGTTCATGTCAGTGGAGATGGTCCCGATGCTGTCATTGAGGCATCAGTTGTAGGTTAAAGTTCATCAGCGTCCCTTGTAACAAGGACAAGATAATAACTTGAAAAAAAAGGATTAGCACAAAGAAATATACAGTTAACGGTCGTGATTGGATAACTTTGGTAATCATGCAGAACATGGAGTCTCTCAGAAATCATCACAGGCCTAGGTACTTGAAATAACAATGTCTGCCGTCAGAGATATAGTTATATGAACAATTTTACTACATCAATTTTACTGGTTTTGACCATCTTGACTACCTCGTCGACATGTTGACCACCTTAAAAGTGACATCGGCAACTAATCAGATGCCTACACACAAGTTGTACATTATCTAGTATGTTCTTCACATTCAGTCATTTTCACAGTAGTTGCAATAGTACACAACAGAAGACATTGGTGTATATATATACATCAATATTTACAGGTCAGGTGTCTAGATAACTGACACTAAATAATTTTTCACACGTCCGCACAGAGTAAAGCTGTTATAAGGTGGATGGTGGGATTGTCCAAAAGGAAAAACATTGTGGATTTTTTTTCTCTCTGTCTCTGTCTGAAGACAGGACTGGTCAGGTTCAGTGTTCATACACACTGCCTCCATGTAACGGTCAGGGCCGCCGAGAGCCAGCCCGGGCCCCGGGACAGACGACCTCTCCGGGCCCCTTGTACTTGTAATCGTAAATTATTTTCCCAGTATATAATGTATGTTTACAATTCGAATCTCAATATCTACACTCTTCTGCATGTGTAATGCTTGGGTGTTCTGTCCTTAGACCTTTCTTTAAAAGAAAAAGAAAAGGAGAAGAAGAAAAAAAATCCACTGACCAAGGCCGGGCCCCCTTGACAGCCGCGGGCCCGGGTACACCAGACCCCCCTGTCCCCCCCCCCCTCTCGTCGGGCCTGGTAACGGTCTACAAGACTGACTCCTCTAACGGTGCGGGTTTATTTTTTTAGAACTGGGGATGAACTTAATAATTAAACCTTGTATATCCTGCCTCACTGACATCTCTCCTTTTCTTTCCTTCATAACCGCAGCTTTTAACTGCTGTCTTGTTTCCTTTCTACGAAGCACTTAACCGGGTAGTTTTGTGGTGGGTACTGGTATCCTGTTTCCACTTTGTTGTTGTGCTGTTAAGTGTCCTCTGACCTCTGTTATCCTATTTTATTTTTCGTTCTGTCATTTTATTATTATTTCTGCGGCAGGTTGTTTAGTCTTTTGCCCCGAGTTTTCTCAATTTTGTATATTTGTATTTAATCCTGCGTCTTGTATTGTTTGTTCCACGTTCACTTATTGGTCAGAGCCATTGACATGAACACGCTATAACACAACCTTCAACTTATGAAAAAGATAAATGACCCACCGTGACCTTTGTCCCACTCTGATAAAGGTCAATACCAAATTCTCAATTATTTCTCTCATTAACCTGAATTTTGATACCATTTGCCCCCTTTCCCCAAGTCGGGTTTGATTTCTTTGAACACCGTCGATGCAGTGTCGCTGCGGTCGTGGCGAGCCCAAACTGCCGCAAACATCACGCCACAGCCAGTGCGCATGCGCGGTGGTCGCCATGTTGCGGCCGGTGCGCACGACAAGAGGAAGAAAAAGGCAGACGCAGCATCTTCCTGCCAAGAGAGCGCCGGAAGTGAAAACGGGTTTAAGTTGTCGATAACGATGAAAACTTATTTCCTCGGCGACGAGTCGCGTTGTGCATCTGCGAGGCGCGTGCCAGGAGCTGACGTCGAGGGTCAGGTGCAAGCGAGAGGTCAAGGGTCGCAAGTGGCCGGCTGGGCCCAGGCCGCCGGTTCCTCTGTAGATCGGGGCGATGACAGGTTAGTGAAGCCATGAAGTGTCTGCTGCAATGTTTCTCATTGTAAATACACTTCAGTAGTGTAGTGTCTTTGTTGTCACACAGCCTCCCTTTGTTTTTGATGCTTTGGTAGAAAATGTAGGAAGGGGTCGGTCTTGGGATTTCCCCATCTTGTCCTTTCTCTTTTCGCGTTTTATTTCTGCCTCGGGCTCCATTTATCTATCGTTTGATTTAAACCGGTTTATTTAACAACAACAAAATTTGATATGGACAAAAGTGAAAATAAATACCTGAAAGCCTAAAAGAGTTTTTCGTGTTTATCGCTCCCTTCTAAATTGCTTCATTTCTTTCGTTCATTTCTTTATTTCTGTTGTATTCTCTCACTTTGAAATGACTTTATGTACACTGTTTACTACTACTAAACACAAAAAATGTACTTGCTGTAGACGTTAAACTGAATTCGAAACAAACATTTTCAGATTTTTTTCCTCTATTATCTGAGCGGCTTTGTTTCACAATTAAAAACTTCCTTGATACTTTCTTGAAAATCTTTCTCTCGCCGTGACATATTGTTGGCAAGTCGTAAACAGCTATTCACCATTAATAATGTGTAGCAAACTGGTTCTTTTCTTATCATTTTAATCCTTCTTTCACTTGTTTCCGTTGTATTTTCACACACTTTATGTGTAGCCTACAGGAGCTTTGAGTAAATTTTTTTCTGTAAACATGGCTTTGCAAGGTTTGTGCCTCCTTTGTCATCAATAGCCAACATTTTCGGTGGTAAATATTCTGATAAACCCAGTGTTTTGATCGAATGCCATGACGAGTACTTTTCTTTATTGTGATTAATTGTGACTAAATGCTGATGACTGTCTAATGACCTTAGGGCGTTCATCGGTGTGAACTGAGCAGGGTTAAAGGTCAGTCATTCCCTTTCATCAGGTCAGAAATACAGATGTCCGTATTAAAAGTATTTTCTGTTTGTAGTTAAAAGCAAACAATGCTGTGATAAATTAAAACACAATGAAATGCTGAGTACATTATTTTCTAGTCATAACTATAAGTGAACAGTAAATCTTTCTTTCCTGATTCCATAACTGTCACTGAGAAACATAGCTAAGTGGAAACCTAAGTGTGAACAAATGGTTTTAGTCCGAAGTAGCTATAGTGAATGTTTTGTTATCGAACAGAGGTAGTTTAGTTTTTTATCTTTACCCCGATACCAGATTTTGTGTGATGCAATATGCTTGTCTTCGGAAATCACTGTGCGGTCAGCAATGTCTGTCTTAATTTTTTCTTTTATTTTCAGTTTTATTTTTGTATCGTTTGAAAAAAATAATCTGAGCAACATTACAAATATTCTGTAAAAATTTGGCATATTTCTTGAACGATTTTATCATGTGCTCTCGTTGTCTTCTCGATTTCACAATTCCTCCTGCAGTGATTAGACACGGTGAGCCACTCGTGCATCAGCATTGTGGTTTAGTCAAGGTTTTCGTCAACTTCACTTTGTCAATGGTCAGCGTGGTCAAACCATGTCGAGTTCAAGGCAGTTTAGCCGAGATTCCGACAGAAAAAATAAAAAAAATTGACTGACTGTTATCAAGAGCTAAACACTGGGAGTACTCTCGGCTTTCAATTTGTCACAGAGGAGACTGGTTTACTGCACGTAACCTCGCCACAACGACGATATGATCAGAGAAAATAAAACTTGCTAGAAAACACCATTTAAAAGAAATCCAAAGGATACTGGTAACTTTTACAATTTTTGAGAAGGCTTTTGTTAATTTTTTTTCCCTCCTTGTTACCTGTTGCTTCAGCAGAAATGATGTCCATGGTTGTGAAAGGGCTTGTGACAAACTCGCCTCTCAAATACTTCGAGTTGTAACCTGAGTTCTGAAGATTAAACCATCAAAGATACGTTGAAGAAAGCGGATTTGATTTCTTGCAAGTGTAGGAATTTCCACCTGTTGACAGTTTCAACATTTTCAGGTGCTGCTCCACCCTACCCACCCCTTACCCCGACAAAAAAAGTTGCCAGCTGTCAAACTGTTCGTTGAAGCAAGATGGTGCATAATGTTTCTCCTGTGTTCCCTGTGTGCGAGGAGTCATACACCAGTGAGTTCTTTGTCAAGTCCTGACATTCATGATTGTACAGGACATGACGAGGTCGCATTCCCCACTGACATTACTCCACAAGGTAATGGCGCTGGTGTCGGGGGGAGGAAACCACAAGACCGACAGACTGCGCGCGCACGCACGTGCAAATCCGTACACGGGCATCCCGGAATCTGGTGTAGGAAGGAGGAAGGAGAGGGAGGAAAATGAATTGAGAATGACTCATCGTTTGATAATGACAGGTACTGACTGATAATGAACCGATGTCGGCTTCTGTACCCGGTTTGTTTCACGAGGAAACAAGATACACCCGGGTACCGACCCTCAGTTTCAATCGCTTATCAATGACAGGGAAAATGATAATTGTGAGAATTGTGTGTGTGTGAAATATTGCACAACAACGAAGAAACTGTAAATTCCCGGAGGGGCTAAAGGTGAGAAACAGTTGCATCGTCTAAGATAAACAAGCATCACTGCGACCACACCAAGTTTGGGTAGTTTCAGGAGACTGGGTGGAGATGATAACAGTAGACAACAGCATGTTGGGTGGGTATAGTGGGGTGTGAGACATTCACATCAGTCTCATCACTAAATTTAATACAGGTATTTTTGGTGTTACATGTCCGGGCATCTCTATCCGTGTGTGTGCACGCGCGGATGTGTGTGTGTGTTCGCACGCGCTTGTACTCGGGTTTCAGACGAGGGTAGGGAGGGTGAGTTGCAGACGGTACCTGGGTAACCTGTTTGTTAGAAGTGCTGAAATGTTCACCCAATGTTTCCAGACATTTGCACGACGTAATATCCATTTTTAGCTGCAGTAAACAACTTGGAAATGTCAGTCCTCCCTTTCCTCCCCCGTCCTAACCTCCAACCCCAACCCTCCGAAGTTGCAGGATAGAAAATGTTTGTTATAAAACAGAGACAAGACAGAGACATGCAATATGTACATTTACATGCAGTGTTCAGAAAGATATTTCACTTTCACAGCAAGTATACTCTCGTATTAATAACTATTTGAAATAAGATAATAGTGCAAAGACATCTATGGCCTCGTCGTCAAAAATCGTCGATGACACGTCCTCTTTACCAGCGTTCACTTCCACGAAGAGGAAGGCCAGTCTCTATCTGATGATACTGCGGAGGCGGTCACAAAAAGCACGAGAGCTGTTGTCCTCATCCTACCGGAAGTGGCGCTGAGTTCGCTGATAAAATAGATACTTGCTTTGAAGTCCTGTTGTGGAGGTCTGATGCGATAATTTTGCTGCCAGTGGTCTTCCTCTCGACACGTGACTCGCTCTGTGGCCAAATAAATCGGTTTAGAGTCTTAAGTTGGGTTGTTTCCCTTGACTTATCTGTTTCCGTTTCACCGTGTTCGCCGTTCAAGAGACCGTTCAGTCTTCCGAGCTGGCGGCTTATCTCCCTGCTGCGAGCTCTTCCAAGAGTGAGACAAGTCTTCCCTCTAATGGAGATTAGAATCGTATCCTCTTCCGCCGCCATGTTCAGCCATGTCCTGCGCACGTTCCCTGCTATCAAACTTTTACAGTTTTGTAAGTTTTCCCTATTCGAACCACGTTGAGCTCTCTGGTTGGTTGGACCTGACGGCGGCGCACGTGAGAGTTTTAGTGGGGATGATGTTCCCCAACCCAACGACCAATCATTTGCGGCGTTACATTCCGTCAAAGCGAGTTTCGGGGTCCATCGTCTCGTCTCTGAATGGCTGTGTCTGCGCACGAGCAAGAAAAAAAGACTGGGATAGGGTCGGAAGAATTGATTTTACGCAGTGGGAGGGGTCATGGAGGAGGGAGGGGAAGGGAGCGATGATTTGGGGGATGAGAAGTCAAGGGCCCGGCTTGCGCCTGAGGTGCGTCTGTTCGCAGTCCGCTCAACCAGTGTTACTTTTTTATCCCTCCCCCTCTCCCTCTCCCCCTCTCTCTCTCTCCTAGATGGCGCGCATATTACGATGGTCCGCGTGCCCGGATTTCTGACACAGTTCGAGCCTCGCTTTCACTCGGAGCGCGACGGCCGACGGGAAGGGACCGAGGCAGGAGTCGCCAAGCATCAGCGCCAGCCTGGCCCTGCACCCGCTGCACGCTCCTCGTGTACGTCAGCATGTGCACGCCTCGCAAAGCCTGATGGGAAGATAGAAGCGCCACCATAAAAGGTAGAGTGTGTCTGGGCTTTAATTTGCGATTTTTCGATTTTCCAAATTTTTATTTTCTTTTCCCCGAGATTCTCGTGTGGTTTGCCGGACCTGCTTTACACATCGCTGCGCTGCGTCCTTAAAGTTTGTTTTACATAACACATCCTGCTTTCGTTGGTATTTATTTCGTGTTGAGATTATTTTTGTACTTGGGTGTCAGTTAATTTGCGTGTTGATTCTATTTACACCCAGCCTGGACAACAAATAAGTCTTTACAAGAGTACTATATACTTCTCTGAATAAACAATGACGAGGGCTTATGATGGAAGCACCCTATACCCTGTTTCCAAATTTTGCTTTTTGCTCGGCGGGAAGGTGACATACCCACTTCTTCCACTGTACTTCCTCTTTTCCACAGTTAACTTTCATCTCCACTGTTGTCTTCCTCTCCTCACTCTCAGCAAGGAATTGTATTTGGTCTCTTCATGTTTTACATTCCGTTACCTGCGTTGAGAGGTCCTCCTACAGGCTTGCAAAGCGGTTGAAGAAATGCTTTCATGACAAAATAAACATGTTTCAAATGAGGTGAAATTAAAAAAGCTTAACGACTATCGTGCATGCTCTTCAGAAGATGTTTTTTTTTCTGGATTATCTGTTCCTCATTAAGGCAGCGATGACGTGAGAGATGCCGAGCAAGACGATAACAAGTGTGCATGTGAAGTGAGAAATACTTACCGCCTTAAACATTTTTGTTTTTTTGTTTTTATCAATACCTGTAAGGTTTTTAAACTAGAAATTTTCCCTTATTTTTCTCACTTCTTCCCTCCACCTTCTCTCAAGGGAGGAAAGGATTAATAGCTACCTTAAAAACTTAACAAACGGAATAATATATATACATTTTGCAAGTTTTAGATTCTCAGGTAAAAACGAATACTGGCAGACAGTATTGATACCTGCAGACCACATTCACACATTTCTCACATATGTGACTGTGTCCGAATAAGGTTTATGCTGTTTACAGAGAAAATTGAGACTTGGTCGATGTCTCCCTGTCCTCGTGTCGACACACGTGTGTCTCAGGACTGACTTGTGTTTACCTGTGTTTACCTGTCACAAGGACAACATCGGAATGAGGAAGAGAGCGAGGAGGAGTGTAGTATGACGGAGGCCAGGAGGAGCCGGATGTTGTAAAGTGAAGTCGAGAAACTTCGTAGTGAATAGGTGACGAGCACAACACAATGTCTGTCTGTGGAAAGCACATTCCTTTCATTCAGCTCACCTTTCATGTCCAAAATATTTGTAAAACATTTCTACTTGTTATTCAGCTCCAGAAATGTGAGCTATACACTTGGGACTGACTTACTTGCTGACTTAGTCTTAGGACATGACACCCTGATGTGTCCTAACAACAAACAACAACAACAACCTGATGTGCTTGATCTCTGACAGTTTGTTTGTTTGCTAACAAAATCATTTCACGGTCTGATGAGTAGGTCGCGCAAAGTAGGCCAGGGTTATCACATAATATTTTATTTATTCCGGGTACACAGTGCTTGTTGTACAAAGTTTATTTTTCCATGCGTGAGATTTCATTCACATCCGAATGATTTTCAGCTGTGCTGGAAGCTTCTGTCGGTAAACATCAATACCAGCGAGCATCCACACATTGATTACCCTCGCCGGTCCGCAGACTAAAAGTTTTGTGAAGTTCACGAAGTTCAAAACCCACCCGACATTACCCGGTTAGCGGCTGTAGTTTACTGCGTGTTACCGGCTTTAACGGTCAATACATCATAGCAACTGTT
Organism: Pomacea maculata; assembly: GCA_004794325.1. NCBI lineage: Eukaryota > Metazoa > Mollusca > Gastropoda > Architaenioglossa > Ampullariidae > Pomacea > Pomacea maculata. The sequence goes on along the minus strand of SRHC01002388.1, from coordinate 7,742 downwards.
TATTCTTGCAGTTTTTGTTTTTAGTCTTGGCAATTTAAGCTTTTAAGTTTGAAGGTTTTGCCTGAATATTTTCCTCCCTCCTCACTAATGTCGGTCCACTGTTCATCCCTTTCACCTTCCTGTCTGCCTCTGGCATGGAAGGGATGCTGGCGAGCAAGTGTTTCCGATGCTTTCTAATTTCTGTTCACATTTTCTTGTCTGACTTTTGCTGGGTCAACACTTTGTGACAATAATTAAGCTTGCAAAGCAGTCCAGGGTCTACTAAAGAGTATAAGAATAGTGACTCAAAAACAATTATACACGTAGCAGTAAGTATAGTCACGCAGACAAACGCACTGACAGGTATGGTCACACAGACTTACACATAACAGGAAGAATTGTCTCACAGCTACCAAACAGTAAATAATATTCACACAAAGGCCATTACCCACGACCACTACACGTGTAGTTGCTTACAATGTCTGGCTGCTTGTTTGGATCATATTTACGTGTTTGTGGTTTTCTTCTTGGCTTGCAGAGGGCAGAGAGGAGTCTGGATGGGACCAGGCACGTGACCTACCTTACTCTCGAAACCAGGATCAGAAAAAGTGTGGCAAGCTGCTGCTGTGGGATTAGAGAGAACTTGCTGCAGTTCAGTCAGCCTGAACGACGCTCACCTTCTGCTGCTTGTGTTGCCCTTCGTTCCCCCATCCTTTCCCAACGTTTATCCTGCACCCCTCCTTTATTTTATTATTTTTTTAAACATCAGTTCAAAGTGTTAAGTGTTATAAAATAATAATCTTTTCCCAACAAAAGCTGTTTTGTGGGAGGATGCAGACGAGGACATTACCAGCAGGATACGCAGCTTCTGCATTAAAACCTTGATGGTCCTTTGGCCGCATCTTGTCTGTCCGCAAACTGGGGGAAAAAATAGAGAAAAATATTTTGCTGGCTGTGGGGAAGGTGCAGACATGTCCTACTAGTCTCACCTGACTTGGTGGGTGGCTGCGCACGAGTTGATGATGTCGGCGAGTTGGTGATTGGCGTGTTTATTCTGTCGCGTTTCCATGGAGATTTCCCCACCGCCATACGCTAGGTTGGAATTTGTTTACTAGGGTTCCCCCTCTCCCCCTCTTTCGGAGTTTAGTTTTTGTTGGACGGAACAAAGAATATGATGACTGGGATAGAGTCGGGCCAGACGGCGGGATAGACAGAGGGAGACAGAGAAAAGGAAAGAGGGATACACAAAGTTGAATGTTACAGTCCACCCTTGGTGCTTCTTTCGCAGTCAGCAAAAAAATGAAAAAAATGTTCTTTATCAAGGTGTGAATGAGTGCACATTGTCTCTCACACACATGCACTCCTACAATGCACGCGCTGGATGAAATATTTTATGAATACAAGTCAAGATAATTGTATTTAATACGTTCATTGTTTTTTTTTTCACCTGTTGGTGACATTGGACTGTGTGCTACCCGAGTCTTGATGTACAACACAGGGAAGTTGAATGGTGGGATGAGCTGCTTGCAGTTGACGATAAGGATGAAATCTTGAAACATTCCAGTAACCATGTTTCTCTCGAAGTCAATGGAAATGTTGACGAACGGTTGTCACTCTGGTCGTCGTGAGCAAGGTTGGCTGCTGTCACAAGATTTATCACAACATGTCAACAAGAAGGGCGGGAACTACAGGTCTCGAGAAGGTTTGCCCACAAAAATTTTGTAACAATAGTTATCAAAAAACAAAACAAAAATCCAAATACTCTGACGCGGGATGGGAAGAAGCTGATTGGAAGAGTGAGAAACGCTTGGCACAAAATTATGATGAGGGGTTAGGGAACAAAGGGCTTCTGGGAGTAGGCTTACATACCCGAGTTAACGATGAAAAGACTCAAGGCTGCGATGAGAGGTAACCGGAAGTTGTTGACGAAGGCTGCGATGAGAGGTAACCGGAAGTCGTTGACGGAGGCTGTGATGACGGTCGGTGTTCGTCGTGCACACTCGCACTGTCGCCGTGCCCTATCCGTCAGGAACTGTGATCTCGCGAAACACAGGGTCTGGCGGTTGGGCCTCGGCGCTGGTGGTCCAGACGACGATGACGACCAGAAATAACAACAGCAACCGCAACGGCAGCATGACAGTGTTGTTGGCGAAAGTTTTAACTGTAAAAGCCTACTGTCTGAAATTATTTGCACAGTGTGCGACATTTGTTCAACACTTGATCGAGCCAGACTACTTACTGCTGTGATCATTGGCGAGAACAGGTAACCCTGTAATGCAGTTTTTAGAACGCATTACCTTGGTGTAACCCTTAATAGATTTTTCAATCCACGGTTCGAATTTTATAAAACCATTCTCAACTGTTATTAGATGATGTTGAGAAAAATCTTTCTTAATTTCTGTCAAAGCTTTATTATTGGTCTCCAGAGGTAGGCCAAGCGTGCACTAGTAGCTGTCTCACAGTTCATAGGTCATAAACAGTCTTCAGAGGCAATGTTAGTGAGAATGAGAGAAGTTACAAATCGGCGAAGTCCACTTCGAGGAGACTGCAGCTGATACAGGTTCGATGCCACGGGAAATCTCGCTAGCTCCGGGAGAAATGACGAGAAAGCGTGCCATGCCATTTTTATCAGTCACTGTGTGTTGTGAAAGTCACAGTGATGATGATAATGGCTTGATGGGCCTCTCATGACATCGGAAATCGGGCTGACAGTTGCGATTCTCCCCCATGCAACAACAACAACAATAACAACAACAACCGTAGGCCACGTGTATCCAAGTTGAAATGAAGATTTGCTTTGATTTCAGAGCAAGGAGGACGCCTGTGATCATGTCTTTGACCCAGACCACCAGAAGCAAACGGGAGCGCGGGTACATGTCTTTGCCAACCCTTCCTTCCTCCCTTTCTCTCCCACCCTTCCTCCTCTGTACAAATCCTGCAGAAGCAAAGTTTTAGTTCTTTTTTTAAATTTTGAAGACAGATGGTTGGCTCTTTGAGCTGGCGCTTAAATCGGCGAAATGTGGGAGAGAGGAACATATTTCAATCGATGTACAGCATGTGAAGTTTTATCTCCGGGATTAATTTTTTTCTTCAGAATATTTAAAGAAATGTATGCGAGCTGACATACACGCTCATGTTCGGATTTATAAAAATGCAATGGACACACGTGACCAAATATATGGTGATGTATGATTGTTGACTTCATTTCAAAAAGTAATTCTGAACATCAATCACGACTCGCGTGTCTTAAGTATGTGTGCGTGTGTGTGTGTGCGTGTGTGTGTTGTTCGAGTGTTTGTGCGTGTGAAGTGGGTTATTCATGTGTTTGTGTGTGTGTGTGTGTGTTGTTCGCGTACCTGTGTATCCCAGAGTAGGGATATGGGAGGTGGTGAGGGTCTAGAGCAGACCTGGGCAAACGCCGGCCCGCGGGCCGGATCCGGCCCGCCTCCTGTCTCTGACCGGCCCGCCCGCTGGCCGCCCACCAGTAAATATACTATATATACAGTATTGGGTAAAACTGAGTTAACTATATTAGTCCGGCCCTCTAGAACCATCCCAGTTTCTCATCTGGCCCCTTGGGAAAATTAATTGCCCACCCCTGGTCTAGAGTGTTTAAGCTACTGTTAAATATTCTGTTATTTCGGGAGTAATTTGCACCTCGTGATCTCGATGGATGTTGTGGACTGTTAAGTAACAACCGAAAGACGAGTGAGTTGTAGCCATGGCCAGCAATACCACAGCCTGCCTTGTCCTGGTATCACTCCCCATGCAGACTCAAGGAAGCAGAGGTAGTGTTACCCCAGGGTTAGCCATGGCACGGACAAGGAAGTCGGAAGTAATTACGGAAATAATTGGATGAAGGCATTAACCTCTGATGCTGGTTAATGATGTAGAGACCTACAGCTGTAGCAACACAAAGTTTGGTAAAGTTATAGACACAGTGGAGGTAATGAGAACCCCAGAGTTTGGACCTCAAGACTCATCGCTACTGTCCGAGGAAAGGACGAGGCTCGAAAATAATTGCTGATTATAGCTTCTAACACTTCTTGCAAAATTTGCTCAGCTTTCCACACATATATTCCTTTATTTAGAATACTCTTAAGCATTAATTTGGTATTCTTGGATTTATCTTGATTTATTTTACTGGTGGCACACTAACGGTATTGTATCTGTTCGTTAATACCGTTAAGTTGGTGTTTTGCAGGGATCTGTTTTAGGTCCCGTGCTATTTATTATGACTTTCTTTTATTTGAAGCCAGTTTTTGTCGACTTTTCTTAGATGTACATATCTGCCCATCCCGTTATGACCGATGCCGATGTTCATAAGCGGCTGTGATATATTGTACATGTAAATAAATAATAAATAATTAGCGGAAATGTAAAGATAATGCCACAATCATACAGTACTGTCAATTTTTTTCTTTAGTTGTAAAACTTTCGTAGTTCGGGTTCCAGGTGTTGCATATTTTCCACGCTCAACATGGATTCTTTGACAAAACTTAACATTTTCACTTTTTGATTGTCATTTAAACTTTGGCATTGATATATCAGACAACTTCCATTAGCTCTGATGTCAAGATCATAGTGACAACACTCAATTTTATGATTTTCATACTCGATGGATGCCTTAAATCTTCTCGGTAAACTTCAGGGCCGTAGTTATGGATCGAAGGTAAGTCGTTCCTCCCTGGGCATAATGTGGAACTCCAGGAGAAGCATCTTGTTTTGGATGTTATAAAAGCGATGTTCAGACCTCACGGACACTGCTTCATGTTTCTTCACCCCCGAGGCACCTTTGACACTAACTGATGCTTGTTTCTCACATTGCTTTTTCCAAATCTCCCTTTTCTTAAATATCAGATAATGCCAGAATTCTTGAATAACACTGAAGTCTTCCTGTTCTACATCAGACCACCGCATGCAATGCATCTGAACAATCCTGAACACAACAACTCATTTCGTCAAATCAGCGACACATTCTACAAAATTTTACAAAAATTCTCAAATTTACTTAGAAAATTCCTTCTGTAGAATAGGTCGCCTGATCCTACCTCGTGTGCAGGGAGTTCTGACTGGTAATATTTGGATTGACTGTGTTGTGAGTGTGTACTTGAATATGCATGAGGTCAGTTGGCGCGCGCGCGCGTGTGATCGCGAGCTTGAGAGGTGTGAAAGAAAGGGAGCATTGTGGTCGAATTTATTTTCGAAATATAAATGTATTAAAAATGTAGATATTACTATAATAAAAAAGTGTATATATGTTAAGCCTTCATAGTTTGTTATCGTTGTCACACAGCGCACGCATATTGCTTCGTATCTTAAGCACAAATATGAAACAAGAAGATAGAATTTATTTTGTGTAACAGTGTCAACATTTATGCTGGAGAACAACATATCCGAAATATCTTTCCATATTAATTCCTTCATTAGCCGTAAAATCGTGCATATTTTGAATAGGGGCACAGATAATACACCAATTAGAAAACTTTGTACAGCCCATTGTAGAAGAAGGAAGACAGCAAAAAAGCTTATAAATTGTAAAATAAAATCACAGAAAATAAATCATAAAAAATGGTATAGATAAAATATGCAGTAAAGTTGAGGAATTAAAAAAAATGAAACTCAACATCAACGTGCGCAATAGGAAAGATACTCGAAAAAGAAAACCTTTTTCTAACAATGTGAGCGATTAAAGCTGCCGCCCAGTAATAAACATTTTGCATACCATGTCTTTGTGAAAAAAATTTAAAAGTTTAAGGCCCAGACTTTTTACTAAAAAGTCTTGATATTTTGTCCTGCTTTTGGTATATATTGGTAAATGTAATGTGTTTCTAACAGGAGTATCTATCTGTAGGACACTGATCGGCAAACGACGGTGAACGAAGAAAACATTTACTGCGTGTTTCCGAGTTTTGTTCCCTGGCTCATGATGCTGTCAGTCTTACCATTAAAGCTCGACACACAACCTCGCTGTCCCACCATTTAATAGAAACTTACAGGTCCTGTGTCTGAGCATCACACCAGGTGTATTGACACAGGTACACCTCCATTAATCTCTCTTTTCGTCGGAAAATCATGTGAGTGCAGTGGATGTAAGCAAGAGGACCTCTGATGTAGCAAATTACATCGGCTTTGCTTTCTGGTCTTCGTTCGTTGCCAGGAATCCCGAGGATTTCTCGGCTCTGATTATTACTGAACGACGAACATCAAATTTAAAAATCTTTGGTATGATAAGACTTAATAAACTGAAGGCAGATAAGATTTGTGTTTGTTGTTCTCTGCACTCGATGTTGACAGTCTTCCAGTTCCATTTAAAAAAAAATTCTCCCCATTCTGGAACCTTTAAGCACTTTGTAAGAGCTCTGTCACTTGAAGTCTTCTTGTAAGTGTTCTGTTGTTAATTTGTATCCTTGAAAGTGTTATCTATTTTTCTTTCGTCACAGAAAATTTAAAAAAAAATAGTAAATTAATAATGTATATTCAAATAATTAAAATCAAACTTTCTTACAAACTAATAGAAATTTTAGTAACATGTAATATGAATACTTGCTGAGTGAATTTAAATGTGTGCAGGAGTGACAACGTAGGGGAGCCTTGGTATAAAATATTAACCAGAAGGTGCGAGGAGACTAGCCAGTGTCGCCATCAATTTTTGTTCTGGTCAAAATACATAAATATGTCTCGTGATTTGACCATTATTTAAGGAAAATTCGGCGAAAAAACTGTGAAGAGTCCATAGTTTTTCTATAGACTGTAACCTGGTCCCGTGAAAAGATTTTCTCCCTTAAATAAATTTTCCTGACGGCAACACAATTATTTTGCTGTCGGTGATACACGAGACGAAGAAGAAAATCAACCAAATAAAAATTATATGAAATTTGGACTGCGTGAACATTTATATTAATGTTTTATATGCTTTTGCAGACTTCTCTATACAAAAACTTCAGATGTAAAAAAAATAATAATACAACTATCTACTAGAATAAAGAATACACATTTTTCAAAGTATAGTATCATTTCATGAATTGATATAACATTTTATATTTAAAATTGAAGGTCTTTTTACCATATTTTCTTACCGTTCGTGACCATGAGAAACTTCACTATTTTTTTAAATATAATTTTACTTTTGTATGTTCTAATTTGTTTCTGTTCATTTGTTTGTTTGTTTGTTTGTTTGTTTGTTTGTTTGTTTGTTTGTTTGTTTGGTTGGTGGGGTTTTTTTGGCATCTGCTTTAAGAGATTGCGGAAAAAATCGTTGCAAAAACATAATTTAAAATTTTCCGTTTCCACGCAGAAGAAAATATTTTTTATTAAGTAACATTTCATTTTGAAATCTCATGAATTCTGGAAAATTGTACAATAACTAAACTGCAGTCTCAATCGTTACAAAATGCAGATACTGGTTTTGGAATCTTGAGACACAATCGTCAGTTAAATTTTACAGGTAAATCGCAACTTTGAAATCTTTTTTCTCTCAAAATGTGAATTCTGAAGTACACTCGATGTAAGAAAACAAAAGCAGTCTACTTTATTTATATGTTGCTACCATATTCGTCAGGTATAGGTAAAATGTTTGATAACTGACACAATATACAGCATATATCTCTCTGTGATAGCCTACCTGTGCATTAGTCACTCACCTGTTTCCCCCCAACACCCATATCCTTAAAAGTATGCATCAAAACTCACCCGACAAAGCGATTGTAGTAAGGAGAAAATGACTTGTCTTATACAATATAGATATTATAAAAATCCTATAA
>SRHC01002387.1:325324-337583 GCA_004794325.1 Pomacea maculata | reverse complement strand
CCCCCCCCCCACACACACACCAGACAGAATGAGTCCTCACCACGATGAGGGACTGGAGTTACCGGTCGTAAAGGGAAGTTGAAAGCTTACCTGCCGACCTCTCACCCTAGGGTTGTTTAGAGAAATAACAGCTTGTCTCCCCTTGGCAGCACCACCTGTCCGCCCCCACAATGCACCACGCGGTTCTGATTTTCAGGACATCGCCTCCTCCAGTGAGCTTCTAGTATTAAAGAGCCACATGCTTGTTAAACTGATTGTGCCACGATGCTAGATGATGACGATGATGATGATGGAAGCCTTACATCGCCTTCGTCTGTAAAGCGTTGAGAGCTGGATGCTCTGGCGTCTTCCCGTCACACACAGCGAGCACGTGACAAGGAACAAATGAAGCACGTGACCACCGTATTCAGCTGAAGCCAACTGCTAATTGCTATCATCATGCACGGTGGTTGGTCTGCTGACAGTTAGTCCGCCATGACAGCTACCCAGGCTGACACGCGGGGTCTTTGATCTCGAGTGTTTGACGGTGCGACACACTCAGCTCACTCCTGCCAGCACAAGGAAGCGGCAGGTAACAGCTAGTGACACTCACCTGTCGCCAGGGTCACTGACCACCACACCATGTCACTGTGTGCTATTTATTCATGTCAGTCAACGATTAATAAATACCAAGCTGTTTACAAAACTGTCCAACTGAAAACACAGCGGCAAATGTGCGATGTAATTCAAAGCATGATGAGGATGATAAGGGAGAAGAAAATACTGTGAAGATATAAAATGGCAGGTGACGGTCAGCGGGTGCTGAGTGACTCGTGACGATGACGACTACAGACTACACGGTGACGCGCTCAATGCGACTGTTGGACATCATAGCAGCTCCAGTATCACGTGACCCAACAGCAGACGGCTGTTAATCTCACAAAACGAAAGTCGAAGGTTGAATGTAAGAAACTGGCGAGGAGACAACTGGGGAAGAGAAGGGGAGACAAGCACTACAGACAAACGTCCTCTTTGGCACATCAAGGCTCAGCAAACAGACGACAGTATCACAGACAGCAAGGTCACAGCGGCGGCTTATCTTCCTTCATCGTCCCGAGGACATCAACGTCCCAGTCTCATCGTCACGCTATAAATAGCGCGCCTACCCGCCAGACAGCGGGTACATGCGTAGTGGTCACTTTGTAGCTTCTCGTTTTAATTAAAAAAAATCATTATAAAAACAGAAAAATGTTCACTGAATAATGTGTAGCATACTGTGTCCAGTAGCCACGTCAGCACACAAAGGTCAGCCACGTGGGCAACGTTAGCGACACGCGAGTGGCTAGGAGCATCTGACCAGCACGTGACAACATTCTACACTGCCCCCTGGATTGTCGTGCACCCGATGGCTGAAGTGAAGTCTTGGATGAACAGGTTTCACTCCGTAACTACACCAACCAGATAGCCTTTGTCCAGGGTGGATTAGGCTAATAAATTTCCAGGGTGGATTAGGCTAATAAATGTCCAGGGTGGATTAGGCTAACAAATGTCCAGGGTGGATTAGGCTAATAAATGTCCAGGGTGGATTAGGCTAATAAATGTCCAGGGTGGATTAGGCTAACAAATGTCCAGGGTGGATTAGGCTAATAAATGTCCAGGGTGGATTAGGCTAACAAAAAGACTGTAGGAAGTCGGGTAGAAATGGCATTTGATGCTGTGTAGACGAGTGTGTTCCTGTGATGTCTGATGGTGACAGCAGGTGCACGATGGGCTGACATGCTTGATAAGTCGCCGTGACATGCTAATGAACCTTGTGAGAGGCGACACAGTGTCATGTCAGTGACACCCCGCACTTCATGTGTCCCGCTCTTTATCTGACAACAACCGACAGACACGACCAGGAGAAAGCCTTGTTTACTCAGCAGTTTGTTTGTTTGTTGGGATGTTGTGATTGTAGGGAAAGTTGTTGGTGTAGTCAGGCAGCTCCTGGATCATCTTCTACCAACTACGCCGTTACCGTACCAAGGCAGACAATCCATAGCTACAAGCTGTAACCTTGCACACGTGACTTGCGTGTTTCCACACGTTACACGCGCTGTAAGGGCACACAGATCACCAAGAGAGGGCGCTAGTCGCTGATTGTTCTGCTCCAGAAGCCCACCCTACCCTTGCTGACGCACACCGAGCAGGACAAGGTGTGAACACACTGCAGACTGCCAGCCGTGACACCCTGCACTAGGCATGTGACACCCTGGCATGTCACAACACGTGCGTGACGTCACGACTAGCGGCCACGAACACACTGTACACTAATTGTAATAATAAGTCACTTGGAATTCTCTATTTTGGCACTTAATTAATGAATGCAACAACACAAAGTACATCGTGGGTGTCCTCGCCAACACCATCGCCAATAAAACAACTGAGTTAGCTCCCATTTGCCAAGTGCGCACCAAGCGTCAGCCACAGGAGTACCACAAGTGTTACGTCACGTGACCACTCCACATTCACAAGATGGCGTCGCACTTCACACGGTGTCTTTTATCTGACGACCACACTGTGCACGTTAGAACAAAGTAACCATCCACAACAACGGTTCTCTGCCCTTTGAAGAAATCTAGCTTTCGCTCGTTTCTGTTTTCTAACCGCAGGGTGTCGCTGGTCCACACACACAGTCCAGACACCAGGTCCTGTCTTTACCTCGTGTACAGACAAGATACACACCACGTCCTGTCTTTCCCCACCACTGATAGTACATCTCCGACCCTGTCTACAGACAGTGTAGACATCCTCAACCATGTTTACAGACAGTGTAGACATCCTCAACCATGTTTACAGACAGTGTAGACATCCTCAACCCTGTCTACAGGCAGTGTAGACACCAGGTCCCGTCTTCCACACCCACTGACAGTCACAACACAGAATTCGTCTCGTTCCTGTGCTGACAGTGCAGGCACCAGTCTCATCTCCACCCTGTCTACAGACAGTGCAGACATCCTCAACCGTGTCTACAGACGATGTAGACATCCTCAACCGTGTTTACAGACGATGTAGACATCCTCAACCGTGTCTACAGACAGTGCAGACATCCTCAACCGTGTCTACAGACGATGTAGATATCCTCAACCGTGTCTACAGACAGTGCAGACATCCTCAACCGTGTCTACAGACAGTGTAGACATCCTTAACCCTGTCTACAGAAAATACAATGCAGCAGGACCTGTTTCGAGGACCCGCGCGCATGACAATCACGTGAGGTCGGCTCACACCCAGTTCTCCTCTCGGCTGGAGACAGTCTCGCGAGAGCCTAGAGACCCCGCGATGAGCGCCTCGTGCGACAAAAGTCCTTTCTTGGGCAGCGGGGGCAGGGGCGGGGGCTTGACGTTGTCGAGGTTGCTGATGACGGGTCGCATGGCCAGCGCGCGCGGTGTCACCTCCTCGTAGTGCCCGGAGCCTGCGCTGAGCGAGGCGTTGTAGATGGAGCTGGACACCGACAGGCTGCCGTTCAGCACATCGTAGCTGCCCGAGCTGGCCACCGGCACCTCGTACATGTCGTTAGGGATCATATCCGTCACCATGGTGACGTGGCCGTTGACGAAGGCGGGGTTGACATTTAAGCTGGTGGTAAGGCTGGCGGTGTGGTTGGGGCTGGGGCTACTATCGCATTCACAAGCGCGACCCACACGCGACATGTACTCCAGGTCACGTGAGCTGGGCAGACGCTGGAACTTCTCGGCCTTCTTGTCGGGCATGGCGAAGACGAGCTTCTCCCAGAACCAAGGGTCGTCGTAGCGCAGGTAGGTGCGCGTGCGCATGTACAGCTTGAGCGTCTGGTCCAGCTTGGCGTCTTCCACGTCCTCCAGCAGGATGAGGATGACACGATTGCGGCGCTCGGTCAGCACCTGCTGGTGCGCCGTCTGGAACTCGAACTTGCACCACTCGCTGTCCAGGAAGTTGTTGGAGACCAAGATGATGGTCCGCTTGCTGCTCTCCACGCTCTTGACGATGGTCTCGGCGATGGAAGCCCCGACAGGAAAGTCGCGATAGTGCAGACACAGGCGGAAGCGCTTGTAGCCGTTCTCCAGGCGTGGCGCTAGCTGCTGCACGATGAACTCCTCGTCCAGGTTGCTGTAGGACACGAAGGCGTCGTAGGGGCGGTTACGGTCTTCGTGGCCCGGCGCCATTTTGAAGACGCGCCAGCCGAACCTGGTGAAGCACCAGACCTGCAGGAGATGGCGGTTCACGTAGACAGCGAGCAGCGCCAGCAGGAGGCCCGCTGACAGCGCCGCCACCACGATGATCTCGGACAGCCGCTGCTCGCCAGCCACGCGCTGCACGCTGTAGCTGGTGACGTTTGCCGGAACCGTGACGTTCTCTGTGCACTCGCCCGGCGACAGCGACAAGATCAGTGTTCCGTTGGCGCGCTTGTCCCCGGGGGCAGGGAAGTAGCACGTGACTTGCTCTATGTCCTTTATGACGGAGCGGTTAAAGACAAGGTCGACGAATTGGCAAGTGAAGTTTGGCGCGCATGCCCAGGGATTGTCTTTCAGCAGGAGTGACGTAAGCGAGCTGCTGGTGGCTACGTCACTGAATGACAGGAAGACCAGCAGATTTCTCTCCAAGTTAAGGACTCGCAGGTTGTCCATGTGAGCAAACGTCCCCTCCTCGATGTAGGCGATCTCATTGTCCTGAAGAAGGAGGACCTCCATCTTGTCCAGGTCCCTGAAGGTAGCCACGTAGATGACCGTCAGAAAGTTGTGATGGAGGTGCAGCTCCTTGAGGCTGCTGAGCCCGCGAAAGGTGTTGTTTTCTATGGCGTGGATGTCGCTGTGGTTGAGGCGCAAGACCAGTACATGACCGTGGCCCAGGAACGACATGGCCTCCAGGGTGCCCAGCGCGTTGCCATCCAGCAGCAGTTCCGTCGCCGCCTCGGGAATGAGGTCTGGCAGTGCCATCAGATCCGAGTTGGAGCAGTCGATGCGGTTGACTATGTAGCGGTTGTCACCGATGTAGCACCGACACCTGTCGGGACACACGCTGCTACAGTAGCAAGCATCGAAGCCGCAACACACACAACCCTCCCCACACTTGCGGTTGTAGGTGCAGATGAACTGACCGCGATCTGTCTCCTCCACCGTGGAGCTGACGTTACTCCCGGGGTAGGTCGAGTGGCAATGCAACAGGTCCAAGTCATCAAACTTGGGCAGCGGCAGCACGTTGCTAGGCAACCTTCCCAAGCTCCAGTCTTTCAACCAGCCGAGGGAGCAGTCACACCTGAGCGGGTTGCCCCTCAGGTAAAAGACGGGCTGCGAGGTCACTGCATGAGTGTAGCTAATCTCCATGTTGTTGGCTGACAACGACGTCAGCTCGTTGAACGTCAGATTGACGACGGTAATGCTGGCGAGACTGCTGAATGTGAAGGGTGAGATCTGAGAGATGCGGTTTCTGGACAGGTCCAGCACCTCCACAGTCAAAGGCACGTCTCCGCGGAAGAGGCTGACGAGGTTGTTGCCGGCCAGCAGCAGTGCGCGAGGTTTGATGGAGCGGAATACTGAGCTGATGGCCTGCAGGCGGTTGAAGCTAAGGTCCAGGTACTCCAGGCGCAAGACATTAAAGAAGTGGAGATAGGAGATCTCGCGAAGCTGGTTGTGCGACAGGTCCAGCCACTTCAGGTTGACGCAGTCGTGGAAAGTCTTGGGGGAAAGCGTCTGCAGACTGTTGCCACGTAAGTTCACCGCCACGAGCTCCGGCAGGCTCGTGAACATTGTGGGCGGAAGTGATGTCAGGTTATTAAAGCTGAGATCCACCTCCAGCAGCTTGGTCAACCCCGACATAAGGGGAGCCGCTTGCAGCTGGTTGTGAGCCAGCAGTACGTGAGTCAGTGCAGTCACGTGACCAAAGGCCTCGACACCGAGGGAGCGCACCTGGTTACGGCTGAAGTCCAACACCTGCAGCTGCGACAAGCCAGAGAAGGCCTCGTCAGGCACGCTCTTGAGGTGGTTGTGGCTACAGTTCAGCCACTTCAGAGCCCTCAGACCGGAGAACGTCGTCTGCTCGATGTAGGACAGGCTGTTGTTGGCCAGGTTCAGCACCTGCAGGCTGTGGAGGTTGCTGCTGAACGCCTGGCGAGGGAGCTCAGTCATGCCGTTGGAGGACAGATCGAGTGACGTCAGCTTGTACTGCCAGATGAAGGCTTTTTTGGGCAGAATGCGAATCCGGTTAGAAGACAGATTGAGGTACTGAAGGTTGGTAAACTCCTGCATGACCCCGGGTGGGATGGTGATGAGAGAGTTGTCTTGGAGCTCCAGCTCATCCAGGTAGGTCAGGACGGAAATTCTGTCCCAGACGTTGTCGTCAAGACCCATGCTGAACAGCGACAACTGTTGGAGCATATGCATGTTGTTGAACACCCGAGCAGGTAGCTGGCCTATCAAGTTGCCACCCAGTCTCAGTACCCTGAGGTTGGAGCAGTTGGCTACGTTCAGGCTGCTGACGTCCCGGAGCGCGTTGTAGGTCAGATCCAGAAACATCAGTTTCGACAACTCATCACAGACGTGCACCTCCAGGGCGGGGATGGCGTTGTGGGCGGCGGACAGTCGCAGCAGGTGGGGGAAACTTTCAGGTGCCCAATCCGGCAGGGTGGAGAGGTTGTTGTTGCTGACGTCGAACAGCTCTAACGCCAGCAATGGTGAGCTGCGGCACATGACGCCGGCCTGATGCAGATGCTGCAGGTGGTTGTAAGAAAGATTAAGAGTGCGCATGCGCTGCAGGTCGCACAACGCAGGAAGTTGGTGCACGTTACTCTCGATCACCTGCAGCGCGCGCAGCTTGCCCAACGGCGCCGCGAAGTCCGGGTGCACCTGTCCAATGAGGTTGGCGCCCTTGATGTGCAGCACCTCCAGGCTGCTCAGGCCGCGGAAGGCGTGACGAGGTAGGTCATGGAAGCGACAATCGATGAGATCCAGCTGCACCAGCTGCGACAGGTGCGAGAACATGCCGTCAGACAGGTAGCTCCGCTGAGGGGGTTCAGATTGTTCACACCTGCATTGGAAGAGAAAACCACCCGTAAAAACTGTGCGGGACGGTCAGGGTGTCAGTAATTCTCCGGTGATGATGTCTTTAAATGTAAAATGAAGTCGTTGCTGCTAAATAATTCAGTCATCTTGACCTTCTGACCCGTCTGCAATATCGGGGAGTCTAATCCCCTACCTTCTAAAAATACCCCTGGGGTTTGTATTTAACGGCATGTCACGCGACCCGGCGTAGCTGGAGTGGGGTTGGGGTGGTTTTTGTGTCAAATCATTGCGCGCTAGACCTGACATAATCTGCCAGCCAGCCAGCCAGCCAGACATGCTATATATAAATAAAGACACGTTGAGGCAGCTTGCATGAAGGTGGGCGGAGCCAATGACTTACGTCAGCGTCATGAAAGCCGAGCGCGTGACGGGAATGTCACGCAGTGTGGCCCGCTGCTCGGCGGAGTTGTCGAGACTCGGCAAAGTACAGTTCAGCCAGACTTGGTTCTGGGGCATCAGCAAGTAGCACTGGCACACTCCCCGGGGACAGTCGAACTCGCCGTCTAGTGGCGCCCTCTGCGTGATGGCGGGGACGGCAGATGTCGCTGCTGCGGCCTCGGGCAGGTTAGCATCCGGCCGTGGGGTCGTTGTCATGGTTACAGGTGGGATGCGACTGGTGTGTCGGGGGGAAGCAGGCGGGGTGGATGCCAGGGTGTCCGGGTGCCCGGAGACCGGTGACGAGGAGAGGAAGAAGATAACGGAGAGAAAACAAAGAAGCGGGTGGGACGGGTGACCATACGTCATCGTGCTTGACCTCCACGTCAGCAGTCCGCACTAGTGACGTCACTGAAACACAGAATGAAAGCTTGACAATGTGAACAGTTGACATTTGTAAACTTTTCATAAGATTACCCGACTCTTTTTACAACCAGAGCTCTTTCTCACATCCGGGTACTTCCTGTCTGTAGGCTGCTGTAGGTCCTGTTACCCTGCAGCGAGGAAACTGGATAACAGGCCGAGTGGTGTGACTGCTGTGACTGCCGTGTGGCACGATGTGTGGCAGGGCTAGGGGCCATTAGGATATTTTCAGATCATTAGCGGATACCAGATTATCAAGAGTCACGTGACCCCGCTGTACGGGGTCAAGCCGTAGTTTCGGTCTTTGACAGACCACAGCAAATGATTTCTGGGGTCTTGTGTGGCCCGCGAACCAGACACTGGCCACCCCTGGGGTAGGACAACAGACGGTGTTATTATGGTGACGTATGTCTATGTCAGTGTATGCGTATGCATGTGTGTATGTGTACGTGTACGTGTATATTATTGCGTGCAAGTCTTCTTCATTGAGTGTCGCTGCTGCCTCAAGAGAGGAGCTGGCGGGGTTCTGTCTGGTAGTCACGGCGGAGTCGTAGGCAGTCTACAGTCTACACTGTCTTTCTCCTACTCCTCCTAGCAAGACCTGCCCTTGTCCTTCTACGTGGTAATCTTTGTACCTCTACGTCTCCAACCATCTACGAGGTGATCGCCCGTTATTGGAAAGCGCAGACAACAAGGTGGCGATCACCGGCCCCAGCGCCACACCAAGGTAGCTCCAGGATAACAAAGAGAAGACAATTTTCAACTATCAACGGCACAACACTCCCCACCAAGCGGAATCTTCAGGAAGCAGGTGCATGCGCACTCAGACATGGTGTAGATGTGGTGCGCAGGTCACAGCGCGCACACAGATGAGGGGAGAGATAAGGGAGGTCACTCTCTCTGACATTTGTAGGATAACAGTCCCTAGGGGTCTCCCCTCACCGTCACAGCAGCTTGGTGCGTGCGAATTGTCTGCCCCTCATCAGCACAGTAGTCTGCCCCTGCCCTATCAGTTGGCAGATCTCTGGCCAAGACAGATCCCAGGTGAGTCGACCCCACGCGACCCCGCCTGACCCCGTCCGACACCGCCAGTAATGAAATGCTTGTGTAAGCACGGCGTCTGCCGCAACTCTCCATAATGTCGGCGTCACGTGACGACACCTGCAGACTACGGCGTGACGAAGTACGAGTCACGATGACCCTCGTCTGCCGCCCTGCTCATGGTCAGCATGCTGTTCACTGTTCACTCAAGACGCCGAAGACTTTTTGATTTGTCAATCTTCCTCAGAGAAACCGGTGTGATGTCACATTCACCTTGACTGTGAATAGACTGTAGATGTCTAGTGGTCCTGTCTATTGTCACGTGCAGACTGAAGACAGCTCTTGTCTCTGTTAGAAATAGAAACTACACAGAGTAGAGTCTACTACCTAGTGACTACACAGAGTGGAGTCTACTACCTAGTCACTACACACAGTGGAGTCTACTACCTACTCACTACACAGTGGAGTCTACTACCTAGTCACTACACACAGTGGAGTCTACTACCTAGTCACTACACAGAGTGGAGTCTACTACCTAGTCACTACACAGAGTGGAGTCTACTACCTAGTCACTACACAGAGTGGAGTCTACTATTTAGTCACTACACAGTGGAGTCTACTACCTAGTGACTACACAGAGTAGAGTCTACTACCTAGTCACTACACAGAGTGGAGTCTACAATTTAGTCACTACACAGAGTGGAGTCTACTACCTAGTCACTACACAGTGGAGTCTACTACCTAGTCACTACACAGAGTAGAGTCTACTACCTAGACACTACACAGAGTGGAGTCTACTACCTAGACACTACACAGAGTGGAGTCTACTACCTAGACACTACACAGAGTGGAGTCTACTACCTAGTCACTACACAGTGGAGTCTACTACCTAGTCACTACACAGAGTGGAGTCTACTACCTAGTCACTACACAGAGTAGAGTCTACTACCTAGTCACTACACATAGTGGAGTCTACTACCTAGTCACTACACAGAGTGGAGTCTACAATTTAGTCACTACACAGTGGAGTCTACTACCTAGTCACTACACACAGTGGAGTCTACTACCTAGTCACTACACAGTGGAGTCTACTACCTAGTGACTACACAGTGGAGTCTACTACCTAGACACTACACACAGTGGAGTCTACTACCTAGTGACTACACAGAGTGGAGTCTACTACCTAGTCACTACACAGTGGAGTCTACTACCTAGTCACTACACAGTGGAGTCTACTACCTAGTCACTACACAGTGGAGTCTACTACCTAGTCACTACACAGTGGAGTCTACTACCTAGTCACTACACAGACACAGGCCATCTTGGCTTCACAAGTGTAAAGGTGTAAAGTTGACGTTATAACGCGAGAAGACAAAAGCCTGCTTCTCGCCATTGGTCATTACTCTCAGTTTCTTGCAATTACCCGAGTAATGAGAGCGAAATGCTTTCAATGTCCCGCCGTGACCCTGGCGCCTCCAGTCAGTATATCACAGCTTGTGACGTACCCAGGCCTGTTGTCCTGCTGTCATTTGTTTACGTTTAATATCAACTTTACAAACTGATTCAGGTTTTCGGTGACGTTTTTCGCTGTAGCTGGTGACGTAGTGCGGTAGAGGCCCACAGCTTAAATTAAATCTTTGTTGTCAAACCTGCTCAAGCGCATCTCATTACAACTTTAGAGCTGAAACCGCCAAGACATGCACTCAGAGACACTTGCTGACATGTCAGCAGACAGACTAACAAAAGGATGACACACGGTGACACCAGTGTCACATGTCGCGCCCTCGGCACCTCAGCAAGGTCAGGGAGGTCAAGACAGCGCTGGCAGCACTCTGTGCACCACACCACAAGATGGAGAAATGAGATCCGCTTCACAGACACAGCGCCTTCCATCAACTTCGTAGTCCGGAAGTCATCTTCAAGACAAGCAAGCGCTGACACACACGCTGACACACTGACACACCGCGCTGACACACTGACACACGCTGATACACTGACACACGCGCGGACACACTGACACACGCGCTGACACACAGAGAAGGAAGCAGAAGCACACCAGCATCAGCAGCTGCAGGCTGAAGTGTTTGTCCAGCAGTCAACTACCGTTGTGACGGTTCATCGTGTCCACGCGCCGTGTGATGACGTGTCCCTGCTTCCCTCACCACAGGTACACACGCGCCTAGTGACCGCCACGTGTTGTTGTAGTCGCTGTTGGCGGGGGGACCAGTGCCGCTGTATTCACCGTGTGGCATGGAGGGAGGTGCAGGGGAGGGGATCAAACATCAGAGACAAGCTGGGATTGAAGGCGGCCGCCGACAAGGAAGGTGTAGCGACGACAGCCACCACTCCACCTCAACAAGCCAGCAGGCAAATCAATTTAGAAATCGAAAACGCCGGAGACAAAGTTGGCGGCCGTGTAGCACAACACCGGCGCACAGAGAGAGGCGGCCATTAGAATAACAATGAGGCTTCTCTAGCAATTATTGATGAGTCTAACAAACTTTCTCCAGCCGCGGACACTGGCCATGGCGGGGCCTGCAGCGACAGCATCATGTCTGAGGTTGTAGTTGTAGTCTCTGATGCATGGCGGCACACGCGGTGAGTCAGCCTCCTCCACACCACCGACCTGCCCCACACCCACCCGGGCTTCTACCCTCCCCACGTGCCTGCCTTTGTTTACAGCGAGCGCTAGCCAGGGAGGGGGCCTTTGTTTACAATAGTCACTGGTGTATGAGGGAGGGAGGGGGCCTTTGTTTACAGCAGTCACTGGTGTATGAGGGAGGGAGGGGTCTGTGGCTATCTTATTGCCTGCCTGAGAGAGTTTGCAAGTCCGTTGGTTATCTCCTCTTGCCAGCCTGTCACCATTGTCATCGTGATATACACCAGTTCTGCACGCCACGCTCCAGGCTGTGGTCACCAGACCCCACTCCCCCCATTGTCTCCACGCGGCCATACATCTCCATCCCCCACCTCTCTCTCTGCGAGGACACACACACACAGAGCTTCCACACACGCACGCGAGCCTGCCGCCCTCGCCGATATGTCGACACTACCGACACTACCTACACTACTGGGACTACCGACACTACCAGCACTATCATCACTACTGACACTATTGGCACTAACAACACTATCAACACTACTAAGACGAACAACACTACCAGCACTACCAGCACTATCAACACTACTGACACTGGCCCCGGAGTAGACGATTTCTCCAGGCCCCATGTAATTGTAATCGTAAATTATTTTGCCAGTCGATGGTAATATGCTTACCACTCGCTTGTCACTATGTATTTCACTAAGTAGTATAATAGTAGTGTAAATGTAGTGTCACTATGTATTTCACTAAGTAGTGTAATAGT
>SRHC01002387.1:312778-323616 GCA_004794325.1 Pomacea maculata | reverse complement strand
TAGTGTCAATATATATTTCACTAAGTAGTGTAATAGTAGTGTAAATGTAGTGTCACTATATATTTCACTAAGTAGTGTAATAGTAGTGTAAATGTAGTGTCACTATGTATTTCACTAAGTAATGTAATAGAGACTGTAAACATGAGGACAAGTGCACTAGGACCTACACCACTACTTGAACACGGAGTTGTTTACACGTGAGTGGTTAGTAAATAAGTAAACATGACTTTCAAGGATCAGCCTTGTAGTAGTCCGCTCGACTGAGGAACGTAACGTCAACCTTCCCTTTACAACAACAACAACAACAACAACAAAAGGGAAAACAATTTACTGACCAAGGCCGACCCTTTCACAGCCTAGGGGCCCGGGTACAGACCCCCCTGACCCTCTCTCGTCACGCCTCCACCTCTGATACAGTGACTACATAACACTCCACGGAACAAGTCACTATATGACACTCCACACACTAATACAACCACGCCAATAGTCACTATATTATGCTCCACAGACCTACAGTCACTATATGATACTCCACAGACCTATAGTCACTATAGGACACTCCACACCCTAATATAGTCACTATATGATATTCATGGACCAAAAGTCACTATATGACACATTCACACACTAATATAGTCAGTATTTGATACTCCACACACTAATACAACCACTATACTCCACAGACCATTAGTCACTATATGACACTCCACAAACCTATAGTCACTATATGACACTCCACAGACTAATAAGACCCGCGAACAAAGGTGTCTGACAAACGATTATCACCTGTCACGTGCCGTCAGCACTATGCAGATCACGTGACGTCACAACTCTCAGCACGCAGTTGGTGTCCAAAGTCCGCACAGGTGTCCACAGGTAAGGGGGTGGCGGAAGGATATCGAGGCACTGGGGGAGGAACAGAATATCATGAGAAAGGGAGACGACCCCATGAGACACTGGGAGGAGGACCAATCAGGGAGGAGACGACTCTTGGAGACACTGGTAACAATTTAATCAGGGAAAGGGAGACAAGCCTAGAAGACACTGACTGCAGTAACAAAATAAGCTGGTAAAGGGAGATTATAACTCCAAAGACAGAGCTAGAGTACAGACAGCAAAAAGGGAGACAAGAGACGAGCAACAATTTAATATGGGAAAGGGAGACAAGCCCAGGAGACACTAGGACCGATTGTCCACTCACACCGACACCAGCTGGACGGCCCGCTGTCAGGTTGAAGTGTCAACAGGTGGCTGGCTGGTTGGTTGAGAGGTCAGGACACAGAATAAAGCATCATGGGAGCAAGCAGCGCCCCACTACAGACGATACTGGCGCCACCTGTCGGCTCACGTGCGTCTAACGGTCACCAGAGCCGCAGCTGTGCGAGGCACGCTTCTCTCCCTTACTCCCTCCCCCACCTCATACATACACCCCGCCCTGCGTGCACCGGCACCCGACTTCCGTGGCCACGTGGTCAACGCTCATCTCTGTCTTGTTGTCTTGTCTGTGGTCAGCAGTGAGGGGAGGGTCACGTGACAGCAGCAGCACAGCAGCACCTCGCCGGTGCAGCACGTGACGGAAGGAACTCTCACCACCCGGCCTCCCTCATCACCGGCCATCGTTAAGTCCAATTAGCTCGTTAGGCCCTCATTAGGTCTGGCATCGCGCGCTCTCCCGCAAGGTGCAGGAGGAGGAGGAGGGGCTATGCTTGTGTGGAGGGCTAGTCGTTATGGTGTGTGTGTGGGCGCGTGTGGCGCGTGTGTGTGAAGGACTGAAGGAATGACACTCTCTCACACACACACTCTCTCTCTCACACTCACACACACTCTCACACACGCACACATCAAGCGGCGCACCGACACGGCTTCACTCAACCGCGAGGCTGACGCCACAACGAGGCTGCAGGCAAGATGATGGCCGCTGCGTTAGTGACACCAAGCTGCAACTAATCTCAGCTTACAAGGCTACTGCACGCCAGGAGTCTATGTTTAATATGAGTATACATATGTGTCTGGCATACAGGTGTGCGATGTGCCCCACACAAGCCTCGGGGTAGTTTTGCGGACAAGGACAGAATCATCGTCGGCTTTAAATGGAGCAGCGGTTGACTTTAGCCTCAGTCTCGACATCTATGTTATCAGCGTGTCGTACCATGTGTCACATGATGAGAATGTTCTAGAAAGGGGCTCAGCTTCAGACACATCACGTGGTCAGGGTGGTCAGTGAACCTCAGACACATCACATGGTCGGTGTTTGGAATATCGAGGGTAGCGCGTGCCAAATAAACTGTTCAGACATTATAACGAGGCTGTGACGTGGTGGTAATAGTGATGGCTGGACGTGGCAACAGGTCATGGTCAGGGTTAGTTATTGGTTACAGGATTTGTGTTGTAATCTGTATAGTCATGTGTATTCTAATGTGCATAATAATTTGTATTGTAATTTATATAATAATTTGTATGGTATATTGTAATTTGCATAATAATTTGTATTGTAATTTGTATAATAATTTGTATGGTATATTGTAATTTGCATAATAATTTGTATGGTATATTGTAATTTGTATTCAAATCTGTATGATAATTTGTATAGTGATTTATATAATAATTTGTATGCTATATTGAAAGTTGTATAATAATTTGTATTCAAATCTGCATAATAATAATTTGTACAGTAATTTATACAATAATTTGTATGGTATATTATAATTTGTATAATAATGTGTACAATAATTTATATAATAATTTGTATGGTATATTGTAATTTGTATAATAATTTGTACAATAATTGATATAATACTTTGTATGGTATATTGTAATTTGTATAATAATTTGCATTGTAATTTGTATAATAATTTGTATGGTAATGTGTATAATAATCTGAATTGTGATGTGCAAGTCTCTATTGCCATGGCATGACAGGACATCGCTGTCTGTGCCGTGTCTTCTCCACTCACCGAGTGCAGGTAATGTAATGTGTAGACAGACTACACAGTCTACAGTGTCATCACTAGACACGTGAGCTCTGTGCGCTCCAGACGAACAGTTCCAAAGGAAGCGACAGTCAAAGACAGAAGAAACAAAGCCTCGAGCATCTGTGGTGACGACACCGCGAGGCGGATGACGATGTCGAGCTGGGGTCAGCGGACTAATGCACGTGACAGATATGTTTAAAGATATATAATCTCTACAAGCCGTGCAAGCTGCTCTAGTCTGGTCACGTGACCGCCACCACACCATGTCGGACCCTGTCCTTCAAGGTCCCATAGAGAGCGCCAATCAACTAGTCTTTACCTCTCTAGATAGATATATAGAGAGACATATAGTCATTATTAAAGCTAAAGCCTATAGTGTTGTTGACGTCACATATAGCTTACATCATTAGACAGTGTATATAAATAGTCTGTAGTACGATACACGGCATCTATGGTCTATACTTTTATAATGTGTACATATATAGTCTGTACTATTATAATGTCTACACACATATCTGTACTATTATAGTGTGTACATCTATAGTCTGTAGTTGTGCCTAAAATTAGTAACTCTAGCATAGACATAAATAGTAAGACGCATCTGGAAAGACGCAGACACCTGTATGTAGCAGGGTGTATGTACCGGGTACCTGTATGTAGAGCACCTGTATGTAACAGGTGTATGTACCGGGTACCTGTATGTAGAGCACCTGTATGTAACAGCCTGTACACAGCAGACACCTGTATGTACCGGGTACCTGTATGCAGTGCAATCTACAGCATTTGCTTTGCTCACGTGTAGCAGATACAATGCTGACGTGTCTACCCTCTTGTGTCAGTGTCTATATAAGGGTGGTGTAGTCTATACATCCAACCAGGATGGGGAGTGTCTACACATTCACTGATACAAACAGGGAAAAGGGGGCGGTGGGCGTTCATCGTCACGCGGGTAGATGTGTGATAAATGTGAGAACGTCCCAAGCGGTTACACAGCCGCCCCCTGCTCGCTGGCTGGCTGGGTGGCGGGCGGAATGTTTTGACGAATCTGTAACCTGTCTCGGGTGGACGGCACTATAAAAAGGCCTGTCACCAGACCAAGACTTCCTCCTTTCTCTGGGTACTCCGATTTCTTCCCCCCTGTCTCCCCCCCCCCTCCAACAGTGCGAAATCTCCGCAAGGTGGAAGCACTTTCCTACTAGAGCAAGCGGCAAGACTCGCTCACAGCGCTTGCTGCCCCCCACACGACTTGTCTTCTCCCCCACAGACGGGCGGTGGGTCAGAGAAAGCTGCTAATCAGCGCTGCGTTACGGGTGAGCGGATCTACCCGTCTTTGTCAGTCACGCCTCTCCTTTCTTCACTCGCCACTCCATCCTCCCCCAAGCTGCCGAGGTTGGTGGGTGGTGCGGGAGGCCGTCAGCACGCGCTTCGCTAGTGACCGGCCGCCACCGACAGAGGGCGATGACGTCACGCCAAGACTTTGAAAGACAAACAAGTTGAAGATTGTTTACACAAGTTGCTGATGTTTACAATCCTTAGACTCGTGGACTCAGCTCGCGGCCAACGACCGTGTCTAGCCCTATAGTCACTAGTGTCATGTCAAGCCAATGACTTACCGTGACAGTTCCTGGAATCTCCACCAAAGTTTCGCGGCAAGCACAAGTTAGTTTTTCCGCACATCGCATGTAGAGGACAGGAAGTGACTGGTGTTACCGTCTGACTCACACGCGCACAGCGACACCACCGCCAGACGCGCCCGCCGCCTCACGCGCTGCTACTGCACCGCCGGCCGCAACTCTTCCCTGCGCCTGCGCCGTCTTGTCTGCTTGTTAGGCGCCGTATCTCACGTCACGCCGCGCGCACAACGGGCCCCGTATGTCACGTCACACCGTGGGGCTAGCACGTATGCTCCATGTCTCACGTCACACTGTGTGTCTAACACTTAGGCTCCATGTCGCACGTCACACTACTCGCATAACAGGCCCCGTATGTCACGTCACACTGTGGGGCTAACACTCAGGCTCCATGTCACACGTCACACTGTGTGTCTAACACTTAGGCTCCATGTCTAACACTCAGGCTCCATGCCTCACGTCACACTGTGTGGCTAACACTTAGGCTCCATGTCGCACGTCACACTACTCGCATAACAGGCCCCGTATGTCACGTCACATTGTGTGTCTAACACGCAGGCTCGGTGTCTGAGCGTCAGGCTCACTGTCCCACACTAAGGTGACGTGTCTGATCATCAGGCCAAATGTCTGACAGGTTGTTGTTGTTGTAGAAATTAGTGTCGCGTGACAATAATGTAAGCCTGCTTTGTGTCAGAAATAGACGGGGACTAGAGGGGGACTAGAGGGGGACTAGACGGGGACTAGACGCCGATGGTAGCATTGCACTACAGGCACTTACAAGATGTTTAAGTGCTGTCTATCTGTCGAGAGCCTCGTTTAAGTGCACTCACAACTTTACTCATAGCTCACGGCACTGTGCACTTCAGTTTCCTGTTAATTAGAAAAGAAACGAGTCGGCTGTGTCTCAACGTGCAATTTACAGATTTCAGTTTGTAACTCGTGGTCTTCGTCTTCCGGGCCTGCACGGTTAGTTCATTTGGAATTTTTGCAGATGAAGTTTTTTGTTTATTAGCATTTTTGGTAGAACAAAACAAATTAAACTTTGAGTGTGAAATACGTGAAGTGTGGAGAGCGTGCCGAACGTAGCTGAGTAAGTGTATGTACGTAGCAGACGATGATACTCACAGGTGCAACCCGTGCTGCTGCCGTCACGTGACTGATGTCCAGCAACCGTCTCACCCACCTCGCGCATGGCGGCGCCTCCGAGCGTGGACACGTGTCGACTTCACACACACACACTGGTAGTGACCACAGGTCAGGGTTCACCGGCACAGGCCAGTGAATGCTGACGTTGCTGGTGACGATGACTTTGTATTTCCAGTGCAGACTTTGCACAACGCGCCCGCCATTAGACCTTTCATGACAGACAACCGTGTGGCGGATCATCTCCCCTTGCTTCCTACACAAAGCCTTCTGGGTGTTGGTCTGTGCTAGTGGCTCGGCTACCACGTCACCTTTTGCTGTGTGGTACGTGGCTACTACGTTCTCACGTTCCCGTCACTTTCCCACTAAGCTCTGCATCTACCTACATGAGCCTGAGAGTAAGGCAGCCCTACACACTCTTCTACGTGTCACTTAGGGTAGACATCACCTCCCTCCACCCTCACACACTGTCTACATGTTACTCACGTAGCACACTCACCTCCCTACCCCCACACACACACCCTCACACACACTCTGTCTACATGTTACTCACGTAGCACAGTCGGCCAGGCAGTCAGCCCTGTAAACAGATGTCACATGCAGAGAAAGAAGAGTGTGCCCGAGACGAGAGGTGAACCCAGGCCAGCCAACCCTCACTGTGTTGGTGACAGACGCTGACCGTTGTACCACCGGCCGCAGTCCGGGTGAGACCTCCCCACACACTCTACTTTCAAACATGTCTGACAAACTACACTTAGTTGTTTTCACTCTGCATTTTACGGTTTTTACTTTGTATTGTCCTTGCTGTATTTACAGGTATTGTTGACGCCTTCAAGCCCACAGGGAGGAGTGTGTAGGAGGTTGTTGACGGTTGACACGGAGGAAAAGTATTTTGTGCACACGGAGGGGGGGGGGAATTGGTGTTTTACGCCGTGTCAGCAACTAAGGCTATATTACGGCAAGGCAGCCAGCCCTGTAAACAGATGTCACGTGCAGAGAAAGATCAGCGTGCCCGAGACGAGAAATGAACTCTGGGCAGCCAGCCTTCACTGTATTGGTGACAGGCGCTAACCGTTGCGCCACCGGACCGCTATGTGTGCACACGGAGGGGGGACTAGCAGGGGAGGCAATGGCGGGTCATTACCAGCTCATTTCACAGAGTGAATCACGAAGCTCAAGTGGAAGCAACTACTGTACGGACGACACGGACTGACTTTGTCTCCAACAACAACTCGCGCTCCACGTCTGCGACATCTGTCATTTGGCCAAATGGCGCCCGCCGCCTGGCATTTGGTGGTGACCTCCGCGGCCACCCTCCCTTCGAACGACATTTGGAGGCTGGCACGTGACGATTATCTCTCTTGCCTATCATCCACGGGAGCCTTGCAAGCCCCTGTACTCGCCTCTTGCCCAACCACGCAAATGACAGGGGCTGGGGCTGGGGCCGACGTGGGGTGGTGGCTGATTAAACTGCGCTGCACCATCATCATCGTCGTCCTCGTCATCATCATCATCACTGGGATCAACGATAACACTATGAGGAAGACCATCACCAGTATGACATGCGCATGCGCACATACACATACGTGTGTGCCTGTGTTTCTATTCGTATCAAGTGTTGCGGAAGGTGTATTCACTGCACGTGACATGCGCCTCCTTGTCTTTTTAATTTTCGTCTACAGATGAGTGGCCTGTACTGGCACTCTCTCCTTGTCGCATAACTCACTGCTTTCTGAGAGCCTGTTGCCATGGCAACCTTATTCTTATCAAAAGGAATCCTGCTAAGTGTGGTGTCCGTCACCAGTTTACTGAAGTCGCTCTCAAAGTCTACGGCCAGCATCGGGCATTGATTGCATGCACACTGTGTGGGGTCTGAGGCTGACCCCAGCCTCACGTGCTGCTCACCCCACCCACCCCCGCCAGCCAGTGAGTTACACCAAGGGCTCATGGGAACTCTCGGAAAAACTACATTCACCAATGTGTGATACATGTTAACCCTCGGCTAAACGGTGTTCTGTGACGTAGGACAAGGGTGTGTTCAGATCGTCGGCCAAATTATACTCAGGGATTTACATCAGTGATTCCGTCTAGTCATCTGCGCAGTTGTACTCAGCCACTTAATTCTGACTTAATTAATTCTGAGCAAGAGTTAATTCTGACCTTTAGCCGTGCTGCCCTCCACAAGTTAGCACAAGGCTTGCTTGCAGCCCGCCCTCCATCACCTGGTTGATATCACCGGTCTACCCGATATTCTAGAGCTCTGGGTATGCATGGGTGTACCTCTGGATCAGTAGTCATGAAGCGTGGTTAAGTCATTGCCCTTGGGGGCAACATGGGAACCTCAAGAAAGCGGTGTCTACCCCACCCCAACCCCCGCAAATGTTGACCTACAGCCGTACTTACAAAGCGGGGGCACAAGATGCCCTGGGAAGAAGAAAGATGGAGAATGTCTGCGGGGCGCACGAACCAAAGACACTTTATCTCCAGTTGCAACTTTGCCCTCGGGCAGCGACTTGCTCTGACTTCATGACTGCGGCCCCAGGGACCCTCCGCTCCTACCGACACTCAGCGAGTGGTGTCCACGTTAAACTGACTGCATGACGTAGACAGGCACACAAGCAGCCGGCCAGACCGTTGGCGATCCTGCACCGGATGTCCAATTCCTCATCACGACGCATGCGCGTAAGGTTTATTGTAAAGGCGCGGTGTCACGTTACCGTGTTACAAGGACATGGGACGGTCACGTGACCCTAGCAGTGAGGTCAGCAGGACACTGATACAGGGTCTTCACTTTGGAGGGATGAAAGAGGCAGATAATGTCCTTGGGTTCATAATTGCAGATCAGGAGGAGTCGGGATGCTGACACATGACGTGGCAGTGTTGTGTCATTGTGTGACAGTGACGTGCCATGACGTTCTCGCAGTTACCAGCCTCGTGGCGTTGTTGTGTCCACCCCGACCTCGGTGCATGTGGACATTTGGAAAGGTCATTATGCAAATATCCGCTGTGTGACATCACGAGCTGCGATACCAAACACTGCCATCTGCCATTTGGACTGCGTGGCTTGAAACGAGGCTGACAATATGACAGCCACTCTTGGCCAGCAGCTGTGACATCAACTCAGGCCGCACTGGTGCCGGTCATAAATGTCATGTCTAGGAGCTGTGACTGCAAGTGAGTGGCAGTGTGTGAAGCAGGGTGAGTGCAGTGTGTGAAGCAGTGTCAGTGCCAGAGTGTGAAGCAGTGTCAGTGCTGCTGAGTGAAGCAGTGTCAGTGCCAGTGAGTGAAGCAGTGTCCGTGCCAGTGTGTGAAGCAGTGTGAGTGCCAGTGAGTGAAGCAGTGTCAGTGCCAGTGAGTGAATCTGTGTGAGTGCTGGTGTGTGAAGCAGTGTCAGTGCCAGAGTGTGAAGAAGTGTCAGTGCCAGTGAGTGAAGCAGTGTCAGTGCCAGTGTGTGAAGCAGTGTCAGTGCTGGTGCCGATGCCCTGATGTGGGCGGTCGCATGCGTGTGGGAGGCCGTACCTCAGTCTGGAATGTCACAGGAGGAAATGACAAATGGTGAAAGCCCCACACGTGACGTGAAACGTTAGAGACCACACTGCTGTTGTTGTTGTTGTTATTGGAGTTGTTTTTCTTTCTTTAGGGACACTCATATCTCCTCTCTTGCGGTGCTGGAGCGAGTCTGTCAACAGCCGTGGTTTCTGGAAAACGTTGGCTGTGTTACAAGGGGATCGAACCAGCGCAGCGCTGCTCCTACCTGGCGGCCAACCATTGATGCTGACACTCAAGGGAGATAAATGAAATATTTGTGTTGGTGGACACCAGTGACACCACTACACCCCGGACGCTACGGCACCTGTTGGCCCTCAAACCTCGGAGGTTCCCTGCCTGTCCTCGGTAACCAGAGAGGTCGCCACAAGCTCCATAGCTGGGACCGGAGATGACGTCAGCAATACGACTACTCGTCATTCATGGTTGTGGCTGGTCACGTGACCTCACCTACGGAGGACTGCACTTTCAATCGTTGACTGCTATTTTTAAAGAGCTGCGACTGACGGAACACACGCACACAGCGCAATGTGCGGAAGGCTTGACCTATTGACCTACTCCACACTTACGATACACTAGAGGCGGGGTCAGTTTGAGCAACACCCAGCAACGCTCCATGTCTGTCTACGCGCTGACCACTGGGTAGGTGTGTCGGGTGTGTAGCGGGTGTCTGTCACTGTGTCAAACCATCAACACAAACCTTCACATCATCCAGCTGCTGTCTACACTTCTGTAGCAGCGACACCGTCTTGGACACGTGGAGACCAGCAAATCAGTGAACGAGAGAAAGGCGGACAGACTGACAGAGAGACAGAGAGCGGAGGGGAGAGTACCACTGCCGTCACAGACAAGGACAGACAACTATGCTGTATTTTTCAAACCACTCACTAAAATATTTCCCAGACTCCCTCATTTCAACGTCACGTGCAAATGTCAACTGTCTGCTGCTTCTTTCCTGACTGAGCCACCACAGCAACAACAACAACCACCGCCATCTTTATGCCCGGCAGTGACTTCCTCATCCGCAACTTTTAGTTCTTGTTAGTAAGCTCCCTTTGTACTGGCACGTGACCCCGTCTTGTTTACAGCAAGTTTGTACACAGGCCGTCAACTGGACGTCTTTCAACGGTAATTACAGTGTCTTCTGATCTTATAACAGTAATGACAGTGTCTACTGATCTTTGAAAGCTAATTACAGTGTCTACTGATCTTATAACAGTAATTACAGTGTCTTCTGATCTTATAACGGTAATGACAGTGTCTACTGATCTTATAACGGTAATTACAGTGTCTGCTGACTTTCAGCAGTAATTTTAGTGTCTACTGATTGTTGAAAGGTAATTATAGTGTCTAATAATCTTTGAATATCTAGTGATCTTTGACAATTGTAGTGTCTAGTGATCTGTGAAAGGTAATTATCGTGTCTAGTGATCTTTCAATAGCAATTATCTCGCACTCTGGCCTCAGTATTTAAAAAAATAATTGCTGCAGATTGTACTGAGCTCTGCCAGACTTGATGTCCGGCCTGAAATGTCAGAAAGTCAGT
>SRHC01002387.1:280493-291556 GCA_004794325.1 Pomacea maculata | reverse complement strand
GCCAGTGCCCGACACGTACCCACCAGTGCCTGGCACGTACCCACCAGTCCTGACACATACCCGCCAGTGCCTGACACGTACCCACCAGGGCCTGACACATACCCACCAGTGCCTGACACATACCCACCAGTGCCTGACACGTACCCACCAGTGCCTGACAATACCCACCATTGCCTGACACTTACCCACCAGTGCCTGACACGTACCCACCAGTCCTGACACCTACCCACCAGTGCCTGACAAGGCAGAAGCACCTGACCGTGTCGTGTGTTGCTGTCCTGACCAGACGGATGCACCCTGTCCATTATTCAGGTCAAACCTGTCAAGTTTTTCTCGTGGTCCTGTGTTCGTGGGTGGATCTGACCAAGTTTCAAGATGGACGGCCACTGTGTCAAGCCTGTCGTGGTTCTGTGGTGGACGGTCGGACCTGACGGCAGAGACTTCAACACACACTTGCCATGTGAAGTGAAACCAAAGACTTTTAGCGAACAAAGGGAGGATTTAGTCCTGTAGTTTATGTAGACTTAATTAAGTTGTTCATTTTGTTTCTTACATTTTTCTTACATTGTATTCATTTCTCAAATTGAGATTTCTGTTGGCGGTTTCATCTAGCCGTGCATGGCTGTAGAGCCTTCAATGAGGCCAAGGGAGACAACTCACCCTTGAGGTGGCAGGGTACCAGAGGGACATCGTGAGACTGACGATGGTCAGATGGCCAGGAGTTATGAGGGAAGACAACAGCTGACGAGGGCCATAAACTCTGGGGCGTCAGACACGAGCATGGGGTGGGCTTCCTCGTACACAGGGAGGTGGGCGGAGCTGTCATCAGCTGTTCACCCACATCCAGCAGCTCATCTTTATCCACCAGGCCTGACAATGCCATCATTGTTCAAGTACATGCTCCGACTTTGATGCAGAAAGATGATGAAATGATTGGCTTTGTCATCAGCTAGACATGGTTATAACAGCAGCACCAACAAACAAAAACAAACACAAGGGGCGTGGCCATCCTCCTACACTCGGTGACTTCAACTCCAAGGTTGGCCCAGACGCCTCCCAGTAATTATCAGGAAGGGTGGTTCAATCTGGCCTTGTGGACACAAACAACCGGGTGCTCAGACTCCTAAGCTAGGCCCACAGCTATCGACTCTCCTACCTACCCTACCTACTCGCAAGAAGCCTGGGGTGGTCACGTGGCACTCGTCAGAGGGATTCGTTCACAACAAAATAAAAATCTTCACCTTGCTTCCTACACGCCTCACATCCAGCATCAAGGCCACGATGAGGACACCCAGGTGTTGATACACACAGCGGCCAGGACCTTGTCGAGGTACGAGCCTCATGCTGCGGATGTGCTGCTGTCAAACATTCACAGAATTCACTTTGATTCACAGAAGCTGCAAGACTCCAACGTTGCTGAAGTCTTGAAGGTGAAAGTGGAAGGTAAATGTGTGCCACTGAAGTAGGTGGACTGTGATGTAGACATCCTCGTGGAGAGATCAAAGGTGCGACTGTCAACAGCCCAGAGAGTGCCGACATCCTCCAGTCACGACCGACATCCTCCAGTCACGACCGACACCCTACAGCCCTGTGATCACAGGAAGACCTTGAGGAGAGGAAGGAAAGACAAACTGTGCAGGTCCCCAGTAACAGGAAGTGAATTGTGCCATCAGGACAGACATCAAGGCAGGTAGGGAGAGCTGGATGCAGACACAGGGAGGGACAGCACGGGGTGGCAGCACAGTCTGTCAAACACTAAACCCTTGACAAGTCCACACAACTCAGCAATGGCCGCCAGAACCACTGAGTACTCAGCTGACGAGCTGAATATCGCAAGGACCCGCGCAGCGTCCAGCTGAAGACAGACGGCAGCAACAAACTAAAGCACAAACCTGCAAAGCCACCTGTCCGACAGGCAGGTAGAAACAGTTGTCAGTAGTCTGAGGGAAGGAAGGCTGTTGACAGTGTCCGAGCTGAGCTGGTCAAGAAAGGTGGGAAGGAAACAACAGTCTAGGAGCACAAAGAATTTAGTACCAAGTACAATCTGTACAAGTCCCTCAGTGGACCCCCCTCCCCTGCTATAAGGATCTTCTAGGTGGACCCTGCTCACCCACATGCAGAGGCGACTCCAGGCCCACAGTCGCGTGTCTGACGAGGCTGCTGCCGCTCGTACAGGCAACATAAAGATGCTGACTTAGAATCACGGCTGCCACTCGTAGGCCACTAGGATCCCCCACTTGTAACGGTCAAGCTGGTCTTCTTTGGTCACGTGACCCAGCATGACATCCTGTGGAAGTCTGTCCTTCAAGGTACCCTGGAGGGTGGTGGACGCCGCGGTGGTCAGAGGAAGAACTACGACGACTGACGGCTGACTGACTGACGACTGACTGACGACTGACGGCTGACCGACTGACTGACTGACTGACGACTGACTGACGGACTGACGACTGACTGACGGCTGACTTACTGACTGACTGACAAACTGACTGACTGACGGCTGACTGACGGACTGACGACTGACTGACGGCTGACTTACTGACTGACTGACGACTGACTGACTGACTGACGACTGACCGGTGGTCAGGGAGATGCACACGGGTGTGCGACAAAGACGCGTGAAGAGACTGAGATACAACTGCGGGCTGAGACCTTGTGAAATGTTCCTACAGTTGAACCCGAACACTTGTTTTAGCGGAGTGTAAATAAATGTAACCGAGGGCTGAGCAATGTAGGTGTCAATAAATAAACACAGTTACACGCTCATTTATGAGTGACGTGAATAAACGCAGCTGCGCGCTCAGACATTTTGTGGTCGCAGTGACTGTTGCTGCAGTTAGCGGAGGACACGAACACACTAACAACATTTTCTCTGTAGCGGGGACAGTTGCCTGATGCACCACTCTCTCTCTCCTGTGACGTGCATTGGTAAGAAGAATAATAACGTCATTCGAGCCTTTGTGACATGTTACAGGAAGTGACGTAGGTATTGTCGTTGTTACGTGCTAAGGAAGTGACGTACGTGTTGTCTTTGAGAGAAAGTCAGACCACACGAAATGGCTGGCGTGACGTCATTCACAGCAGGTTACGTGATGCACGGTCTGCACCGTACAGGCGAGCGATGCGGTGACGCCTCTCGATGGATGGTGTGACGTGCAGCACGATGTGCGAGTGTCGTGTGATGACATCGCAGAGCGTGGCGCATTCATTGTGTGAGAACAGCGCCGCCTGGCGAGGCAAGCAAATACTACTGGCGTCAGGCGAGACAAGCGCGAGGTGCGCGCTATTTGCCCACCCAGCAGGCTCCCTCCCGTCACGGCCGCCAACCCCCGGGCTGCACGTGCACCCGGTGTGTGTCCACAGGCTGGACAAGTGCTGCCAATCGTCAAATGCTGCTTTCGTGTAGCCCACACCCCGCACACCCTCCCTCCACGGTGACGTGCATGTACCCACCACGGCAGATGGCAGGATGCACGAGTCCGGAATAAAATTGGTTCCAGTCTTGAAAGTTAGGTGAACTGAGTGACGTGCGGTTACTGACATGAGCAACTGTTTGTAGGCTACAGTAGGTAATGTCTGATGACAACTTACTGTCTCCGTTTACTTTGTGTGCGTCTCTGTGTGTGTGTGTGCTGTATGGATAACACCTGTGACGTTTGCTGTATAGGCATAATGTCTGTGACGTTTGCTGTGTAGGCATGGCGACATGTCATTTTGTAATGCTGTGTATGTTTGTTGTATGACTTCAATTCGCAGACGTGGAGACCACCACTGTGGACACTTTATGTTTTAAACATCATCGTGCACAGAAAGAGGTCAAGAGGTTAGTCATGTGATGTCAAGCATGTGTGATGTCACGGTTGTAAGGCTTGTGTCTTGAGGACAGAGATGTTCGTCACTGTAAGACCGTGTGTAGCCCCCCGCTGACCTCTCTCTCTCCAACATTTCACTGTAAGGACCGTTCACACCAGCAACACACAGCGCTGTCCACTCCACGATTCTCAGGCCGCGGACAATACGGGCAAGTGTGACCTTTCACCCCGCTTGATGTCTTAGGGAACCTGATGGAAGAAGTCTCAAGGTGCGACTGTCGGCCATTGCGCGAGGAGCGAGGAGCGATCACAGGAGCCCGGCTGCACGTCCTTCGATCGAGTGGCGGCCGGCGGTGGGATGAAGAGCGCATGCGCGGTGGCAGCCAATGGCTAGCGAGCTGGGCTGGCGGGCCTAATGACTTGATTAGCATCAGAACGCAAACACGCGACCAGCGGGCCACACTTGCAGCGTTAATGATCAAGAGCAAAGAAAGACAGCGAAAGAAAGAAAAAAATCAGAAGAAAAAGAAACAGAAAGAGGAGAGAGAGGCGGAGAAAAAGTGTTGGGGTGGTTTTGGGTTGTGTGGTGGGGAGGGAAGGCGAGGGGAAAGGGGGGGTCCCTGTGAAAGCGGTGCCAGGGCGAACAAAGAGTCGCGTGGACTTGGCGCTTGATAAGGCAAAGCGGGTAAACACCGCGAGATGGAGTGGAGGGTCAACACTTCCGCCTGCGCCGTCAAACACCACATGACCAGCATCAGCGCTAGACAGTCACATGACCAACATCAGCGCCACCCCCTCCCCCTGCTAGACAGTCACATGACCAGCATCAGCACCACCCTCCTCGCTCTGGACAGACAGTCACATGACCAACATCAGCACCAGCCCCACTAAGACAGTCGCATGATCCACTGCAATTGCAGGGCAAATACCGAATACAGGGGGCGCTGCTAACCTTGGCAGTCATGACGCTGGAGAAAGTGGTGGAGGTGATAGCAGTGCGAGAGAACTATAGACATGTAGTGACAGACCAGCTGTAGACATGTAGTGACAGACCAGCTGTAGACATGTAGTGACAGACCAGCTGTAGACATGTAGTGACAGACCAGCTGTAGACATGTAGTGACAGACCAGCTGTAGACATGTAGTAACAGACCAGCTGTAGACATGTAGTGACAGACCACCTATAGACATGTAGTTGCAGACCAGCTGTAGACATGTAGTTGCAGACCAGCTGTAGACATGTACTGACAGACCAGTTGTAGACATGTAGTGGCACGTATGTAGTGACAGACCAGTTGTAGACATGTAGTGGCACGTATGTAGTGGCAGACCAGCTGTAGACATGTAGTGACAGACCAGCTGTAGACATGTAGTGACACGTATGTAGTGACAGACCAGCTGTAGACATGTAGTGACACGTATGTAGTGGCAGACCAGCTGTAGACATGTAGTGACACGTATGTAGTGACAGACCAGCTGTAGACATGTAGTGACACGTATGTAGTGGCAGACCAGTTGTAGACATGTAGTGACAGACAAGCTGTAGACATGTAGTTGCAGACCAGCTGTAGACATGTAGTGACAGACCACCTATAGACATGTAGACATGTAGTGACACGTATGTAGTGGCAGACCAGCTGTAGACATGTACTGACAGACCAGTTGTAGACATGTAGTGACACGTATGTAGTGACACATCAGCTACACACATGTCGTGGCAGACCAGCTACAGGCTGGCGATAGAAGCCCTACGTACGACTTCCGGTTACGAATGCACGAGCGCGTCACGTGACTATGCGTTCATCTACATGTTTGTACAAGTAAGTTTGTGTGTGTGTTACAACATGTCCACCTTCAGCTGGTGTTTACAGATAAGTAAACAGCAAGAAACAAGAAGCGTGCATGTAACAAGGCGCCTCGCTGTGAATTCAGATGTGACGTGCTAGGGTCAGGCGCCTGCTGAACACCTTGACACACGCGGCCTGTGGTGCGCACCAGGGCGGCGAAGCTGTGATAAGGCTACACGGCAGACGCCAGTGCTCCGAGTGTTTCACAGTCTTCCTCTACACCTGTAGCGGTGCCAGCCCGACACGTGCGTAACCACAGCAACTACAGGCCTGACACCAGCCTGGTGACGTACAGGTCTGATACCAGCCTGGTGACATACAGGTCTGACACCAGCCTGGTGACGTACAGGCTGAGGTTCTCACTCACCGAGTCTTACAATATTCTTGTGAAAGTCTCATTGACGACTGCGGACATCCACACGTCACAGGGGCTGTAGCCACTGGTCTCAACTGCTCCTGGGATGTTAGTCGTGGTGCCTGCCTCTGTAGAAGATGACTCGTGGAAGCGAGGTTTGCTCGTGCGTAGAAACTATGGATCTTCTAGTGTTGCGGAATGGATTAGCAGACATGTTCGTGGTATTTTTCTAAATCCAAACCAATAATAAAGGGTGAGTTGTATGTGTTTAGCTTTTTCATGTTATTTTTATTTAAATTTGACGTGTATTTACTCTTTAGCAGACGATCAAACACCCACTGGCGCAGCGATATCAAACAAAAATAGTCCACTGTCCACATCACTTGCAAGCTATAATAATTTGAACCTAAAAGTTTCATTTGTTTATCAACTGTTAAATTTAACTTTGTAGTATTTTATTTCTTGTAAGGTTCAGTACATTCTCTTCGCATGTCTCGCTGCAACGAGTCATCTTGCTACACCTCCATACCCTACCCCACCCCCTTGTGTAACAGGTGTAGTCTGATGTACACTCTGTACTGTGGTGGCTGGTGTACATTGTACTCTGTATACTCCGTGTACACTCTGTACTGTGGTCTCTGGTGTACATTGTAGAACACAATAGAGAGCTATTGTGTTCTACACTCTATACGCTGGTGTACATTGTACACTGTGCACTCTGGGGTACAGTTGTACTCTGATGTACATAGGTGTACTCTGGTGTACACTCGGTACTGTGGTGTACACTGGGCACTCTGGTGTACATTGTACACTCTGTACTCTGATGTACACTATGCATTGTGGTGTACACTCTGTACTCTGATGTACACTATGCACTGTGGTGTACACTCTGTACTCTGCTGCACTCTGGTGTACATTGTACACTCTGTACTCTGATGTACACTCTGTACTCTGCTGCACTCTGGTGCTCCAGGCAAGAGTAGTCGTTAGAGTGAGTGAGGCACACAGGAAGTCAGCAGTCGCTCCCATCCTCATCTGGCGCCCTTTCAACTGCTGCTCCATCAGGAGGGGAGAGACACTGCTGAGAGACACAGATAGGAGAGGAGCGGACGGGAGGGACCGAGGGCTGAAGGAGGTGCTGTCAGCTGACACTGTGGACTGTGTGGCCACAACAAAGCGCCGACTGACGGAGGGAAGCTGGGACGGAGGGCGAGCAAGATGCTACTCAACGCGGCTCCTGAGCGCGGTCCCCCCATAACCAGCAAGTGTTCTCGTCTATGTCTGATCTTTGACCTTTGACTTTCGACATGACCCCTGCCCCATGCACCAGGAGTGGGTGAGTGCGAACAGGCCTTAGTGAAAGTGCGCTTGTCTGTCTGTCTTCTGTCTCTCTGTTTGTCTCCTCCCGCCTTTCCTCCCGGTGGCTCGGTTAGTGGATTGGTCTGTTCGCGCGTCTGTTCATGTTTGTGCCTGCATAATTGTGTGTCAGACGTTTTGCGCGTGTGTCCGTCTGCACGTGCTCCCTCTCGACGTTTTCTCGCCTACGACGTCACTCGTCTATGACGCATGCGCAAAATGAGGGTGAGACTTTTGAAACGTCAGTCAGGTCACAGATCATGACCTGCACGTCAAGGCTGTTCTAAGGTCACATCTCACTCAAATCCAGTTTAGTGACACAAACAACTGGGGTTTGGTTCCACGTGACACAATGACTCCGACTGACATCTGACAGTGAGGTGCAAAATATATACACACATGTCATGACACATAATGAATGACTAGGTATACACACATGTCATGACATATAATGAATGACTAGGTATACACACATGTCATGACATATAATGAATGACTAGGTATACACACATGTCATGACATAATGACAAGGTATACACACATGTCATGACATATCATCACTAGGTATACACACATGTCATGACTTATCATCACTAGGTATACACACATGTCATGAAATAATGACAAGGTATACATACATGTCATGACATGATCACGTGATGTACCAATGGTGTCTACGTGTTGACAAAACGAGTTTCGCGATGCTGCAGTTGTGGAGTGAAGCCTGTGTACCTTCGTGCGCGTGTGTGTGCGTACATGTGTTGGCATGCCTGTGTATGTATGTGTATATGTATGTGATAATCCTGGTGTATTCGTGACCTAGTCCCGTGACTGGACGGAGGGTGAGGCGGACCTGTGGGGTCACGGAGGGTCAAGAGTCAGTGGGAGGTCTGCTGATGACCCCGCCGTCTGGCCTGATGTGAGCATGTTCACTGCTGTTAATGACAACATGTGAACACGTCACAACATGTGAACACCACATGATATGAACACCACATGATGTGAACATGTCAAACATGTGAACACCACATGGATGAGAACACGCAACAACATGTGAACACCACATGGATGTGAACACGTCACAACATGTGAACACCACATGATGTGAACACGTCACAACCAGTCGTCATGCATTAGGCTGAGATGATGGACCTTGAAAATCAATGAATGCCAGCAATACAAGAGCGATGAAAGCAATCTGAGAAATCTTCTATTTTATCATCAGCACGAGCAGCACGGGGCAACTCATTACATTATTCATCAACGCTGGCCATGAATTTCATTAAACTCTTACTAAAAAATGGCGCCAGAGACAGAAAGAAAAAATGAAGAATAAATTGTAAAGCGTGTCTGGATTAGGAATGAGAAGATTCTAAGCGCCGCGTTGCCGGAGGGAGAAAAGGAGAAAGACAAAGAATGAATAAATGGATGAAGGATCGTAATTGTATTTTCATGGCCTACTAGGGTTGTAGGTCACAGCGTTTGTCAAGTACCCAAGGAACAGAAGAAAAGGAATGTGGTGGAAGCACTCACCCTGTGTAGCGTTGATCAAAGACATGGACTTGTAGACTGGTGCTCCGTTAACACTCTCACCGCTGGGTGCCACACTTGACCTTACAGTACATAGAGGGTTAACTGTCACACTTGACCCCACAGTGCCCAGTCTACAGTACATAGGGGGTTAACTGCCTCACTTCACCCCACAGTGAACAGCGTACAGTACGTAGAGGGTTAACTGTCACACTTGACCTTACAATACTACAGCCTACAATACATAGGTTAACGGTCACACTTGACTGTGCAGTGCACAGCCTACAGTACGTAGAAGTACATAGAGGGTTAATTGTCACACTTGACCCCACAGTGCACAGCCTACAGTACATAGAGGGTTAACGGTCACACTTGACCTTACAGTGCCCAGCCTACAGTACATAGGTTAACGGTCACACTTGACTGTGCAGTGCACAGCCTACAGTACGTAGAAGTACATAGAGGGTTAACTGTCACACTTGACCTTACAGTGCACAGCGTACAGTACGTAGAAGTACATAGAGGGTTAATTGTCACACTTGACCTTACAGTGCACAGCGTACAGTACATAGAGGGTTAACGACTCCCAGTCATTTCCTGGCGGCGGACTTGAGGAGATGACACAGAGCCATCTCGGTACCCGTTCCATCTACACTCGGCTGTGTACCCACTTCCCTGCTACTTGCTGGGCCAAGGGGAGGAAATCTGCGGGAGGAAACTCCTGACGTCTCTCGTCTTGCTATTTGCTCCCCTCCACCCGCCATTCCTTGACCCCCACCCTTCTGCCGGCTTTCACTCTTCATGCCGAAATGGCGGCGCCCGAGAAACATCGATCTTTGAGCTGGCCAACCGCCACCACCCTCCCAGCCCCACACCCTCCACCCCCCCCACACACACGCACGCACGCACGCACAGATCCTGCAGTGTGCAAGGAGCAGATGGTCAGATGCAGAGAAGGTACACGGACCTTGGTGTGGGTGGGGTGGATGCTGGCGGCCATGTTTTCTTCAGGTTGGGACGGCGCATGCGCGTGTTTTTGAGTAGTGTGACTATTGGGAGGTTGTCAGCCCTTGTTGCCCTCGTGTGTTGTTGCCGCGTCCCTGCTGGCAGCAACGTCCACCACAACATCACGCAGGGGACAGCAGCCGGGAAACTCCCTCCCCTCGCTACACTAGGGCTAGGGGTAGGGGTAGGAGGTAGGGGCTAGGGGTTAGGGGTTAGGGGTTAGAGGTAGGGGCTAGGGGTAGGGGACTATCCAAGGGTGGACTAGCTGTCACTAAGCGCTTTGTACTAATTGCTTGCTGGCGTGGTGACCACCTGTAGCCAGTACATTCAGAACACAATCTGTCCTAGTCCCAGCCCCGAGTCCCTAAGGATGTACATCGACAATAATAATAAAAGGATGACAAGTTCGGCGCCTTGTGGGATTGGGCGCCATCTTACAGTGTTTACAGATGCTAGATGTTTGTTGTTGTTGTCACATCACAGGGTCCACGCCGTGCAATCAAGTGTTGTTATTTATCTTGGCATTCCAGTCTTTCCCCAATGTTTCTCCTGTATTCCAGTCTTTCTCCAATGTTTCTCCTGTGTTCCAGTCTTTCTCCTGATCATCAGTATTTATCTCGCATTTCTCACACGTCACACGATGATCTTCCTCGCTGACCCTGCTCACCCTGTTGCAGGAGCATAGGCAAGCCCATGACACCACCCTGCAAACCCTGTCCACTGGTGTGACGACAGCTGTGTACAAGAATGTCGGCACACACACGGTGACCGCGGACTGTAGGGGCTGGCCCCGCTATTGCCAGCAGGGTTCACAGCGACATCTGTGGCGACTGAGTCCCTAGACATTACTTTCATTGCCGGCTGGGATGGGATGTGAACACCAAGCATCTGGCTAACGTGGTCAGCAAAGAGGAATGGTTGACAGACGGAATGGTTTCACAGTCACCATAGCGACCTGAGCTCGTTTTTACCGTTCATTGAAAGACTTTTATTTTTCCCGTCTGCTGGCTCCACAGTTTGTCTGTCCATCACAGGGACACTGTGAACTGTTGTCTGTGTCTGTCCTACGGTCGTTGTCGTAAGGCACAGGGACGTGGCTGCCTTGGTGGTGAGCGAGTGTGGAACCTGTCCTGACTTTGGCACGTTTGTTGTTATTTATTT
>SRHC01002387.1:262542-280192 GCA_004794325.1 Pomacea maculata | reverse complement strand
AGGTTCACCTTTTGTGTAAGAACCTTAAGGGTAAAGTAGCTATTAATGTTGCCCTCTATATAACAGAATGTCTGAAAATGAGGACATCATGACAGTGTACATATAATTACTTAGCACTGAATGTCATTATACTGTTTATCATTTAACTAAAAACCAAATACAACTAAAAGGCTGATCATGTACAGCAACCCACTGTTAATATGCATGTAACATACAATATAAGAGGTTGGTGTGAACCAAATGGTATCTGGAAATTGTAAATTACACATGTAAGATCTGTATGACATGTGCATTACATGAGGTATGGGGATGAATGTCTGAGTCTTGTCTGATTGTTATTATTATTTGATGTTGATGTGGGCCAGATGGCCTCCTAAAAACTAAATGAAATAAAAAAAAGACACAGAATTGAAAAGTAAGAAGAACAAGGAAGACGATATCAGATATTTAAAATAAAATGAAGAATACTCCTGTAGCAGTTGTATTCAACAACAATAATAATAATAATAACAACCATAAAAAAACACACAAAAACACACAAACACACAGACACACACACACACACAAACACATAAACACACACAGACACACACACACAAACACACAGACACACACACAAACACACAAACACACACAGACACACACACACACAAACACACACAGACACACACACAAACACACACACACAAACACACACACACACAAACACACAAACACACACACACAAACACACACACAAACACACAAGCACAAGAAAGACAACTCGTGGCCGGTTATCTGCCCGGCAAGATGGCGTAGCACTGGCGGCTGCATCATCACTAATTTGTATTCGTTTTCCTTCCTTTGTTTTGTGCGGAGGGGAAGACATTATAAGCGAGGGAGAATAGTTTAGTCGACTTTTAATCGTTTTTGTGAATGTTTTTCTTAGCGGGATGGACATGGATGTCATCTTGACTCTCATTGGTCCATGACTGATGTCACCTGTCTAAGTTATTTTTATTTGTACTGGTCACTGTAGAGGCTTTATTCAGTTTCCATAGCAGCAAAAAAGATTTAAAAATTATTCTCCTAAATAATTCCGTTGTATGAATGAATGACAAACACCAGGAATAAATTATAATTTTATATCCCATAATATTCCTCCCATTTCTGACGCTGCAGCTTCGTCTAGGGGAATGGAAGGGTTCAAGTTTCATGTCACAAAATCTCCGAAAACAAAATGTCCCGAGGTCAAGGCCTGCGCTGTCCCATCTCATTTCACACCCTCCAGTTGTCTCCCCTCCAATTCTCTCCCCTCCAGTTGTCTGTGACAGGAGCTCGGCACATCGTGCAGGCAGAGTTGTCTGCCGCGGACACAGGCCGCCCTGAGAAGACCAGCGCCAGGGGACACACGCTCCTACAGAAGTGGTTGACATGCAGTGAGTAGGGGTGCCCCCTACAGGGACCCGAGGCTGGCGACCTGCACGTCCTGCTGTCAGCTGCTCTCCCGCCTGTCGGGCCGTCATGAGACTGGCCACCACCTGACCTTCAGGGGACTGGAGACCTGGAGATGCAGCCTTGAGGGGTCTGCACCTTGTGAAGTGGAGGTGGAGCAACAGAATCAGTGAGGCCCCATGACGGGGCCGTCAGGACTGGCGATACACGGGACGCCCTCACAGGGCCGGACACTCAGCAAGTTGAGGAGGGGAAACCCACAGGGGCCGTGGACAAGCAGACATACACCGACAATGTACGGACACTCACAGGGGACACAGCAAAGGAAGACTGACAACTTACGGAGACCCACAGGGATTGCGGTCAC
The DNA here is from genome assembly GCA_004794325.1 of Pomacea maculata. Taxonomy (NCBI): domain Eukaryota; kingdom Metazoa; phylum Mollusca; class Gastropoda; order Architaenioglossa; family Ampullariidae; genus Pomacea; species Pomacea maculata. Next base: position 278,391 of record SRHC01002387.1, on the reverse strand, counting down.
TACAGAGAGGGCCGGTGATTCCAGGAGACGTTCCCTAGTTTGCAGGTGGTCACGTGTGCTTGCATGCTACACACCGGCACGTGTAGCACGTGCAGACCTTTCTCGTTGTGCCCCTCCTCCCGCTGCCAGCTCTCAAAATATTTTGCAAGCAATTTCAAACGAAGCCATGCATGAGGCAAACAGTAATCTCGTTATCTCCCCTGTGCTTAGTCAGGTGACCCGTCCCATGATTCCTCGCGGGGTTTGAACTTTGAAGGCCGCGCTTATCTCCCCGCAAAACTGTGAGAGCCGGGAGGGGGAGGTAGTGGGGGCTGGGGGGCTGCCCGCCGATTGCGTGGCCAAAGCACGAACAGTGTGGAGGCCCCCAAGTGACGGCCAGCAGACAGACAGACAGGGACAGACAGACAGGGACAGACAGGGACAGACAGACAGACAGGGACAGACAGCCTCTGCCCCACACACTCCTTGTTCTGACGGCCGCAGACAGGGATCCTGTATCATGGACACGGACACTAGAGCTCACTTTCTGCCCCACTCCAGCGCGCGGCCAAAGTTGAGAGGTCAAGTGACGCACAAAATCAATTTAGCCGGCGATTGCCTCCCCCCCACCACCTCCTCCACCACCATCACCACCACCTCCTCCTCCCTGTCATAACTGTGCTCGCCACGCTGCAGTGCTTCCAACAGCAGGGGTGGTATTGGGGGTGTGGGGATGGAGGGACTGCGGCTGATGCGCTTGAGAAGTGGAGCTGAGGATGGGGCGAGCGGTAGGCGATGGCACGAGAGGAGCAGACGACACCGTCGCCAGTCCCTCCCTGTAGTCGACTCGTTAGTCGTCTTGCACGTTCCTGAGCCACACACACGCAGCGCGTGCAGAGTATGCGACTGAGCACAACGTGAGTCAAGTGAGGAACAAACAACATGGCGACAGAAACTAACAACATGGCCACAGGAACAAACAACATGGCCACAGAGCAGCAATGGTCAGTGACGTGCAAGCTACTGAAGACACAACAGTGACGTCACAAAGTTTCCTGTCATGGCGACGGACCTCTGACAGTGACTACAGTTTTCTGTGAGAAACATTCTCCTGATGTGAAGTGTTGCTACACACTGTCTGCCAGTCATCTGACACTGTCTGTAGACACACGTGTACACGTTCACACATGCATGTAGACACACGTGTACATATTCACACACACGTGTGCATATTCACACACACGTGTACACATTCACACACACGTGTACACGTTCACACACGTGTACATATTCACACACACGCGTGTACACATTCACACACGTGTACTTATTCACACACACACGCGTGTACATATTCGCACACACGCGTGTACACATTCACACACGTGTACTTATTCACACACGTGTAATATTCACACACACGTGTACTTATTCACACACGTGTACATATTGACACACGTGTACATATTGACACACGTGTACATATTCACACACGCGTGTACATATTCACACACGCGTGTACATATTCACACACGTGTGCACATTCACACACACGTGTACACATTCACACATGTCAGTGACGTGTACAAGTTTGTATAAAAGTCTTACATCCAAACAGGCGGTGTCTACTTACGTGTGCCTGTGCTTGCACGTGTATGTGTGATTCCGTGTGTGTGTGTGTGTTGTTTACATGTTTGTGTGTGTCTTAATGTGTGTAGCAGTGTTTACATGTGTCATGTGTGTGCACCTGTGTTTGTGTGTGTGATGATGTGGATACACCGACACTGACGGTCTACAAAGAGAGAAACAGAAAATACGAGGATTGTGGATTGCTGCCTCTCCTGCCTGGTGTCCATGGTGACTCCTGACATCAGCCTCACCCTCCGACCGCCACTGCAGCCCCGGAAATAAGATTTGGGGGAGAAAAGTGAAAGATGTATGACGGGGAAACAACGGCCGCACTGCACCACTGCCCGCAGCTGACAGGACAAATACAGCGCCCCCAGCACGGAAGTGGGCCGCGCTAGCAAAACACGGGGAAGGGGAGGCCACTCTAGGCGGCAGCGACAGGCACATGGCGACATCTAGTGAGCAGCGTGTCCGTGATGAATGGCGCGGGTAGGGGAGGCAAGTGGACTCCAAGCAGCAAAAGATGAAGAAGCGAGATGTGGCGAGTGCCAGGGCGGCCAAGCAAGATGGCGGCTGCGGAGGAAGTGGGAAGTTGAAGACACCACGTGGTCCACCAAGACATCGGCCGCCGGGCGAGGAGGACGAGGAACGATCGAAGGCGAGGAACGGGGATGAAAGGTTACCGTCGTCATCGATGACCCAGGGGAGGTAAGTCGCTCGAGAAAAGTAAAACGCCGATCAGGAGAACGGGAAGGTAGATCAAGGGGAGAGAAAAGCGATGGAAGGTCAGTTGTGGTCAAGGTCTGGAGAAGCGAGGAATCGATCACGTGACTGGATGAGTCCACCTAAGTCACAGTCGATGAAGGCCAGTGGGAAATCGATTGGTGGAAATTTAATTAATGTGACCTTGGGGCGGGGACTGTGTGAGGGGACCGTGGGGCGGGGACTGTGCGAGGGGACCGTGGGGCTGAAGGAGTTTGACTGACCTCATCACAAACTTCGTCACAAAGCAGTGCGCGCCATGTTGTGATCGTCACATCTCTCACATCTCACCATAGTGTTTACAGGTGTTTGTGTTGACAGTCAGGCAGGTGTCAGCGACTGTGGAGTTTAAAGGCAACAGATGGAGACTGCTGCGTGTAGAGTGCTGCCCTCTTGTTACGTAACACAATAGTTGCTGGGGAGCTGTGACGTGTGCTAGAGAGGTCGCTGTACCTGTACCTGTGTAGTCTGGACATTTAAACACTGTTAGGACACCTGGGGCAAGATGGCAGGCTGATGACTGACACAGGTGACAGGGCATGTCGGGTGGCCCCTCCAGAAAGTGCAGTTGTACAAGCAGCTGACAAGACTTGTGACAGTTCGCCGCTGTTGTGAGAGCTGTGACGCACTGTCTCACCTTCTCTCCTGTGAGTCGTTTGATCAGCTTGACGGAAACAACCCTACCTTTGGACACCCGTAAACACGAGACTACGTCACCACAACAAAATACCTGTAATGTAGCGAAACCATCACAAGATAATAAAGGTAATAAACATAAAGGTAATAAACATAAAGATAATAAACCCTTAATATGCCCAATCCACGTCACTCTACCCGTACCCTGGAATTCCCACATTCCGTCTTGTGGACTACAGAAGGTTTGAGTGTTTACAAGGTGTGAATGAGTGTTTACAGTGCTGTTGTCTGACATGACATGGAGGCTTGTGACAGTGACATGATGCTATAACGTTACAGTGCCGCTGTCTGACATGACGGAGACTTGTGACAGTGACATCACGCCATAACGTTACAGTGCTGTTGTCTGACATGACATGGAGGCTTGTGACAGTGACATCACGCCATAACGTTACAGTGCTGTTGTCTGACATGACATGGAGGCTTGTGACAGTGACATCACGCCATAACGTTACAGTGCTGTTGTCTGACATGACGGAGACTTGTGACAGTGACATCACGCCATAACGTTACAGCGCTGTTGTCTGACATGACATGGAGGCTTGTGACAGTGACATCACGCCATCTCGTTACAGCGCTGCTAACAAGACATGAAGGATGTGAGGTCACTGACAGAGACGTGTGTATGGCAGGACATAAGTGTGTCACGTGAGTGTCAGTAAGTGAATATGACACCCCTGTATCCGGAGAAAGGAAAGTTGCCAAGTGAGTGTCAGATGTCCGACATGCTGGCTGTCAGGCGGGGCGGCTACAAGCCAGTGGCTTCCTCACGCTCCGTCCTTCATACTCCAGCGCGTCACCGCCAGTGGGAGGGGAGGGAAGCCAGGGGAGGAGAGGGGAGGGAAGCCAGGGGAGGCAAGCGGTGCTGTGCGACTGTTTGTAAACTCTTGTCGTATCGATCTGACGCACGGGAGGAGAAGTCGGGGGGAAAGCAAAGCGCAAGGAGAAGGAGGAGAAAGAAAATTGTTATTGATTTTTATTCCCGGGTCCGCAGATATGGCGGCCAGAGTCACGGAGGTGATATCCGCACAACTCTTTGTGTTATCAATCAAAATAGACGAGAGTTACACCCCTTTCATCCTATGGGAGATCTTCTTTGCCGCGTTTTGCCTGCAGCTTCTGTGTGTGTATTGGAGCCTTGTGTGATTAGTGTGTAGTGATTAGTGTTATTGGAGCCTTCTGTGATTAGTGTGTAGTGATTAGTGTTATTGGAGCCTTGTGTGATTAGTGTGTAGTGATTAGTGTTATTGGAGCATTGTGTGATTAGTGTGTAGTGATTAGTGTTATTGGAGCCTTGTGTAGTTAGTGTGTAGTGATTAGTGTTATTGGAGCATTGTGTGATTAGTGTGTAGTGATTAGTGTTATTGGAGCATTGTGTGATTAGTGTGTAGTGATTTGTGTCTATCAGAGCCTTTTGTGATTAGTGTGTAGTGTTCTGTGTCTATCAGCGCCTTATTCAATGTATGTATGTGTTGTGTGACACATCACGTTTCCACTAAAGTCTGTTTCTCCTGGTCACGTGTGACACGAACTTATCATTAAGGATTGCGGTTATTCGTCGATTACATTCAGCTGCTATGGTAACGGGCTTTTCTGTGGATGTAACCCTGGAGCTGCCTTTAAACCCGTAGACCAGGGATGCCCAACCTACGGCCCGCGGGCCATATCCGGCCCGCGACGCGGTGCCATCCGGCAGTGCAGGAAATCGACATGATAGTAATAAAAAAAAAAGACCTAAAAAAACGAAAAAAAGGGAAGAAGAAGTATTTATCCCTACGTAGGGGCGTCTCTCAATCTTTTTTTTCGATGGACGAACATTTCGATTCAGTGCTCCGACTTGGTGTCTCTACGATGAGGCCGGACATTCAGAAGTTGGTTTGGGGTAAACAACTTCAAATATCTCACTAATTACTACATAATTAATGGCAAGAACAACTTGTTTCTAATAAAAAATGGTATCTGCTCTATTTTTTTTCTATTTTTGTATTTTTGCGGTGAAGCGGCCCGTGACACGCATGTCGGAAATGTGTATGGCCCGCAGGCCGATAAAGGTTGGGCATCACTGCCGTAGACGATAGAGGCATTCAACCCTCTACCCGTCCGTCCTTATCCCGTAGTGTCTAGTGCAGACCTGGGCAAGTGCCGGCCCGCGGGCCCGCCCGCCAGTATATACACTATACATACAGTATTGGGTAAAACTGAGTTAACTATATTAGTCCGGCCCTCTAACACCATCCCAATTTCTCATGCGGCCCCTTGGGAAAATTAATTGCCCACCCTGGTCTAGTGTCTGATGATCTACTCATCCTAGTTCTTCACTACAACATTTTCTATTACACTTGCATCAGACTTTTCTTGTGGGGCAGCTTTCTGCTGCTGCCTTCTGGGACAGCGCCACCTGTTGTGGTGTAACACAGGAAGTCACCAACAGCTGTCAGGTGATCAGACAAGAGGTCAACTGCCGTGAGGACTTCAGACAAGTCGTGAGGTGTGTATTGAGGGATGAGGTGTGTATTGAGGGATGAGGTGTATATTGAGGGATGAGGTGTGTATTGAGGCACACACCATGTTTATTGTCATACACTGTGTGACAGGAACACGCTATCTCTCTAATCACACCCTGTACCCTCTAGTGTTAACGGGTACATTCCGTGTTCATACAATCTACCCTGTGGACTACACTTTCTACCCTATATGCCAGTGACACATTGTGCGTCACAGCTGTGTACTTTTCCTTGTAGGAAAGACACTGAATGTCAATATGAACTGTGAGAAAACCTGATTGTGTACATCACCTGTAAACTCAATCAACAACATTTTCACAAGTACTAACAAGACGTTCACAGGAGGGCCCTTCATGAGAGGATGATACTAGCACAGCTGTGACATCTTCACAGCAGCAATGGCCTCATAGGTTTCCTCTCCCTGCTCAGGGTGGAGTACAATTTTTTCCCAGTGTGCCATTCGGAAACAGCTCACACCTTTGTAACTAATCAAACATCAATAATAAAATACAAACAAACATCAACAACACATCACACACCCGTATCCACGTCAGCGCTAACCTAACACACTCACAATCTCAGTGATTCACCAAGCCACCATTCAGCGCCGTGTGGCTGAAACAACAGGTTGTTTACTGGCGGCTATCGACATTGTTTACTTCTTGTAATCACAGGCACATGTTGGCTGAATTGTTTGATAAACATGTCTTTAAATATGAAGAACACCGTGACATCCAATACTCTCGCACTGCCTGTGACACACCGTGACATCAACACTCCATGTGACACACCGTGACATCAACACTCCCGCACTCCCTGTGACACATTGACACGCTGACATCATCAAACAGATCGTTAGTGCGTACAATACATCAAACCACCTGCTACCACCAAACACCTGTACCTCCTTGACCCTTTGTTGTTCTCCTTTCACGTGACGTGTAGATGTAAGATGTAGATGTAACATGTAGATGTAAGATGTACATGTAACATGTAGAAGCAACATGTAGATGTAACATGTCGATGTAACACTCAGTTACAGATTTGCTCTCTAGTGTAAAATAAACAATTGTCATGACAATGTCTCTCGCTAGAGACAAGAAACAGTTTTTTTGTTAAAGTTTTAGGAGGCTTGCCCCCCCTGGCCCCTCCCCACCATCCACTTATCGGATCTGTCGTTGCCTCCATTTTCTGCACAGAGGGAGCTGACTGTAAGCTGAACAGCCAATCAAATTTCACGAGCACTTAAACTGCAAGCAATCAGGTGTGAGATGCCAGCCTCGCGGCCTGGGGCCACCGTTGGCGGTTGGAGAGGCACGGAGGGGTGTGTTGGGGGGAGGGTAGCATCCTGCAAGTGAGCAAGTGTTTGTCTTTCGACTCATCCTGCAGCTGTGATGGCAGCCGCCCATCTTGTCGGCGCCTCTGACCTCTTAGTGCAAGCGGCTGGCGACGAGAGATGCAAAGAAAGGTCGTCACTTATTCATTTACCACAGAGCACTCTGACTCACACCTCCTCAAGCCGACTGGAGACAGGGGGAGAGACAGAGACGGTGAAAAGAAGGAGCGGGGGAGGGAGGAGGAACAGATCACGTGACCCAGTGAATGTCCTGCACTTATCTGCCTCGGAATCACTGCACGTGGAAATTGATTTCTCCATGGCGGCTGGCGGCAAGACTGCGGGGAGCGCCATCTACAGATGGAAAGAAAACATTGCTTCCGGTGTTGTTATGGCTTGATGTTGTACTGTGTTGTGTTGTTATGGCTTGATGTTGTACTGAGTTGTTATGACTTGATGTTGTACTGTTTTGTGTTGTTATGACTTGATGTTGTACTGAGTTGTTATGACTTGATGTTGTACTGTGTTGTGTTGTTATGGCTTGATGTTGTAATATGTTGTACTGTACTGAGTTGTTACGGCTTGATGTTGTACTAAGTTGTTATGACTTGATGTTGTACTGTTATTGTACTGTGCTGTTATTACTTCATGTTGTACTGTGTTATTGTTGTATCATGCTGTACTGTCTTGTACTGTGTTGTCATGGGTTAGTGATGTACTGTTATATTGCTGTGCTGCTATGACTTTATGCTGTACTGCCATACTGTACTGTCGTGTTGTACTGCCATACTGTACTGTCGTGTTGTGTTGCCATACTGTACTGTCGTGTTGTACTGCCATACTGTACTGTCGTGTTGTACTGCCATACTGTACTGTCGTGTTGTACTGCCATATTGTACTGTCGTGTTGTGTTGCCATACTGTACTGTACTGTCGTGTTGTGTTGCCATACTGTACTGTACTGTCGTGTTGTATTGCCATACTGTACTGTCGTGTTGTGTTGCCGTAGTGTACTGTCGTGTTGTGTTGCCATACTGTACTGTACTGTCGTGTTGTATTGCCATACTGTACTGTACTGTCGTGTTGTGTTGCCGTAGTGTACTGTCGTGTTGTATTGCCATACTGTACTGTACTGTCGTGTTGTATTGCCATACTGTACTGTACTGTCGTGTTGTTTTGCCGTAGTGTACTGTCGTGTTGTGTTGCCATACTGTACTGTACTGTCGTGTTGTGTTGCCGTAGTGTACTGTACTGTCGTGTTGTACTGCCATACTGTACTGTCGTGTTGTACTGCCATACTGTACTGTCGTGTTGTACTGCCATACTGTACTGTCGTGTTGTACTGCCATACTGTACTGTCGTGTTGTACTGCCGTACTGTACTGTCGTGTTGTACTGCCGTATTGTACTGTACTGTCGTGTTGTACTGCCATACTGTACTGTACTGTCGTGTTGTATTGCCATACTGTACTGTACTGTCGTGTTGTATTGCCATACTGTACTGTACTGTCGTGTTGTGTTGCCGTAGTGTACTGTCGTGTTGTATTGCCATACTGTACTGTACTGTCGTGTTGTATTGCCATACTGTACTGTCGTGTTGTATTGCCGTAGTGTACTGTCGTGTTGTGTTGCCATACTGTACTGTACTGTCGTGTTGTGTTGCCATACTGTACTGTACTGTCGTGTTGTATTGCCGTAGTGTACTGTCATGTTGTGTTGCCATACTGTACTGTACTGTCGTGTTGTGTTGCCATACTGTACTGTACTGTCGTGTTGTATTGCCGTAGTGTACTGTCGTGTTGTGTTGCCATACTGTACTGTACTGTCGTGTTGTGTTGCCATACTGTACTGTACTGTCGTGTTGTATTGCCATACTGTACTGTACTGTCGTGTTGTATTGCCATACTGTACTGTACTGTTGTGTTGCCATACTGTACTGTACTGTCGTGTTGTGTTGCCATACTGTACTGTACTGTCGTGTTGTACTGCCATACTGTACTGTCGTGTTGTACTGCCATACTGTACTGTCGTGTTGTGTTGCCATACTGTACTGTACTGTCGTGTTGTGTTGCCATACTGTACTGTACTGTCGTGTTGTATTGCCATACTGTACTGTCGTGTTGTGTTGCCGTAGTGTACTGTCGTGTTGTGTTGCCATACTGTACTGTACTGTCGTGTTGTACTGTCATACTGTACTGTCGTGTTGTGTTGCCATACTGTACTGTACTGTCGTGTTGTACTGCCATACTGTACTGTCGTGTTGTATTGCCATACTGTACTGTCGTGTTGTATTGCCATACTGTACTGTACTGTCGTGTTGTACTGCCATACTGTACTGTCGTGTTGTACTGCCATACTGTACTGTACTGTCGTGTTGTATTGTGATACTGTACTGTACTGTCGTGTTGTGTTGCCGTACTGTACTGTACTGTCGTGTTGTACTGCCATACTGTACTGTACTGTTGTGTTGTGTTGCCATACTGTACTGTACTGTCGTGTTGTACTGCCGTACTGTACTGAACTGTCGTGTTGTACTGCCATACTGTACTGTACTGTTGTGTTATGTTGCCATACTGTACTGTACTGTCGTGTTGTATTGCCATACTGTACTGTACTGTTGTGTTGTGTTGCCATACTGTACTGTACTGTACTGTCGTGTTGTGTTGCCATACTGTACTGTACTGTCGTGTTGTACTGCCGTACTGTACTGTACTGTCGTGTTGTACTGCCGTACTGTACTGTACTGTCGTGTTGTATTGCCATACTGTACTGTACTGTCGTGTTGTACTGCCATACTGTACTGTACTGTCGTGTTGTATTGCCATACTGTACTGTACTGTCGTGTTGTGTTGCCATACTGTACTGTACTGTCGTGTTGTACTGCCGTACTGTATTGTCATGTCATGCTGTATCGCCATCTCCTGTGTTCCCTGTATTGTCAGGTATTGTTGTACTGTCCTGTACAACTGCCAGCTACACTCCTGCCTTTATTGTTGTTTGTGAGGGATGACTGAAGAACAGCAGTTGTCCCTCGTGGTAGCCGTTAGTTCCATTCCTGCCAGCTTTTGCAGCAGACCTTCTTCAGCATCGTAGCCTAGACCAGCATGCACGTTGTACATACGAGTCCTCTTACAATTCCAAACTGTCGACATAGCAGTGCTGATAAATCTGATAAACTGTATACATTATAAACTTTGTACACAGTACTGCTAGTGAGCTGTGTGAGACTAGTGTGTATACGTACCAGCAGCTTCATTCTTAGCTTCCATACACACGAGTGCGCTGAGCCTCGCACACAGACACACATCGAGAAAACGGTCCTTGTGGACTGTATGAACGGTCCTTGTGGACTGTGTGAACGGTCCTTGTGGACTGTGTGAACGGTCCTTATAGACTGTATGAACGGTCCTTGTGGACTGTATGAACTGTCCTTGTGGACTGTGTGAACGGTCCTTATAGACTGTATGAACTGTCCTTGTGGACTGTGTGAACGGTCCTTACATATAGACTGTATGAACGGTCCTTATAGACTGTATGAACGGTCCTTGTGGACTGTGTGAACGGTCCTTGTGGACTGTATGAACGGTCCTTGTGGACTGTGTGACCAGACCAGACCAGACGACACAGGGGAAAATGAGCGAAAGAATACCGGGGTTGTCACCCCTTCCTCTATCATCAGACCTTGAGAGACAGAGACCGGAGATTACAGTGAGGACGCTTAACATGGATGGGGTTAAGCTGATGTCACGGGTCCCACACGGTCAGATTCCCAAACAGAACAAGGCCAGGCGGGCTGAAGATAGCGGGTAGGCCGCACTTGCCTTCCCTGCATATTTATGCGCTGGTGGCCGACCGCTGTCCCTCCCAATCTTCTTTATGATGGAGGAAAAAAATAGTCCTTGCCACGGGACGTCGCTGTTGTTTATCACGTCAGACCCCAGCCATTCTAGTCACGTGGCCTTGCATGAGCCCTGGGGTCGTAAGCCCGTGGAAATGAGATGGGGCTGGCGGCTATCACTTGCATTTTATCTCCGCCCAGCCTGCCTTCCTCACTGATGTCCACATAACCCAGGATTCCTCCAAGCCTTTGTTTCTTTGATCTTTTTTTCCTTTCCTCCCTTCCAATACAAAAAGGGAAAAAAGTTTTGTCTCTAGTCTCACCGTTTGTCCTGACTGAAATCGCGGACCGGGGGAGGGAACAGGTTAATTTTTGCCCTCGTCAGCAGTTGCCATCAAGACTACCAACGGCTGACACACGAGGGGTTGTTGAGGCGAAACAAAGATGAGTGACACAATAGATGTCACAAGACACAGAAGCCCAAGGTCAAGGCTTTTTTCACAAAATTCCTGGAGAACAAAGCCGTTGGTAAAGTCGGTTTGACCACGGACGTGTATAGTGGACTGCCGTCTGTCTGCCGAGACCAACACTTAGCCTCTTACCATGTTCTCCACTGTAAGTCTCGGCGAGCCTTAACAATGAATGGGACTTAACCGGAAGCTTTGTATACACCAGCCTCGTTCTAGTTATTAATTGGGAAAACAATCATCTGCAAGCAGTCCAATAATACAAGTTCGTGGTACGACAGCGAGACTGACCTGGTCAAAATAATGTTGAATTCCAGGTTATGTCTATAACTCTTTACTCTCCTCTCTCTCTTTATAACTCTTTTCTCCTCTCTCTTTATAACCATCCTTCTATTTCTCTCTCATTACTTCTTCCTTCCACTTCAGTTCTTCCAACTTTTTCTTCTGTACCCTGTCATTGTTGTCTTTATCCTTCTCTCTCTCATTACTAGCTATTACTCATTTATCTCCTTTTCTCTGTGTGTCATCAATTGCTGTTATTCCCCAGTTTCCCCAGTCTCTCTCCTCTGTCTCTGTCTCCTACTCAAACACGTCATACATGTGTAACGGTTCATACACGCACACACGCACACCCATGCCAGGCCGGCCTGTCGGTAGACGCGGTCAGCTGGAATGGTTCATCACACGTTTCGTTGTTTTAACTCTATTTTGCCTCTCACTCTGTTTAAGATTTGCCGGCATGCAGCACCATTCCCATTCCCCTGACGACCTCAGCAGTGTGCGGGGTTAAGGCCGGCATCAGTGGTCGACATTGTTCTGTCCTCGCCCTCCATTTGGTTCTCCATATCTGCAAGGACACGCATGCAAATAGCACTTGTTGACGCGCACTTGATATTCCGGCCTGTCCGCCACCATTTCCAATCCTACTTTTCAGAAATCTGCTGGCGTCCTTCTCTGTCTTCTCCTCTTCCGGTCACGACCTCGCCAGCTTCCCTCGGCACGGGATGAGGACGAGAGCAGGGCGAGGACAAGACAACGCCTGACGGCGCGCGCACCCACGTCAAGCAGGGATCGGGGCTGACGGCTGGAAATGAAAACATTTGGCATTGCGCATGTCAGCAGACCACCAGAGGCTCGTGTCTTCAAATGAAACCGTTTGACATCCTGAATTCCGGACTTTGCTTACAGCCGGGGGAGCCAAGTCGGGCACGGGTGGGGGGGGGAGGAGGGGGGCAGGGAGGGGAAGGAGAGGGAGAGCGGTAGTAGGTTTAACCCCGGGTTAGGAATAGACATGAACAGGGTTACATCTGCAGTAGGTGTAGGTCAGACAACAACCCCCGGGTCCTGTCACGATGGCAGCATCCGCGTCTGGAGAGCACAGAGTCACCACGATACCTCTGTAGTGGTGGATTCATCAGGGTGTGGGGTGGGATGGGGACAGCCTACAGAACTCCCCTCTACCTGGTGCAAGGCAACCTGACAGGTGTAGCATGTAGAGAGATAATGTTTTACAGCCTCTGTAACCACTGCAGGCCATTGGCCAGGCGCGCTCTCCAGGACGACGACCAGACGGCACAGGGTCAGGGTCAGGGTCAGGGTCAGGGTCATCAATGACTTCCTGCAGCACCAAGTCAACGGCTTGGACTGACTGACCTTTCCCCACCTGAATACCATTCAACATCTGTCGGGGGGGGATGTCCTGGGTCAGTCTTAGAGCCGATCGCCCCCAACCTCCCGCAGCTGACCTCAACCAGTTCCTTCAGCACGAGTGGCAGGCGACTCCTCAAAGGACTGAGAGAGCAGAGGCTCGTCCATGAGACAACATGTCTTCCTGCCTTCAGGCCAGAGGTGGACACCCACGATATCGACTTTCTTCTTTTTTTCTTCTATCACTTTTCTGAATTTTGAAGATACAGGTTATGTCAGTCCAAGTTCAAATACTTGTTGCTAAAATGATTTGGTTCAATAGAACTGGTTGATGATGTTTCATTCAAGGAATAAACCAATGTTCTGATTCAATGTTATTGTCTGTGTGTTTATTGGCACTAAACAGGCTTTCCATTGCTTTGAGCAGTATATGTAAACAATTGTTTATCACAACACGGAGGAAGCGGCGCCGGAAGGTGACTAAGATCGCAGCGATTGGCCAGGAAACCAGTTGGTCAAGTAATCAACATGGACAGATGTCAGATGACAAGACAGCTGTGTATGGTGACAAGACAGCTATGTATAGTGACAAGACAGCTATGTATGATGACAAGACAGCTGTGTATGGTGACAAGACAGCTATGTATGATGACAAGACAGCTATGTATGGTGACAAGACAGCTGTGTATGGTGACAAGACAGCTGTGTATGGTGACAAGACAGCTGTGTATGGTGACAAGACAGCTGTGTATGGTGACAAGACAGCTATGTACGGTGACTACAAATGTTGACAGTTCGGGTGCTGGTGTTGGTAGAGTTAGCAGCCACTCGTAGCAACCATGACAACCATCGTGTCAACGGCGGAGTTTTTCAGCCAATCAAATGAATTGTTGAGGTCATGGACTGGCTGAACCGAAAGGTCGGCCGCCCCCACCTCAGTGCCCCATGTTGGGAAACTGCCCCGCGGCCCCCGCAACAAACCCCCCGCAGACAAAATCAGGATGAAAGTGCAAATCGGTGAGCGATCGTCCAGTCCATCAGCGATGGCGGCCGACGTTTGTGGGAATATTTGCTGAGAGTTGCGCCGCCTGTGTGCAGCTGGCAAACACGATGAACATCCACAAACTGAATTCACACAAGTGTTCCTTGAATCCAGTCCGCAAGTCAAAGCGTTAAGACAGACACAGCTGGGTCCGAGCATTACTACAGAATACCCCGGGAGTCGCATTATTTGGGTAACCTTGGTAACTTCCTTCTTTCCATCCGTATCTCAGAAGTTTTCAATCATAAATAAACATTAACAACGACAGGTGTGACTGAAATGATAGGTCGTAGAGGTCTTACACAGACGGAGCTGTAGCACCTTCTGTAGCTGGAACCATGGGCCTTAGGGTCTCCCAGGAGTGGAACTATGGCACGTGCCGCGAAGAAAGTAGGTTTATTTTTGGAGGGGGAGGTGGGAGGTTACACTGACTTGCAAACCTTGATTGTGATTAATATCGTGTGATTGCGATAATAATGATTCATTTTTCAAAATGAGGTTTGTTGCTTGTGAGGTGTTGCTTTGTCCTTGACCACTGCATGCTGTGATGCTACCACCGTGTGTGCGCGCGCGTGTGTGTGTGTAGCTGCCCTCACGTGCCTCATCCTTTTTTCCGTAAATTGCGATACGAAGGTCTTTCACTGTTACCATGGAGTTTGCATCCCCCAAGCATCTTCCTACGCTACAGCAACAACCACACCATCGCTCTTACCACTGCATTCATCTTGCAGGCGGCAATAATAGACTAATAATCACGAGAAGAACATTTCCCCGCGTGCAGGTGAGTTCAATCTCACTAAGGTCACTGCGCAGCCGCATCAAGCAGCAGCAACATCGACACCTCGACTACTGCTGTAGCTGCAGCAACTACTGCCGGTCCTTACTAGCAGTCCCTCCGAGTAACTGTCAACTGTTCCTGTCAGAAGAACGAAGCCATGGAGATGAGCAAATGTGAGCAAATATTAGCACCTGTACTCTGGGCTTTCTGTCTTTCATCTGCCAGCCGGCAACATGCAGCACGTCTGGGTGGCCACGTGACCATTCCACAGCACAGTACAGGGGAGAGTGTGTGTGTGAGTGTGTGTGTGATCGTGTGTGAGTGTGAGTGTGAGTGTGTGTGTGATCGTGTGTGAGAGTGTGTGTGATCGTGTGTGTGAGTGTGTTAGTGTGTGTGAGTGTGTGTGTGTGATCGTGTGTGTGAGTGTGAGTGTGTGTGTGTGAGTGTGTGTGATCGTGTGTGTGTGTGATCGTGTGTGTGATCGTGTGTATGTGTGTGTGATCGTGTGTGTGATCGTGTGTGTGTGTGTGAGTGTTAGTGTGTGTGATCGTGTGTGAGTGTGTGTTTGTGAGAGTGTGTGCGTGTGAGAGTGTGTGTGTGATCGTGTGTGTGAGTGTGAGTGTGTGTGTGTAGGGGGAGGGGGAGAATGTCGAGTTGTAGACCTGCAGTCACTCCACTGAATTCCAAATTAAAATGAAGTGCCCTTAGGGTTATTATCGCCGTCGTTGTCAGCACTGTCATCAAAAGCAGCAAAGTTGTTGTCAGTTGTTGCTTTTCCCTCAAAGTCAGACCTATTTCTCGTGGAACACTCTTATAATACAGTTCTCGTGGAACACTTATAATACAGTTCTCGTGGAACACTTATAATGCAGTTCTCGTGGAACACTTATAATGCAGTTCTCGTGGAACACTCTTATAATACAGTTCTCGTGGAACACTTATAATGCAGTTCTCGTGGAACACTCTTATAATGCAGTTCTCGTGGAACACTTATAATGCAGTTCTCGTGGAACACTCTTATAATACAGTTCTCGTGGAACACTCTTATAATGCAGTTCTCGTGGAACACTCTTATAATACCGTTCTCGTGGAACACTTATAATGCAGTTCTCGTGGAACACTCTTATAATACAGTTCTCGTGGAACACTTATAATACAGTTCTCGTGGAACAC
>SRHC01002387.1:223707-253429 GCA_004794325.1 Pomacea maculata | reverse complement strand
ACAAACACTAATGTCAGAGAGTAGAGGTAAACACCACAAACACTAATGTCAGAGAGTAGAGGTTAACACTACAAACACTAACATCACAGAGTAGAGGTTAACACTACAAACACTAACATCACAGAGTAGAGATAAACACTACAAACACTAATGTCAGAGAGTAGAGGTAAACACCACAAACACTAATGTCAGAGAGTAGAGGTAAACACCACAAACACTAATGTCAGAGAGTAGAGGTAAACACCACAAACACTAATGTCAGAGAGTAGAGGTTAACACTACAAACACTAACATCACAGAGTAGAGGTAAACACTACAAACACTAACATCACAGAGTAGAGGTAAACACTGATATCACAGAGTAGATATAAGCACTACAAACACTAACATCACAGAGTAGAGGTAAAGTTCAAACATCTCCTGTAGTTCAAGAGAGTAAAGACCGGGTGAAGACAGTAGAGACCTGTGACTCTACAGACTAGAAGCAGGCTGAAAACTCTAGACACGTATCGTAACAGCGAGCGAAGTGCACATTTCGCCACCCCGGGTGGGACGTAGCGGTGCACCTGTGGGTGGTTCACCTGCCGAAGGTATGAGGAAAGCAATCAAAGGAGCTGCAAGGTGCGAGAACTTTACTAGACCGTTACCCAGGAGTGGAGGTTGTCTGGTGTCGCTAGGCGAGCGTCAACACCAAAGTACCCCGAGTGCATGTAGATGGCTGCTCAGTGTGGTGTGGAGATGCTGTGGTCGTACACCAAGGGGTGGGGAGTAGGGGTGGGGAGTAGGGGGGTAGGGTGGGACTCGGGGAGAGGGAGGGTGGTGTGTAGCCTGGCAGCAGGGCAGTAGACATGTTTCTTGCTGGTGGCCTGACGATGACAACATCAGCACCTTGACCCCGGGGTCAGACTATCGTCAAATGTGTCCCAGCTGAGGGGCAGAGTGTAAGATGGAGACAGGGGGACAACAACACGGGGACAGACAGACAGACAGACAGACAGACAGAACATGAAATACATTGTCTGTACGTGCATACGTGTATGTGCATGTGTACGTATGTGTGTTTGTGTGTGTGTGTGAGTAGACTGGTGTAAAGTATTCTCTCACTGTCTTTAATTGGCTTATTTTTAAGGTTCATTTTTTAACCTTGGTGGTATATTTCAGTCTGATCCAATTGTATGGGTTTTATTTCTTTTTGGGTTTTTTTTTTCATTTTGAACTGAGTATGGCAGGTTGTGCACCAGCTCTCGTTGGCGTGTTTTTGTGTGAATGACACTCGTTATACAGAACACGAACCCTGTGTCATATAAACAACCTTTTTAATTGCTAATTTACCTGTGGAACGCGCACAGTCGTTGTCAAGCCACCTACCCGCATCGTGCACGTGTCGGGTGGCGGGCACGTTACTGCCATCGACCAGTGAGTGAAGACGTGAAGTGATGCGTGCCTGGCGTCAACCGCCAGCAACAACCACTCGACAGACTCCGGCCCTCGTCACGGGCTCGCACCACCACCAGATAATAACGCCAGCAGCACGTGCAGGCTGTTGACGTCAGCACCCAGGGGGCGCAAATCAATGTGGTGGCCAGCAGCTGGGTGCTCGTTCTTTAATCTGTAATCAATGGCGGCTTTACGGCTGTGGGCAGAGCTCAGCACTAAGCCCCTGGAGATGAGCGGCGTTCACTCGCACCGACATGAACACTTCGTTCACTCGCCTACATCCGGGCACCCGCTGATTGTACCTCGTGACTGTCTCCCGCTTACAACTTACAATTGCTTGTGGTGGTGCTGGGCCCTTCTTTATGGCTCTTCATAATCAATCAACTCATCAATCAATCAGTCAATCAATGGCGCGGTCTCTCACTGAGATATTACAAGAATTATTAAAACAAATTAAACAAATAAATTAAACCGCAATTAGAACTACTGTCACGACCAGTTCAAACAAATTTAGACTGAGGAAAGCCAGACAACACCGACAATTAATTAGCTCACAGACAAAATTCTTACTCACTGGGAGACAAAATGTGGTCCCGAGGACCAACATGATACGTGCAGACAGTATTTTCTAAAGCAAGAGGTCTCCCCCAACCCTTACACTCCGGTGAGGGGGGCTTGTATTATTATTACTATTATTTTTATTTTTACTAGTGTTACACACGGTCTTGGGAAACACTTGTTTTCGTCTTGAAACAGCAAAAAATGGTTTAATGTCATTTTAATTCCGAGCAAATCCTGGTTACAGCTGTTGGGACTAGTTTGTGGCCACCTGTTTCATCTTAGTCGACATGAATTAGCCGGGATTAATAGTTGAGAGAGAGAGAGAGAGAGAGAAATAGGAGAGGGAGGACACTGGGGATCAATAGGCTGATTGTCGGTTTATTGCCTGGCCTCACCTCTGATTACATGTCAACACGAAAACTTTCGTCCACACAGTTGTCGTTCGTGTGTGTCTGTGTGTGACACGGTTTGTTTGTTTCTTGCTTTATAATGTGCGAGTGTTTATTGATGTTGTTTGCTTATTATACTTTATGGTTTAATACTATGTGTGTGTGAGTTTGTGTTATTCTGCGTGAGCAGTACTCTCCTTGTCACAGAGGGTCACGTGACGTAGCGCACCTCCTGTAATCAATGTGCAAATATTAATGTGCAGCATCTGCCTCCTGTAATTGTGAGATGACACATAGGTGCACACCTACACCCGCTGTCCGCCGCTGGTCCACATCGTCTGAGTCTTTGTGAACACTCGGTGGAAATCAGTGTCTGCTTCCCGGGTGCACCCTGCTTGCTACCTGCAGCCTCTCTCCACCATGAGTAAGTCCGTCTTCTCTACCCGTCCACACGCTAGTATGCCACCCGCCATCGTCTACAGGTTGTAGAAGCTACTCCTCTTTCACGGGCACCCACCCTGTTTCCTTTTTTCATTCGTTCCGAGGGTGGCTCACTCGTCTCCCAGCGTGTGTCCGATGTCAAGATAAGTTTGAAGTCGTTTAGTAGTGTTGATATGAGCAGCACAATGGCTACTAGTCCTGACAGTATTGTGAGTGACATGTCTGCTGTAGTTTTCATGACATGACTAGCGACATGTCTGTTTTCATGACATGACTAGTGACATGTCTGTTTTCATGACATGACTAGTGACATGTCTGCTGTAGTTTTCATGACATGACTAGTGACATGACTATAGTGACATGTCTGTTTTCATGACATGACTAGTTCTCACGAGGCCTCAGCGTGTGGACTGTTTGTCTGTCTGTGTGTGTGTGTGCCGACACCACTGATTGTGTGGATGTCTGTCTGTGAGTCTGCAGTCAAGCGTTTGTGTATTTGTACTCGTATGTGTGTTTGCTCGAGCTTGTACAAGTGTCTGTGTCCGTGTATGTGTCTGTCTGTATGTCTGTGTAGCACGCGTGTCTCTCTGTGACACTACAGACAACTCTAGAAGTCTGTTCAGACTGTGTTCACATCAGAGCCGCAGGTGATAGGGGTCGAGTGTAGCAAGTGTGTGTGTTAGTGCGTTAGTGCGTTAGTGTGTTAGTGTGTCCTCACTCACTGCCTCAGTCCTGTACAAAGATGAGTTACTCATCAACCCCGCGCCCTGTTGTGTCGTCAGTCTCGCTGACCTTCCGACTCACCTCTTTAATTCTGTTGTTCTGTCACGTGACAGGAAAGTACTCCCTGGTTAGGGGCTGCTACCACCCCGTCAACAGAGGGCGCTGGCGCTACATTCGCTGCCTGTGCCTCCTCGTCTTCGTCTTCTTCACCATGCTCTTCCTCCTTCTGGCCTCTTGCAGGCTCATACCACGTGACATGTACCACGTGACAGATATCGAGGATGCCCTCTTCTTTGACTGGCTGCACGGAGACTACTTCCGGTTGCGCGTGGAAGAGGAGCGGCAGAGCGTCACCGTTCCCAGCATCATCATCATTCAGCCCTCGCCCGACGCTCCCACCTCCTGCACCAACGACACCTACATTGTTGCTCTGGTTGCCTCCCTTCCAAGCGAGGCCTCCAGCAGACACACGGTACGAGTCACGTGGGGTCAAGCTGCCATCACACGCACCTGGCCTGCCACCGTCATCACGGCCGAGGTCAGACTCTTCTTCTTCCTGGGCAAGCCCCGGACAGACGCCGAGCTGCAGTGGATCCAGAAGGAAGCAGAGGATTTCCAGGACCTCGTGGTGATGGACTTCGAGGACACCTACAGGAACCTCACCCTCAAGACCCTGGCGGGGCTGAATTGGATCAGCCAGCACTGTTCGCAAGCCAGCTTTGTCCTCAAGGCCGACCAGGACACCTTTGTGCACATACCTCGCCTCTTGACCCTGCTGTACACCTACCAGAATGTCTTCCGCAACGCCTTGCTGGGGCAGGTCATGTACAACCCACCTGTCGTCACTTCCGGCAAGTGGGCCATTACGGAGGATGAGTACCCCTTCAGTACCTATGCCTCCTTTGCTAGTGGCCCTTGTTATCTGCTGGACAATACCGTGGTCCCTGACCTGCTGGTGGCCTCCCGATACATGCCATACATTCCTTTCGAGGACGTGTTCATGGGCTGCCTGGCCAAGACCATCGGACTCTCTCGACTCCGCGTGGAGCCTTTCTTGATTGACCAATTCCACAACAAGTCCTTCTGTAGCTTCACGCATGACAGGGATAGTCACATTGCTCTCACCTGTCTGTCCAGCAGGCAGATGGTCGGTGTGTGGGAGGTTCTGGGCCAAGACAGACAGTTGTGCTGACGGCAACAGCGGTTCCACAGAAGATTTCAGTTTAAAAATCACAACGAATAATGAGTGTCGTGCTCACAGACATGCAGTGGCCATTGAGGAGTACTCATGGTTGCAGTGTGGTTGTAGTGGTAGTCAGGACGATGGTGATGGCTAAGAATGAGAGGGAATGGTAACGTTTGGGAAGACTGCGAAGTTTCTGAGTAAATCTTCATTTCCCTTCTCTCTCACTCTGCTTGCTGTCTGGCGCACATACACAATGAGCTAGTGGAGGTGGGTGAGGTAGAATACTTGAGAGAGAGAGAGAGAGCGAAAGCCAGTGAGTGAGAGACGGAAAGGAACAAGTAGAAAGAGAAGAATATTGAAAGAGTAGAATATTGACAATGCAGCACGATTCCAAGTTGAAAGGGAATGTTACTGTATGTATTTTTATCTGTTGCACTTTGCATACACTCGATCATTCAGGATTAACTGTCAATCAATGTTAATCTTTTTAGGAACAAAATGTGTCGGTGTCGTGAGATGTTGTATTCTTTCTTCTAGTCGTTCTGTGCTGTGTAAGACATTGTGTAAACCATGTATAGCGCACGCAAGTCTTACAAAGTCATCGAAACAGCAGGGAATGGTCTCTAACTTGTAGTTGTGCTTGCTGTGTGATTAAATAAACAAGTTTTATGATGTGATTACTGATGCTTAACACTATGCATGTCATAAAGTTATTACTGTACAGCTAAAAGGATCATTTACTCGGACACTGGTGTGTGCGATGTCAACCCTGACCCGGTGACAGCAGCTTGACTGATGAAACTCAATTGAGGATGAACAAAGCTAACACGAGCAAATGCGTTTTACCTACCCTAGAGTTTATGAGCAAAAAGAACACATGCACCAAACAGCTGGGCCCTAGGAAAGTTCTCACAGTGATGGTGAATCACAGGTAGCTATATAGCCCTTCGGTCTGTGGGGAGAGGACAGGTGGCTATACCTCCTCTACCTACCTTTCCTTAGCCCTCTAATCAGTCATAAGTAGACCAACTGGGAGAAGAAACCTGAGCCAAACGGGTATCCAACCGATTCGTAAAGGCGCCTCCAGCCTCTAAGACCGGTGCTTTAACCCTTGGCACACCAAGTGATCCTGCCGTGACTACAACAACTTATATTTACTTATTCTTGATTTCAAATGTGCTCCTCATCAACGTGAGATAAATATTATTAATTACACTTATAAAACATTCTTTTAAACAAACATAACAGAAAATTTAAACGTTAAATTAATTGTCTGTGAGAAACACAGTCAGACCAGCACAACTGAGACGTTTGCTATGGAGTGTAGCAATAGCAACACTTG
Organism: Pomacea maculata; assembly: GCA_004794325.1. Classification (NCBI taxonomy): domain Eukaryota; kingdom Metazoa; phylum Mollusca; class Gastropoda; order Architaenioglossa; family Ampullariidae; genus Pomacea; species Pomacea maculata. Next base: position 247,350 of record SRHC01002387.1, on the reverse strand, counting down.
CTGCACCAGTGAAATGATATCACTGGCTGTACACGGATATTAAACTGTATGTAATCGGGTAGAAAATGTGCACATTGTATTGCTAAAAATTGTATAATCAGTTTTTCATGTAAAAATATATATAGACTCTTATGGGAAAAGTTTACAAATTTTATTGGCTTATGGTTGAAATAAACAAAATATTTATTGCTAAAATTGCTTGTATCACCGACATATAGCTTTAGAAACCCCATCAACTAATTTGAGCAAAAACAGTTGAAAAATTTCTTTAAAAATGGGATTTTCTTGGTAAACAACCCTGACGACGTAGACTTGGTAGGTTAAGGGTAAAACACTCGGGTACCCACCCGACTGGTACAAGGGAGACAGTCAGGCTGTGAGTAGCGTCCCTTGACTGAGCGGGAAATTACAAATGGCGACGTGAGCAGACGAGGATGATGTGAGCACGATGTGAGTAGACGAGGACGACGTGAGCAGACGAGGATGATGTGAGCAGACGGGGGCGACGTCAGCAGACGAGGACGGACTGCTTATCTTTAGCTTATGAGTTATGACAGAAATCACACCTCACCCACTCTTGTACGTAAATAAATGACTTACCTTTTGAGATGCGAACCCGCGTACATTTCACATTTTCACAAAGTTGTCTAGTGAATGATTGAAAGATATCACAGGAATTATCATAAACTTTATGATAAAGTTAGCGAACTGGATCGCAGCCAACTTTGGCATCCTCCGTGCATATGCCTATTCTACACACTTGTCGTTGATTCCTTGATTAACAGACCTGTGGATTTTTGGAAATGAAATAGTTTGAACTTTACAATAAAAGTAATGAAAATCGCCTTCCCTGAGCTTTCCCAGCAAAGCCACAGGATCGGAGGCCATCATGCCTAAAGGGTTACATAGAACCCGACTAGTTCAATTGTATTCACATCTAACAGTCTTTAAAAAAAAAAATTTAAAGCATGAGACTTACAAATGATAGAGTAAAATGTTCTTGCAAAATACAGTAACTAAGTAAAAACTACATCACATTACCAACGGCTGGTGCAGTATAAGTCCATCAAAACTAAGATGTTTTAATCATCATGTAGATGTCAGAAGATGACTGATTCTACCTACTCAATGACCCCACCAGTCTCCCCATACCAGTATGGTATGGACTTGGAGATAACTGAAACAGAAACATCTGCATCAGTTAAAACAGGTAAGAAGCTTGAACAATATCTAGTCAGTAGATACTGTCTGATGGCATGTATTATGCTCTCATATCGTACAAAATTAGTTTCCTTTTCTGTTAGGGGAGGGTCTGGTGGCGCAACAGTTAATGCCTGTCACCAATACAGTGAAGGTTGAATGTCTTGGGTTCAGCTCTTATTTTGGGCACCATGTTCTTTCTCTGCATATTGCATCTGTTTACAGGACTGGCTGCATTGCTGTGATATAGCTTTAGTTGCTCGCCTGGTTTTTAGGAGACACTCGTGAGATAAACTTTATAGTGATTAGCCACATCTTCAAAAAAAAAAAATGAGCTGTTTACATAATAAGACTTTCATACTCAGCTCCAAACTTTTGATGTTTTAAATAGTGGATGAATAATTAAGAGAGTCCTTGCTGTGCTGTTGTCTTGCCCAACAAGGCAGTGTTGATAGAAAAGAGTAGATGTCACACCTTTTTAAGCCTCCGTTATCATGTGTATTTTATGTTTTGTGTACCTGTACATTATAGAATAAAATTTAGTAAAGGCAATTAAAAAGTCAAACAATCTTTTCCTGTGCTACCAGTTAAATTTCAGCATTTAAATTATGTTGAATTTTAGATCATTTTAATGGTAAATTTGTAATATTTACTTGATAAGCATTACTAAGGTCGACTCAGCATTATGGTAAAGTTTGTTTGGGGACTAGTTTCCCTTCTGACATTTCTGACTTTGTTTTGTGTAACATTCTAAACACTGAAACTGTCAGTTTTAGAGTTAAAGTTTTATGATTTTTTTTTTTACATCATGTATCATTCTTATCAATAAGAAACTTTTAAGAAATATACATGTAAGAACACATAGACACAATTTTGCTGGTAGGAAACAACTCATTTCTACTGGTGGAAGCAGCATATTTCTGCTGTGGAGGCGAGGCATATCCTGGCAGAGAGCCACACCTGTATGAACATTTTTCTTTCCACAAAAATGGTGTCATAAAATCTGGCGCTCTTGACCGGTGAGATTGCATCAAGAGGGTGTTGTCTGTGTTTACTTGTTGCTGTTTCATACTGGTGCATGTGCATATTGTTTGAGCATATGGACATATACATGTGTGCATGTTTGTGTTCAGTGTGAGGTTTCTACCAAGCAACGTGTGCATGTTTGTGTTTAGTTAGATATATCTGCCGATGAACATGTGATCATGATTCTGTGTTCAGTGAGAAGTATTTTCCAGTGAATTCATGTGAGCAAATATGTGTTCACAAAGAGGTATCTGCTAAGGAAGAAATGTCGTGTATCCTCACCGTTTGTTAGCTGTTACTTGTAGAGCAATCCTTCCTGGGAATTATGTGTGCCACCCAAATTCATTTAAATTTTAGCAGGTCGTGAGTAGTAAATCTAAAAGTAAATTTATTAATTTAACCAAATTTATTCACCTCTTATTATCACTGTTTAAATAATTTCTATACATTTTTAGTATTATGTAGCTTTCTCATCATGTGAATGGAGAATATAATTTACACATGAGATTTTTAATATAGTATAGGTCTGCTTTGTTTAGTTTACTGTTTATGGATAAAGATGTCCCCTAGGATTATAACCAAATAGGAAAAAAATGTTTGCATTTGTGAAACTGCTTATTCTTTTGTTTCTTTTTTATTTTCAAAAGGCTGATGCCACCACAACCAAATCAAGAAGGGTTTGAGCCATCCCTTACACTGTTTGGCTTCACTTTCTTTTACCTGGCTTTGGAGGAGGAAGAAGAAAGAGACAGGCTGTTCATGTTAGCTCGGTAATAATTTATGTACAGTGATGTTTATAGCCAAAAACACTGCACAGTATTTGGCAACACTTCTTTTATCATTGATTTGTGACTTGAATTTATCAGTAAAGATGGACATTGTAGTAAACATTTCTGTGCGTGAATTCTAAGAAATACCCAAAGTTGCACAATCTGACAAATTACGTACCGATTCTGCTGTGCTGAAGCTGAGAGTGTATGTGGAGTAATAGCTACCTTTCTTTGGAACCTGTCTGGCTGGTCTTCGCTTGCTCCACATACACTTGAGTTAAATACATTTTCTGCATTTAACCAGACTTTGTGAACAACAATTATTCTGGTTTGATTGATGCGTGTTATTACATTTTAGCATGACTCTTTACATCCATTATCGTCTTTTGAGTTTCATCAGTTTCTCTTCACTGGTATGCACATCTCAAGTTAAATAACCTGTTGACAGAGTTAACAGGACTTGTTGGTTGTCACTTTATGTTCCTGCTCATACTGCGTTCAGTCTCCAGCTCTGAGATTGACCAGGGCTTTATATTTTTAACTACTCAGCTTCTTACATTGCATATCTTGTGCACTGGAGCAGGACTTCGTAATATTTTTTGCCGCAAGAAACATTTCCAGTTTGGGATTCTTCTTTTTTTCAGGCAAGCAATCAGGGATGTGAGAAATGTCAACGATCAAGGTACTCGTTTTGAAATTAATGGCTTGGCAGATAGTCATTACAAACGTATGAAATTTAAATAATTTGAATTTGAAAATTTTGTTTGAGGTTTTGCATTTTTACTTCAGAATTCATATGTACCTGAGAGCCATCAGTATTGTCACACAGCATTCTGATTGGAATCTTGCTTGCCATTCATTACATTTATTGGAATGCAGAATTCTGATTGGAATCTTGCTTATGCAATAGTTATGTAACAGATGTAAGAAAAAGTTGACTTCCAATGCATTTTCTTTAATATAAAATAGATCAGTATAAACAATGCTTGGTTGTCAACATTTTCCTTTGTTCTCACTTTTTCAAGACAGTGCCAAGAAGGTGTCAAAACGGCAAGAGCTGATAAAGTTTTTACTCTATGTGAAGGACTTCATAAAAAGGCGAGCCAAGTTACACATGCTGCAAGCAGCACCTGCCATATTACTGTCTACAAATCTGATGATTCTTAAGTCCTTTGTCATGTTACTGTCTACATATCTGATAATTCTAAAGTCATCAACCAACTGATATGTACTTACGACTTGGTTTTATAAATAGAGGGGTGGGCATTTGTGCATGGAAATGATGACAATAGCACCGACAGGTTTGACTTTCTGCTTTCTTTGTCTGTTAATTATAATGGAAATTATAACAACAGCACTGACACAAACTTCACTGTCAGGTTTCTTTATCTGTTAATTATAATCAGAAATATTTTATTTCATGATAAGACCTGTGCCAATCAGCTAAATGTATATGCAAATATTATTAACAATTTCTTATTTTAAAACATTGCAGACTCTGCAAATCTGAACATGGCTGAAAAAAATTCACTTGTTTCTCTCTGTTGTACATTAGATTCCTACCAGAAAATGGAAGTAGTCGCTGGCATATTGTTCGTCAGTTGGTGAGAAAGCTTCATCTTCTACTTCACATTGGCAAACTTTCAGACCAGCCCTCAGAGTGCTCTCTCATTCAAGTAAGTTTGAATGAGTATGCATGCATTCATGCTGTACAAGCAGGTAAACTTGTGTGTGCATTCATGCATGTCAGTAAAAGCAGGTAAACTTGTGTGTGGGTGCTGGTAAACATTTGCATATCTGTCAACAAGAGGATATAAAAAGAAACCCTGACCTTTACAGTGGACTAGATGAGTGATATAAGGCATCTACATAAATGAAAGGTGGGGCCAACATGGAGCCCTTTGAACTCGTGAAAATCAAAGATAATGCATCTGGACTGGGTTTGTTTTGTTTGTTTGTTTTTTTTGAATGTGACACTGAAGAGGAGGTGGTCATAAAAGTGATATTAAATGTTACCACGCATTGCACATTATTACATGCTCCATCAGCTTTTGTTACCTTTCTATCTCCAGCAAGCCAGTATTCATCACATATTCCATCAGCATTTGGACATCTGCTGGTACATGTTAGAAATCCTTCACACCTTGACCACACAAGCTGGAACTGCAGGTAGTAAGCTGCTAAGTGTTTTTCACTTGTGATCAGCTGTTAAGTGTTTTTCACTTGTGGTTGGCTGTTAAGTATTCTTCAGTTATAATCAGCTGTTAAGTATTCTTCACTGGTAGCTGCACATGGTCTCCAGTTATTTTCTATGCATATGTGTATGCCTTTGCCTGTATTTTGTAATCATGATACTATAATGGTGCAGATGTATTTGTATAACCATGATACTACAATGTGCAGATGTACATATTGCTGTTGGGCTGTAAGTTATGTGCCATAAAAGTCTTTAAAATGCTGACAGATGTGCTGGATGACATAAGGCTATGCCAGAAGCTTGGGGATTCAAAAGACAGTGGTATTCTGTCACCATTTGATCAGCTGGTTCAGTTTCTGCTATTTGACCTTGTCTGTCTGGCTGTGCCTATTTTTGAGAAGGTAGGGTCTTGTGTTTCCTAATTCTTCCACGTTATGGCAGTCCAGCTTTTTCACCTGATGCTCTGCCTTGTCTTTCTGTCAAAAGTCTTTAACAGCTAGTTTTTGTATCATCAGCTTCAGCTGTTACTTCATGAAAATTATGATTGTCAAGTTTAAGTGAAGAGATTTTGTACTTAAAGAGAAAAATAGATAATTGATGAGGATGATGATTGATGGATGATGATAATGATAATTCACTCCGGCTGCTGATGTAAACAAATCTAAAGGTTTGTGAAGGCTACTCTTTCAGACCAAAGGCTGTCAAATGTTGGTAGTCTGCCTATGATCTGCAATTCGTGTTAGTACAAACATTCAGGTGGATTTTTCATGTAATTAATTTTGATGATATAGACATCTCATCTCATAGCTTGCATAAAATAAAGGAACAGAATGATTGATGTGGCAGTTGCACAGTCAAGAGTGGCTCCACTCCTCTCCCTTTCCTTGTGGATGTGTGTTAGAGATGTGGACACTAGTGCTTCGACTGACCACAATCAGGAAGGAGAAATATGGCACAGAAGTAGGTACACTGGAGTGACTTGCCCTGAATAAGTTCTGGAGTAATATTGCCTAACAAAACTGGAGTAAAATTGACTAAAAAAATGTCTTGCCTGGAATAAGTTTTGTCTGAAGAGAAGTGGCTTGCCTTGAATAAGTTTCACGGAAGTAAAATTAAATGGACTAAAGAGAAATGCATACTTCAGTAAAGGTTAGTGGTACCATGGTTACTTTCTGATTTGCAGATGCGCTTTCACTTACCACTTGCAGATTCCTTTTGCTAAGACCTTTCTGGTTTGTGTAATTAACTTGGGGTACAATAGTATTAACTATGATGAACTCTGCATGGTACCCTCACCGCACACTCTCATTGTTAAATAACTGGTTACTGATATTTTTAAGAAATAGTGTTTGTAATGAAAAAGAACTGTAAAAGATATTACAAACAGCTGTAAGTAGAATAAATATATACCTAAATATATGTCTAAACATAGGATAAAGTGAGTAATTTAGAATTAAGTCTCCTTCAGGTGATGTCATTCAAACCAGCAGACTTTGAATGGTTATTTTACCACCGCATGGTCACCTGTGAGTCACACAGAAGTCCTACATTGACCTGTTTATCCACAGTTACAAACTTGATTATCTAAATAGTTAGACTGTCCTTGTGGTGTTCCAGGCATGTGTTGTTATCATAGCCATCACCTCTGTTTGGGTAAAAACCTGAACACATCCAAGCCCCTACCTCCAGTGTTGCCTGGGAGACCACGTCTGCTTTTTGATCACCTTTCTCCCCAAAGTCAAGCTACTTCACTTTTCCTGGGTTCACAATTTGTAATAGAATCTTTCAACAAAATTCTTTACTATCATACTATGATATTAATAGCAAAATGATCCATTGATAGCTTCTTTTGTAGATGCTATGCTGGAACACCACTTTCCATGTCCATAAATCAAGGTGTGTTTGATTAGCCAGCCTGACAATAAATCAGGGTATTTGTGACTAACCGAGCGGCCCGGTGGCGCAACGGTTAGCGCTGTTAGCGCCTGTCACCAATACAGTGAAGGTTGGCTGCCCTGAGTTCATTTCTGGTCTCAGGCACGCTGTTATTTCTCTGCACGTGGCATCTGTTTACAGGGCTGGCCGCCCTCCGCCAAGGACGGTCCCAAGCCTGGCTGAAAAAGGAGCACCCCCACCCCGTAAAAACAAATCCTTGCTACTAAAACATCGACAACAGTTAAGACTGTAGTCGATGGCCTATGCCCCAGGAGGGGCGAAGGGCCTAAAAAAAAAAAAAAAAATTGTGACTAACCAGACTAACAACAAATCAGGGTATCTGAGACATGCTAACCTTAAGCAAATCAGGGTATCTGAGACATGCTAACCTTAAGCAAATCAGGGTATCTGAGACATGCTAACCTTAAGCAAAGCAGGGTATCTGACTTGCCAGCCTCACTGAGAACCTTCTGTACAATTGTGTCTGGGTGGTCAAGAGTTGTCTGTTTTACAATGCTTACATAAACAATAGTTTTTTTTTTAAAAAAAACACATCGTTGGAAAGTACTTTAGAAGATGTCTGCAAGCTTGAATGTTAAGGAAGAGTTCATTATATATATCTTATATAATTAATATCTTATTGCCTTTATGTTGTAGTCGTAGCGGTCCTGTGGCGCAACGGTTAGCTCCTGTCACTAATACAGTGAAGGTTGGCTGCCCAGAGTTCATTTCTCGTCTCGGGCACGCTGTTCTTTCTCTGCACGTGGCATCTGTTTACAGGGCTGGCTGCTTGCCGTAATATAGCCTTAGTAGCTGGCACCGCGTAAAACACCAATCCCCCCCCCCCTTTATGTTGTAGTCATTCTGGGTACAGCTACACCATATACTCCAGACTCTGTGGGACACTTGTGCTGAACCTGGAGATGGAGGAGAAAGTCAAGGTGAGATACTTTAAAGTATGTTGCAGATACTGCAGCAAATGTTATAACAAAGGTTGACAAAAGCAACAAGCTTCTGTAACAAACCTCTAGAAAATGACTGACAAGCAGCAAATCACTGACAAAACTCATGACAAAGATTGACAAAATGCTTTGGAAAGTGTGTGCTTTCGCAGAGATTGAAGATATCTACCTGAACCAGATTAAGTTTTTTTGTGTCATGTGATGTGCTTACTGTTCACAGACAGTGACATCTTCATGTGATGTGCTGACTTCAAAGTAATATCTTCATGTTGATGTGCTGACTGTTCACAGACAGTAATATCTTCATGTTGAGCATCTCACAACAGCCATCATGTCCTGCCAGCTTCTGCTTGTGGCTCACCACTCATCTGGCTCATCTTACCTGCTTTGACAACAATGGCCTCATGCGTGATGCCGTAAGCTTTGACCTTCATGTGAAGTATTTTGTGGTTAACATAATGTGCTGCCTCCTCTGCTTACAGTCTGTACAACTTGTTCACATTCCAAAACTGAAACCATTGTTTCTCAATGTCTAATTATCAATTCATACAAATTGTATTTATGCAGTTCTGTTATATTTGTATATTGACATCAGAACTGTCCACTGGCAAGTTTTTGCCAAAATTTAATAGATTTCAGCCAAAAAAGTCATCTTTGGCAAAACATTTTTCTGCCAAAGCCAACATCATTATTCATTGTGAACCAAAAGAAAAAAGGAACGGTCTTTGCTGTAGATTAAAATTAATAGTTAAAGAAAATAGGATAAAGCATCCTTGGGTCACACCAGCCAGCTTTTGGGAAGCATTTTTAATGACTGATGTAAATGGCAAACAAATTTATGAATCATAACATAATCATAGCAACATTACAATTCTGGCTACAATTTGTGTGTGTGTGTGTGTGTGTTCTTCTGTGTGTCTATTATTTCACTTTTTGAGTTGCTGTGTTTGTCAACTACATGGTCAACATCACAAGGATTTGGGCTGATTCTGATGCCTGTTCTTGTGTTGGTTCACATGTTAGCTGCTATTCCTTGAGGTGTTGCGCCAGTGATGGTGTTCTTGAGCTGTTAGTCCAGATTACAGATGTTCTTGAGGTGTTGGTCCACATGATAGATGATGTTCCAATTTGTTCAGTGTAAGCTGTTTATCTTGGGATTTTTATCTTGGTCTCATTACAATGTGATATATTTTGTCTACAGAGCCACAACTTAAACAATTTCTTTATTGTCGACATGTTGATGGAGAAAGTTTTACGGGTGAGTGACATCAAATTCTTTCAGTTATGAACGATTGGCTTGCTTTAAACTTTAGCATTGAATAAAGGGAACAATGCAAGCATTGTTGCCTAACATTCTGACATTTCTGTGTACAATGTCATTGCTGATTCTTGTGCCTTTTGCAATTTATTACATACTTTATTTCCATCATAAATTGTATTTCAGATTGTTTATACCTCACTTTATTTCAAGCATTGCTTAACCATAGACTAAGTGACTTGAATGTTGTCCACGCTTTTCAGACATTGCCAAAGGAAGAAACTTTGCGAGCCTGCTTGCGCTGCTGTGCATCTATCTCTAGTCTGTGGAGGCCAACCAGAAGTCTCATCACTACACTCTGGGAGTATTTCTCTCACAGACTGGTATGTCATGGCACTGATGTGTCAACTGTTAGACATCACATTAGCATCAGGAAAACAACTTTGTTTTACTCGTGTAGACACAAAGTCACATGGGGATATCATTTGTTGGGGACATCGTTAAAACAACAGGGGCCTGACAATAACTAGCTCCAGTCTTACTTGTGTCATCTCCTTAGAGTATGAACAAATATTTTCAGGTAAAAAAACCCCGTATATTCACTTTTTCTAAGAAACAGTATGAATACTGAATGACCTTGGAGCTACCTAAATCTCTTTCAAGCAATGCAATTGATAAGATTTACTGTCTTCTGCAAAATCTTCCTCAAAAATTAACTCTTCATGAGATATTAGATGTGCACTCCATTGCTCTCAGTTTCTACCATCCATGTTCTTCAACATGTATGAAACAATGTTTCCTGCCTCATTGCCCATACGAAAAAGATGTCTGCTGGCTGCATTCTATTGCTCCCAGTTTCAAAGTGAATTCAGTGCAAACTCAGCATCCTGTGTTACAAGTGTGTCAGTGGAGGTGCTGCCATCCCAAACCTATCTACCGGTCTCAGGTCCATTCAGTTGGAACAGCCTGCCACTCTGTGTTGGCCAGAAACCTACACTCTTTTCTTTCAGCATGGGTTTTGGGTTTTTTTTGTTTTGTTTTGTTTTTTTCAAAATTTTTTTCTCACATGCCATAGTGGTTTTTTTTTTTTGGTAAGTGTTCATACCTATGCGTATGAGTATTTGTATGCATGCACCTTGAATGGCCGTAGCAGGTCTGGGGACTTTAGAAATACTTTGTTATTATTAACTAGATCACACAGCAAAATAGTAACAATAATAATAATTGAATTTGTAAAGTGCATTTCCTGATGTTGATGCTGCACATTTAAGAGTACAAGCGAACTGACAGTCAATCACACAAGAAACTTAAGAGTCAGAAAAAACCATGACAAAAACAAGTGCATCTTGACACCACAGATTTCCGTAAGTGCATGGATGAAGAACTGTCACTAAAACATTGTGACACCACAGATTTCCAGAAGCTTGTAGATCTTGGTACTGTGGAGTAAATGTGATGCATAAGCTCTTCAACTCAACGACAGCATGCTATGTCACCAGTAGCCTATGGTCAAGGTCCTAACTGAATGCTTGTTTTTCTCCAGAATAAGCGATTCCAGCAGCAGGTGGCCAGTGTTGAAGGGCTTGCCATTTTCAAGTGAGAAATATTTGGCTTTCTTCCCAGGGAATTTACCCATGTGTTTGTCACATAATGACTACACTTATGTGTGTGCTAGCCTTGTGGGAGCAGATAATGTTTTTGTCAGATAATTACTGGAATCATGGCATGCGTACCGTTATTGTTTAGGAAAGTGGGTAACATGACTTAAAGACTGACTGATTTACCAGGTTAAGATCTTGTAACTCATCCCCTGGATAAACTGAAAAATAGTTTCTTCATTGCTTGTGCACATCAAACTCCTAGACTCTGAAATCCACTTAAAAATTATGCCTCATGTATTCCAAATGACTAATACCACTGAGAGAAGACATTTTAACTGATGGGTGATCATGATCTTGTAATTACATAACTTGACAAATATAAAATGTACATTTAAGAGTACCAGATTTCTTGTTGAAAAAGAAACTGTTTTTGATGCATATCTTACCTGCACAATAAGTATATATTGAAATAAATATTATTAGTACAGGACTTTGAAAATATCAAAGTAGTCTGTTAATGTTGTTACTGATTTACAGTAAAACATCTTCAGCACTGCTGGAAAAATGTGAGAGACTTTGTTGTGGTGACTTGGATGGGTGAGTACAGTTCAGCAAACTTGTCTCATGCATGTACTTCATCTACGCTGTGCACACAAACAAACACCTAAAATTTCATCAAATTTATATTAATATTAGCTTGTTTAACATCTGATTTGTATCATCAAGAAAACTAAGCATGTTGTCTACCATGAGGTGACAAACCTGACTTAGCGACTGATGTCAGCTACACATTGTGAACTTTTGGGAATGAGCCTGTGATTTATAGAAATAGTGATTGGACTTTAGTACATGTCATATGCCATACATCAGACGTATATGATATGCTGTGTATCACTTATAAATCTGGTATGCCATAAGTCACCAGTATATTTGATTTATATTTGTACATCAATTGTACATTTGGCATTTGCCTAAGTCAGATGTAAACTAGTGTACATAATATTTAATTGAGCTGACAAGACCTTGATAGGTCTAATTACAAAGACACTTTTGTGAAACATGTTGAGGACATCCAATATTTTAGCTTTTCTTTTGACTTGACATCAGCTGTGACTGGATGGAGCCTGTGTTTCTTCTCTTTTCAGCCTGGCACAGGAGACTAGCTTTTCTCTCTTTTTGCGGCTGTTAACAAGGCTGCTGAAAAGTAGTGAGGCCGAATGGAGGCAGATAAAGGGCAGGTAAACCTGGGTGTTAAAGACAATGTGAAATCGCTTTGCAAGGTCTGAGCTCGACTGAATTGAGGAACTGAAGCTTTCTAAAATCATGTATTTAATGGATAATTCTTCTTGCGTGCTTAACTCTTTACAGTTCAGTTGACTATTTATAGTTTAAAAGTCATGTTAATGTGGTGGTTGAGCAAGAAACTCAGAAGAGTTAAATATAAAAGCATCCAGAAGTTTGATCTCTCTGTAACTGTAGCTTTCTGAATCAGCAATGTGCTGGCAACTGACGGCTCCATATTCTGTGCTTTTCAAAGGATTTGATGTTTGATCATCTGAGTATTGAGGAACGTACATGTGGAATTCTTTATTTTGCCATTTGGGTTTGGAGAACATGTAGTATGCATGCTTTTTTCCATACCAGTAAAAGCCTAGGTTAAGTTTTGCCATGACTGCATGTGTATTGATGATGATGATTGATGATGAATGAATGATTGATGATGATGATGATGATGATGATTGATGATTATGATGCAGCGCATTTATCATCTTCATGAATATGCACACAAATACACACATGCAGGCATGTGCATGGTAACCCTGTACTTTAGCCACCGTGCCACTAACTGCCCTAGAATAGTCTTACCTGGACTGTATGTGCGTTTCAGGTTTTACTCAAAGTTTCACCAACGTCGCATGCAGGATCTGACAGAAACTGGTTTGCATAACCTGACTTGCCTTTTTCTTGTCATATCCTTGTGCGTGGATCCAGAGGAAGTGGTATGTCTAACACTGCCAAAATTTTCAGGTTACAAATTGTCTTATATACAGAGGTAGGGGTATGTTTTAGATTGCCAAAGCCTTCATGTTACAAATTGTTTCACTAGGGCGTAGTGATGTCAGCAATTTTGATACACATTTGAGGTTTTATACAATTCACTATCTTGATTTTAAATATGAAAAAGATTTTGCTGTATGACAAGCAGAACACCTCCCTATTTCCACAAGAAATGTTCCTCAGTCAGAATGTTGATCTGCTATTTGGACTTGAAATGTTTTGTACTTAGAAATCATTATTTTCTGCAAGATCTATAATTTTGAAATTTCCTGAATATGTCCCTCTTTGTTGTAGATGTTTATTAATGACATATTATACTATTACCATTCAGCTCACCACATTAGCAACGAAATTAATAATGATGTCACACGTAGCAACAAGGAGCAGGTCAGCTGTCAGTCTGAAGACGTTGCAATGTAAACAAGATTAGAAATCATGATATTATTGCTATGTTGTAGAACGTTTGAGCTACATCTAGTTCCTCCTAAATTGTCAATGGTGCTTCCACTTCTTATAGCTGTGATCATTTTGTAGAGGTAGGCTTGGTCATTACTAAGGAACAGATGTATTGTCCCACTGTGGTGCCCAGTGTTCAAAGCTGTGCAGTCAGCTCCAACTGCCATCATTTTTTCTAATCCCCCTTTCTTCAGTTGCACTGGGAATGCTATCGACAAACACTTTCTTTCATTCAATCTTCCCTAGCTTGTTTTCTGTTCATAATTGCTGTCACCTTTCTATCAATTGTACCAATTTGCATTTTTCAAGCGGTTCTCTGGTCCATCAAAAATTGACACTCGCTTGTGGTACTTTTATGTCTCTATCAAATTTGCATGCACCAAGGTCCTCACATTGGCAAGGAGCAGTGTAAAGCAAACTAACATCCAGCTTGCAAATGAGTTTAAAGTTCAGTCAAGGGAAGTTCTGAAATGTGGGGGGAGGGGAAGAAATTGGTGTTTTGTGCCATGCCAACAACTAAGGTTATATCACGGCAAGACAGCCAGCCCTGTAAACATATGCCACATGCAGAGAAAGAACAGCGTGCCTGAGACAAGGGATGAACCCTGGGCAGCCAACCTTTACTGTATTGATGATAGGCGCTAACCGTTGCACCACTTACCGCCCCGAAGGAAGTTCTGACAATGGACTACCAAAGATACTATGGCTAGAAGCCAGCCTTGACTTCAGGCTACTCATTATATTGTTGTACAACAACCAACAGTTTTCTTCTTATTCCTTTATGCCCCCAGTGGAGCATAGGGCCACAACTACAACACGTCATCTTGTAATGTTTCATGCTGTAAATATTCTGAGGACGTACCTTGCTGTAAATGTCAACCTGTACTGTATCATCCTGTGGACGTACCTTGCTGTAAATGTCAACCTGTACTGTATCATCCTTTGAACGTACCTTGCTGTAAATGTCAACCTGTACTGTATCATCCTTTGAACGTACCTTGCTGTAAATACCAAATAGTTTTTTAGTGTTTGTTTTTTTAAAAGCTGAATTATTTTTAAATAATCAATCATATTTTGTATAAATTTGAAGTCCATCTCATGTTTCAGGCTTTGAAACTGAGTAACCTCTATGACATGCTAGATCCTGCGACATGGCGTTTCAGCCTGAGGGCGCGAATATGGTGCGGGGCTTTGGCCATGATTGAGCAGCTGGTTAAAGCCAACCATGACATCAGTGTTCTGGCTGAGAAGATGGCATTCTCCTTTAATACACTGTGCAGGTAACGCTCCACCTTATGTACATGGATATAAGAGTATGAGACAGGCTTTTTTAATACTTTTTCATTAATAATTTTGATGTGTCTGTATGCAGAAAGTGTTGTGGCCCTATACTTCTCGAGGAGTAACAAGGAATAAACTAAAACTTAACTATATGCAGAAAGTTGTACAGACTTTGAGTGTTGACCATATTGGTATTGATACATTTCTGACACATGATGTCATAATCCTTTAGATGTGATCATTGCCTTATGATAACAAACCTTTCATGAGCAATCACTTGTTTATTTGTGTTGATTGATGGGCTGGAGATGTCTGTTAGCATCCATGCTGCATTGACAGTGTGGTGCTGATCACCTGGTTTTTCAGACAGCTCTCTGAGGGCAAGCTTGACTACACTCAGCGACAAGAAGCTTCAGGTCTGGTGGCCATATACCTGCATGGTGTGCAAGCAATTGTGGATCACTCACACCTCAAGGGAGCTGAATATTTATTTATAGGTGAATTCATAGAAAATTCATATTTATTTTTATTTATTTCTATTATTCATAGGACGTCATATATAGGTGAGCAAGTCTGACATTGGAGTGGGCCTGATATCAGAGCTGAGTAAGCCTGACATTGTATAGGCTTGATATCACACCTGGCCTTGCAGCAGAGCAAACTACTTACTAGACATCATAAGTGAGCAAGATATAGGACCTAATGTGTGTAGTGGGATGATGGCTGAAGCCTATGATGAAAAAAAAGTCGTTACTCATGGAAAACCATACGCTATGAACTGAGTGTCACTCTCTGATTTTTAGCTTCAGCAACGGGAAAAATGCTTCTCCACTTTATTTATATACACATATGGCTTTCTCTCAGTGAAATGTTTTCCTCCATTGTCCTGGACTTGAGTCAGTATGGAGTCAGCATGATCGAGATGTTTGTGGGGTCAGCATGATACAGGTGTCTAGGGGCCAAGGGATCAGCATGATACAGGTGTCTAAGGGGCCAAGCGGTCAACATAATACAGGTGTCAGCATGGCTTTGGCAAAAAAAGTAAGGTAAAATTGTGTAACATCATCTCCTTAGACAATCATACTCATAACATCTTCCTGAACAGGTGAGGGGATCAGGCTTACTTTAGAGAATGGCAATGAAAGTGAAGTTCGAAACATGCTGACAACACTGGACATCATAGCTGCACGGCTGAGGTGAGAGAGAAAGTGCTTACGGTAGATTATAAATTGTATTTGATTTCTTTCTTTAAGGTCACAGTCTGCTGGGACTCCATAAAGGCAACAAAAGTGTTAAAAAAGTACACAAAAGCAAAATGACTTTCATGTTTTGGTACCAGAAAACAATGGACACCAAATTTTATATATACATAGGTTTATTATGCCCAGGCACACACACACCTTTTTTGTGTGAGAATTGCTTGTGTGAAATGTTCAAGATATAATGGAATGTTCCAGATACAAAATGCAAGACTACAGTTCTTATCCACTCTTTACCATACAAACTCCTACAATATGCACAGCCACAGTTTTTTTTTTTACGTATCTTTCTTTTATAGGAGAAGTCACCAACAAGCTAAGCAATTCTCTACATGACCCTATCTATAGTAGGTAGCTGAGATTTAGGAGGAATGTTAAGTGAGATGGAATATGAAGAAGAAGCTGAATATTGTATGACCTATGGCCTTAAAGCACTCATCCATAATAATAAAGGCATGTGGTGTTCTTCCTTACACTTCATGAAGCTATGTGGCATTTGTCCTGATAATAAAGTCTTATAATTTGCTAATATTTAATATTTAATAAAGCTTTGTGCTACTCTTGCTGATGATAAAACCAGCACACACATTGCTTGATGCAGGTATGTCACAGATCACTTGAGAGACGAACAAGCAAACGAGAGAGTCAGTCATCATCAACACCAGCAAGGTCAGTACTGTAATCAGATGTAATCTCATACAGTCACATGCAGTCTTACGTAAAGCTACTTAATATCAGTCTTATGTTCAAAGCTACTCAGTCTCAAACTGCAGTTTACATTCCTGAGAATGCTGTGGGGAGAGGGGAAGTGGTCAGCCATCCTGGTGACGATACCTTTGGGAAAATGAGTGAACAGATTGTAGCAAAGTCTGGACCCCATGGCTGCTTGTCTCTTGCTAAGTGCACAGAGTTGTTACCTTCATACAAAGTTGCTGATAGTTCTCAGAAGCAAGAGTTTGAATTGTGATAGCTGGCCAGACATCAGTAGATGCCATCACAGACATACAGGATGTAAATTAGAGACCAGAGGTAGTTGACAGTCATAGCTGATGGACAAGTTACATCACATAAACAAGGGGATCTCTGGTGGATCGACAAGCTATGTCATATAAACAAGTGGCTCGGGTGGACTTGACAAACTATACTGTGCACTATGCGTAATGTGGACTGTGGATAGAGTTGATAAGCTATACTATGCAAAGAAGTTGAAGAAAATGTCAGATGCTGTCACTGATATTTTGGAATCTCCTTTCATCATGTGGTCTTGCGCGGTGTATGTTGGTGGCAAGCCACTACATTTCACGCAAGTGTGTAAAACAAGATAAGATGTTATCATAATTTGTTATGGTGGCAAGTCAATGCATTTCAGGTGAGTGTATAAAATAAGATAAGACTTTATTTATCTCAGAGAACAATTAGTAGCTAAGCAGCTAATAAAATACAACCTTTGTAACATTTGTCTTTGTCATACAATTTTAGCACATAGGTTTCACTTCTGTGTGTTTTGTTGCAGACTTAGCTGACAGGCTTTGGCAGTTTGTCTTTCCATTTGTGTGTAACCATGCCTGCACCTTGACCCCTCCCTTGTGCCTAGCTGACCTGGCAGTGACTTTGACACACCTTTCACAGACTTTGTGAGTTCTAAGTTTGAGCAGGTCTTTGCACATGAATATGCATTTACCTATATGAACTCACGTGTAATACATGTGCATGTGAATGCATGTTTGCAGACATGCATATAAATCTGTTAGGTTGAACACATGTGTAACTGAGGGTGGATTTCTATAAATATGAAATGGCATGATATAGATTTTGTGTGAGGCACAAATACTTGGGGCATGTGGCCAGCTGCTTGCATCATTGTCACATTGCATAGGCAGGTAGGACAAAGGGGAGAGATTGAACTTTATTAATTATAGTTGTAAAGGTGAGAGCTGAGATAATGAATGTCATTAATGTACAAATGGAAAGTGTGGTGCTTAGACACTTGACACATTTGTTTTTGCAGTCCACCACCACTCTTCACATGTCCTGAAGGAACTGTCAGCATATTCAAACAGTTTGCACTCGGTGATACTGTGGCTGTCAGGTTAGTTGAACTGTTGCATCAAGATATTTTATAAATAAAAGCTCAAAAGTTCCTTGGATGAGGTCCTTAGCTTAGAGAGCCTCTTAGGAAAGACGCCAGTTTTCTGCGTGAGGCTATCTTACAGAGGACACCAGTTATCTGTGTGAGAGTTAGAGAGGACACTGGTTACCTGTATGAGAGTATTTTAAAACACGACTTCCTTGTATGGGAGTACGCTTAGATGAGGGGGTTCTAGACAGAACACGTTCCAGTACCTGTAAGAATTCTCAAGAGAACGCCATTTCAGAGGTAGCTCTTATACACCAAGAGGTGTCAAAATGCTCAATGTGTCTTGTCACACCATATGTTGAATATGTGTCAATATATTGAATGTGTCTTGTTACAGCATTGTCTGTCACTACCTGGTGCAGGTGCTAGGAGAACCAGCTATCCATGATTTTGTCCTTTCGTCATCTCAGCAATCATCTGCCCCATCAGCAGCAACACAAGCATCAAGGAGTCTGCTGCAGAAGGATGTGATCAGAGCTTGGTTTCGCTGTGTCATGTTGATGTCAGAAACATCGTCATCATTGCAAGAACTGACTCAGTGAGTATTTTATGTCATTGTGTGAAGCAATCAAGTTGATTTAATTAAAATATATTCGTTGTTTCCTTTTTGAGCTTTATCAGTGTTCAATTTGCTGAACAGTCTTTTGATTTTAAAGACATGGTGTCTACTATATTTGTTTTGGTATATTGTATAGATCAGTTAAGGGAGTTGCATTCACTTTGTCAGTCAATATTTTGGAAAATTCTACTACAGAAAATGTACAACTTTCCAGACAGGTCCTAATGTTGCTGGAGGATATTTTGCTGTTGGCATCTAGTGACTTCAGTTCTCAACATAATCACGGTACAACTTCCCTGACACCTGCTGTTATCAGGGATTGTTTTACTGTCGACATTTAGTGACCAATGGTTACCATAATTCACTATTCACTGTCATCTGGGACGTTTGACTGTCAACAATTAGTGACCAGCCATTGATGTAATTCTTCATTCAACTTTTCCAGGCAGGTCCTGCTGTTACCAGAGGTTATTTCGCTGTCGGCAGCTAGTGACATTGGTGCCCACAACCTGGTGCTTGGTTCATGCCCAGCCACGTGGAGAACTTTCCTGAAAAGTGTAGGCCACTTCTTCAGAAATGCCAAGGTCAGTTGTTATTTGTACTATTAGTTCAGCAGATTTGTGGGAAAGAGGTGGATGAAAATGCCAGAGGAATCGTATCTAACCCCATATTTCTTGTTGTGGCCTTAGGGTTTGCTAGAGAAAAGACAGGCCAGAGACCAAGTGTCTCCATACTTCCAGGACGTGGCACAACACGCTGCACCATTGCTGCGCACCCTGGCACCAGCCAGTACCCTGCTGCACATGTTTCGTGTGGTAGGGCACTTAGTGAAGTACTGTGCACCTGCTCTTTACCTCCAGGTATGCCAACTGTCAGAATGTCACAGTGTGAAAGGGACAGTGACAGCGGCTGATGACTGCACCCACAAAAAGACCAATGAATAGCTTGAGCATCTATGTGTTTGTGTACATTTGTGATGGTACTATTTGTACTTGTATGTGATAGATTTTATTGTTGATTGATGGGCTGTGATAGTCTGTCTAGAGATTATTTGTACTTGTATATTGTAGACTTGTATCTGTAGATTTTACTCTCCATTGTAATGTGATAGTCCAAGCCATGTCCCTTACCGACGATCATCAAGACCTTCCTGTTGCCTCTTCCTGTCTACAACAGAGACAAGCCCCTCCACCCCAGCTACTCAGCTGCAGTGAAAGAGACACTACATTTGGTGAGTCTCTATCTTTTGATAATAACTTTATTGGTAAGGACTGAAAGATGTATGAGACAATGGTGGGGTCAAGATGTGATAATAAAGCCTCTCTACTAGAGACCTGCAGATTGAGTGGTTGTATAGCTATTTCCCTTCTGGGGACATCATAATTCATGTTTAAAACCTGGAGTGCTTTTTTTCTCTTTCTCCTCTCCCCCACTTCTCCGTTGTCTCCTCTCTGTCCAGCCTTTCTTTCTCTCCCTTTCTTTATACTGTGTCTCTCTTTTGTTCTCTTTGTCTAAGACTAAGGATGAACAGTGAAACCTGTCAGTGAGACAAAATTGTTTGGACATATGACATATGACACTGCAGCAACGTGTCAGCCTCTCATAATTCATGCATAATGTATACCTCATTTTGTAATGCATTCTCTTTGGTAAGGTATATTGGATTCCTCTACTATGATTATTAGGTCAAATTGTCTGTCAAACTTCTTCTCACACTGAACACCATTTTTATGAAAGAAAAGCTTTAGTGGATCTAGTGACCACATCTTTTTGTTTGCCATTTCATTTTCTTTCCTCAGTTCATTGAAGGTCTGGGAAAGATGGAGCACAATCGTCTGCCTGATGTGCAGCGACACCTTCGTGATATCGTGACTAACTACCTCTTTCGTTTTCCTTTGGTGAGAATCTACTTGTTCTGCAGCTTCTCGTATTTTTCAAATGCCAATCATATCTAAATCTTTTGGTGCAACTGTATATTTTAAGTAAATTGCAACCAGGCAAGTTGTATGCATTAATATGTAACCGAGGGGTGGGGCAGTTGTGTTATGGTGTTGTGACATCTGCCCCTTTCCCACATTCTAGTTACATGGGTCCGACCTTTCACTGATCTGTGACTGTGACCTTGCTGGACTTGCTAGGTGTGCGCCCACATGATGTCAACCCTGTCTTGTACCACACCGCAGATCCATCAAGTTGCTTGACCTATAACCCTCTGTAAAAATAACACCATGCAGCTCTGTCATCTGCAAAACAGTCTCTGAAAAAAAAACAACTCAGCACACTACCAGCCGGCAAGCCTCCCTACAAAAGTTTTATGTATTTAGAATGTTGGTTTAACTTATGGTGTGTGTATAAAATTGACCTCTATATAATATTGGTATATATTTTGACTGTAGGTTGTTATAAGTTTACATATATGAATAATTTTTGTTAAAAAATATACTCAGAGCCTTGCTTTTTTTGTATGTTTCAGACTCTGACAGATTTAGACCTACACCCAGTCCTGGTGAGTCTCACTTTGACTCTTCTCTTTCTGCTTGCCATTTGTTTACAAGTAGTACTAGTAGTTGTTTACAAGTAGTACTAGTAGTTGTTTACAAGTGGTACTAGTAGTTGTTTACTAGCAGTACTAGTAGTTGTTTACTAGCAGTACTAGTAGTTGTTTACTAGCAGTACTAGTAGTTGTTTACTAGTAGTACTAGTAGTTGTTTATGAGCAGTACTGGTATTTGAGACATGTGGGCTTGCAGGTGCATCAGGTAGCATCAGTCTAGTTATATCCTGCTTGCTCAATAGTCTTATCAGCTAACATCAACATGTTTATTTTCTTGCTCCAGAGAGTTATCAGGAAACTGCAAACACAGCCACTAGCAGCGGATCGTATCAACTTCGTGAATTTTCTCTCCAGCCTTGTGTGTGGCCTACTGAAAAGTAGCGGCAACCCATCTCATGCCAGGACACTGGAGACTGTCAGTAAATGGTCGGCACAGAGTCAGCAACAAGCAGCCAGTGTTAGCAAGCCAGCTCATACCGGGACACTGGAGACTTGACAGTAAACAGTCTCCAGAGACAGAGACAGCAACAAACACCCAGTGTCAGCAAGACATGGCAGTGATCACTTCTCATCAGCTTGTGATGCAGACAGATCCCAGATGCTGACTTCAAGAGACACCACCAGGCGGCGTGAGAACGTCTGCGATTGATAGACTGTGACAGCTAATGATATCGTATAGCGTCCTCTAAGTCATATTTTGTGCTGGATAAGCTGTGACAGCTAGTGATATATAGCATCCTCTAATATTTTATAATGCCAGTGGCACCAGCATGTCAGTGACAAGTGTCATGAAACAGGTGACATTGGTGACCTTTTAAAGATGCTGGATGATTTTGATGGCTGATATCAGTAACAGTGCAGTTTTCGTTATACTAGTCTTGCTGACTTCAGTAATGGGAAGCAGAAACAAGACTTCATAGTGAACGTGTGCAGACATGCGTGTGAAAACTCAAACATTTTATTGGGGTTAGGCTATGACAGTTTCTCAAAGTGAGCCTTCTTCACTACGCACATAAATATAGATACACACACACACGCCCCCTAGAGGTATTAAATCACACAATAATTATGCTGTAACTTGTGTTGCTGTACACAGGTGGTGACACTGCATGTCTCTGGCTGTTTCCACCCTTCAGCTAAAACGTTTATGTAAAACCCAGCTAGCTGCATAGTGTCACCTGCAGTTTCACTGGCGGATAGGACACACACGATTTTCTATTCCCAGGTTCAAAC
Organism: Pomacea maculata; assembly: GCA_004794325.1. Taxonomy (NCBI): domain Eukaryota; kingdom Metazoa; phylum Mollusca; class Gastropoda; order Architaenioglossa; family Ampullariidae; genus Pomacea; species Pomacea maculata. The sequence goes on along the minus strand of SRHC01002387.1, from coordinate 224,865 downwards.
ATACTTGAAACAAAGAGTTACTGGTACTTTTATCACCCATGGGTATTTTGGGGTATTTTTTAAATATCTAGATTTAAGATCACTGTATGTTTGATTGTCTGGGAATGTGTCAAAGTTTGTTTACATTATGCAGAGCCAAATTTGAATGGCCTTCATGTAGCAGCTTGCCAGAATTTTATTTAGGAAGGGAGTGGTTTTTTTCCAGTCAGGGCCAGGCAAACCTTGAACCAGAAACCTTCTCCACAGTGCAGCACACTAATCACCACAAAATCCATCATGGTCTTCAAATTCCCTCCTTTGTGTGACTGACAGCAACTGTCAGTATCATCTGCATGAGGCATCGTTGTATGGCCTGCAGTAGCTGTGTTTGACACTGATGTACAGTGCTGTCAGTCACAAGTCTCAGAATGTGCTAGTGTACATAATTATCTTGTTGTTTGTCACAGTTCTTAAAATGTGTGACTCATGCTGTACGCTGAACTGTACCACATTCAGCTTTGATTTTATGTTAGTTGGTGTACCATGGATATTTTTGCAGCTGATAGTGAGTGTAAAGCTTGTACAGCACCATCCAGGAATCTTGAGATCACAATACATAGGCCACATAAGTGGTCTTAGATACCAGTGGATTTTGTTTGTTAAAAGAGTTGATTTAAACCTTATTATTGGACTGCTTTACTGGTGTCACAGTCTAGTCAAGACTGTTGGCTCATTGAAAGCTTGTATACACTACATGCTTATTAAAGCGCAGCAGTCTCTGCTCAGTGACTCATATCAGAACCTACAGACAGGAGGACGCTGTCACATTATATGAGGGGAATATTCATGAGCTAGCTATGACAACAATCTCTATGTCGACAATCTTCTAACTATGTCTGATCATGTCAGTTCTGTAGTCATGTAGGCATGTTATTTCCATATCCGCACACTTGGACGACTCCGACCCAGTCTTAATAAGAAGACTGCAAATGCAGTTGCTGTGTCCCTCATCGGTTCTACATTAGACTATGCCAACAGCTGCCTCTGGGGAATTTCAAAGAACGAGTTGTCGAGGCTACAGCGAGTGCAAAATACGGCTGCGAGGATAGTTGCAGGAAAGAAAACAACTGACCATATTTCTCCTGTGCTTCGTGACCTACATTGGCTTCCTGTGGAGAA
>SRHC01002387.1:192635-223412 GCA_004794325.1 Pomacea maculata | reverse complement strand
ATAAAACTACATCATCATCATCACAGGGTCCTTATGGGACAAGTAGCTGTTCTTTATTATACATGTACAGCTTCTTTATATGACAGGTGTTTATACCCCTTCATACTCACCTGTACAGTGTACTTGTGTGACAAGTGGTTGGACCTCACACTGCCCATGTGTGACAACAGTGCCTGACTTGCTGCTGTGTGGCCTGTGGACGCCCTGTACTGTCTGTACCAACACATGCACCAAAACGCCCAGTTTTAGCAAAGTTCAGTGCAACATGGTTATTTTCAAAACACCCAAGTGAAGTTAAAGATTTAGTGAGGGGACAAGGTTTGGGGTGGGTTTTTTTGGTTTCTTTTTGTTGTTTGTTTGTTTTTTTGCAATGACTTGATATAGCAAATGACTGTGGTTATGGATTGTTCTTCGGTGCTTGTGATGTGTCATTTCATACAATAGAAATCTTCAACTATTGGCTTTTGTCTCCTGTTCTTCACGTTTCCATCTTGCTTTGGAGATTTGACTATACAGGATTCTGTGCCTCCTTTACTGACACTTTTAACTATTCTGGCTTTGTGGACCATACCGTTTTCCATTTACTATTTACGAACCACATACCTTGCTACATGTTCTGTAGATTAGGTTTTGGATGTTTGCGCTTCAGCGATATTCCCACAAATCTGTCTTTTTTACAGACCTACACTTGCAATTCAAGACATTGCTTATACTAGTCCTTGCTATGCGAAGATCAGCTGTAAAGTCCTATGTTGGCGGGAAAGGAGTGAGCGTAAATAATGATATCAACACTGAAACTTATTGTTTTTGAGACCAGCATCCATTATTATGTTTTGTTTTAACTTTATTATTATTATTATAAAGCTTTTGTTCAACTTGCTATTTTCCTAAATCTCTGCAAATAACACTGTTGTGTGCTCAATGTACTTGCCTACCACCATCACTGTACACAAAAAGGTCAGACTGATGACATACATGTTACGTAATGTATACAGATGATCTGCTTGAAGCCTTCGAAATGTAAGTCCTTTCCCCTCCCCCTCTACACACAAACTCCTGTCTCTGTGTTCCTTCCTGTTCTTGTGTTGCTAACCGGTGCATGTTAGTGTATGTATGTCTGTACTCGATTGTCTCCCTCTACGTCTGTGTTGGTGATCCTTGTTTGCATGTACTGCATGCGGGGGTTTCACCTGATTTGGCGAAATAGTCTCTTGCGGTGAGCTTTACTCACTCATTGGGAAAAGATTGCACTCCAGTAGAACTTTAAGAAATCGTCCCCAGTGAAGGCATCACCGGAGGTGACGTCACCCAGTGCCGAGGGCTTTGGTGTAGTTCTGCATGCTCCTCGTCTCCACTGACGGCGGTGGTGTCCTTGTGAGGTTAAAGGGCATCGACGTCACCCGACTAAATGTTTGGTGCAACCGCCAGTGACAGAGACGCACACAGACGCTCCTGTCGCAACCTTTACGGCGGTGAGTGACGTATGCTGTGGTCTAAGTGCACCTGAGTGACGTTTGATCGCGTGTCTGGGTGGCCGGCGGTAATTAGCGCTCAGGCTTGAAAGAGGCTCTTCCTTGTGATGTCCGGGCTACAGGTCGGCGAGTTGGCGTGTTTGACACTTTCATGCCACTCCTGTCACCCACCTGCTGAAGTCACCTACACACGCCGCCCCAAACCTATGGACCTGCGAGGTCACAGGTCAGTTACGGTCAGCTGTGGGCCGTCCGACGTGCAGACTACTTACTGCCCTTGCTTGGACTTTTGACACTCGGGGTAGTGTCGTGCCCCCTTACTGAAGAACAAGTGTGTATTATACTGTGTTGCTCCAAACAACGCAGTATATTTTACTTCGTCGAAGTGATGTATTTCGCTCGATAATTTTTTTTTTCAATTTAAATGAGATTTGGACAAAGGTCGGTGAATCTGAATATTGTGTCCCTCATCACCGTTGGGGGAGCGGAAAGCCGAGTGGTTGGAGCACTGGCGTCCAAACTGAGGGTCGCACCCGTTTGGTACCCGTGTAGCGCAGCTCTCTTCCCCCTAGTCGACCCCACTGGCGAGAATGGGTAGCTGACTCCATAAGAGGGCTGAGGAACGTAAGGCAACGAGAGACAGGAGATGGGCACCGCCCTCGCGGTGATCTAAAGCGAGTTTCTAAAAGCACACACTACAGGGAAAGAAGTAACAAATCATGCAAACACCAGGGTTAAACAGAAATTCCTTAAAAAGTAGCAACTATTATAGTACTTTAGTAATTATAATAATCACATTTACATGGCGCCTTTCTCCAGCAGCCGACGCGTACAGCGCCCCCCTGTCAGCCGGACGAGCTCCACTCAGGAAGGTGAAGTACAGCTCACCTCCAGTGCGGACGGCCAACCTCGCAGACACCAACAGGAACAGAGCACGAGATGAGCAGACAGCACCAGCGGCCACCCTCCTCCCGCGCCTCCCAAACTCGCCCACCTTAACCCCCACATCTCCCCCCAACATCCCCGTCCCTCACCGTGCGAAATCGCCTTTGGGAGGAAGCATTTTTGTTTCCAGAATCAACAACCACGTGAGGACCTCGCTCCCCAACGACCTGAAAAAAGGTCATAGGATGACCTTCACTAAATCCTTAGAAAGTACTGTTCTGCCCCACGTGACTGCACGCTCGAATATTTGGGGGCAACACCATGATCAGTGCAGTGAGGAATTATTAAATTGATTGAAGTTAAATGTCAAATTTTATGATTCGGCGACCATTTTGAATTCGTTGCATAACAACCCTTGCTAATTTCCCGTCAGACGCGTAGTTGTAGCAGTCTCAGCACTACATGTGTGTACACATCTACAACGGACGTTATTGGGACCCCTTGTTCCCCACCCCTTCTCCCCTTCCACTCAAAGAAAGTTTTTTTCTCCGAATGATAAGATTTCTAGTGGTGGTGAGGGGGAACACTACCAGCAAATTTGCAAGTTAATTCATTCTGCAATCGCCTGAGTTAGCATAAGCAACGTCCACAACAGCCAGGAAGGATTCTTGGTCACGTGGTCAGATCATCAGTCAGTCAGCTACAGCCGCTGTAGCAAGAGAGTTCGGCCGCCTTGTCAACACGTGCACAGTTGGCTGGGGTGGCGGGAAGTGACACAATATGTCAGACTGGTACCTGCCAGCTTGTTAGAATGGTGCCTCCACACACCCGTTAACATGTCAGAATGGTGGCGCCTTGAGTACAAAGAAACTGGTGCCCTGTGTACAGACCCATTTTATTGTCGGGTGGCTGGAGAGACTCGTCCGGCTATCAGCTTGGTGCCTCAGACACCCACCCAGCACACAACCGCCCGCCACGTCTCCCAGACACCTGCCAGCGAGCTGCTGAGCTACAGTCACTACCTGTGATGAGAGGGACAGCTCTCAACATGCAGCTGGAGGAGACCATTCCGTGGGATAGGGAGATGCTCGGCTTTGGGGGTAGAGGGCTCCATGTTGACAGTGAACGGCGTTCACATTCTTGCCTCAGAAGAACCTTTAGTGGAACATCATATAACAAAGATTTCCGTCATGGAGAAATCTGAACGATAATATAAAATACAAAATTTATAAAGGTCTGCACAAAGTTTTATTTGAAATTTTCTTTAACAATTCAGTCACGTCAATGTTAGTTCATGCGTGCATTGTAACAACTGAAAATTCAAATTGCAAGAGCAGCAAAGCTCGCAGCAATGGTCCAGTATGGAGGAGGACTTAAAGCTCTGAAGACTTTAGTGTAAAAACATTTTGCTGTAACACTGCCACAGACAAGACAGAGCACGTGGTCAGTCCAGGGTTGTGACGAGTGACGACAGCCACAAGCCGTTAGCCACACACCTGCGGCGCTCACTCGCTGGACGGCCGTCACCAACCACAGGTATGTCAAATCTTTCTAAAGTTTATCCTTCGGTGTTTTCTCAGGACTTTCTTAGAAATTCCAACTTAGAAAACGGCAGTCGTAGAGACCGGTAGATATACAAGCCTCATAGTAGGGCCTAAAGAGTTTTTAAAAACACTAGTCTTTTCCAAATGACCTTACTTCTATCACCTTTCATGAAAAGTGTCAGATCACCTGTTGAGGAGATGAGGCATCAAAGAGAACTGACCCCGAGACAAGTGAGTGTGTAACACCTGGCCCCAGTGACCGGAAGTTTAACAACTGCATCCACTCGTCCACTGTACTTGACGCTGCTTCAGTGAAATTCTTTCACCTGACAGGTTGTCAGCGTCCGGTATTAGTGCCGTGAGACGTGATGTTAGTGCTGTAGGACGTAGCCATAGTGGTGTTGGTGTTAGTGCTGCGAGATGTGGTGATGTTAGTGCTACACGTAGGACGTGGTGTTAGTGCTGCAAGATGTGGTGTTAGTGCTGTAGGACGTAGCCATAGTCGTGTGGGTGTCAGTCCTGCGAGATGTGGTGATGTTGTTAGTGCTACACGTAGGACGTGGTGTTAGTGCTGCGAGATGTGGTGATGTTAGTTCTGTAGGATGTGGTGTTGGTGTTGGTGCTGACAGACGATGTTACTCCGTGAGATAAACAGCTCGTAATGTTAGTATGTCTTGTTCCACACACTAAAAGTTCCCAGAATGCCAAGGAAGGAGGGAGCAGGGCAGAAGCTAACGCACGCCTGCTGTCAACCGACTCACACGACATGCGCAGCAGGACATTTCAGAAAGTATTTTTCCCTTTTCAAAATCGTTGTCTCTTACTCAGACCAGCTACAAACACAGGTCAGCCCCGTTTATACACAGAATAAGTACAGGTCACATGGTCAAAAGCCTCGTGACGAATTAAAGAAGCTGTCGACAATGAGAGACAAGATGAAGTCAACGAAGTCTTGATGATGTTCAGCAGCAGTGAGCTGTACTCACGCTGTCGGGGCGCTGACACGTATTGTCATCACATGTGTGCCACGGTTGTTGTTTTCCTCCACTAACATTTGTCACATCACACACCCGCCCCCCGGGGAATGCTGACCCCCAATGTCCTCAACGTCCTCCTTCTCGCATTGAGTTTCCTGCTTCACTTTCTTTGTTCTTCTTTCTTTTGTGACACACATTGTTGTTGATGATGAGTCACCAGAACGATAGTAAGACAATCTGGTTTGTTTAAATCTCTACATTCGTTACAAGAGTTGGTCTCCGTGGTCAGTAAGACCCTGGAATGTCCAGACGTGAGTAACCCTCTGTGCCTTTCAGTCACTTGGACAAGCTTACACCCGCGTCAGCAGCACAGGTAAGAAGGTAAATGTCCACCGGTTCTCATGAGTCATGGTAGGTCTGGGTATCTGAATACAGTGTTGTAGAGGTCGCTCACCTGTCAACACAACACGGTAAGAAAGGCGACCAGCTCGTACTAACGACACGTGTGCACCACCTACCACAATCGTCGCCATTTCCCGTTGGGCCGCAGTCAGGGACACAGAAGTAAAGTTTCCTCGGAATTAGCTCGGGAACAAAGGTGTTGCTGGCACCTGCAAACAAGCCAGACTTCGACGGTCCGCTGATTATCTACAGATCCTCTTGTTGGATACGGTGTTGTCGTGGTAGTGCTAGATGTACTCACTCAGGGCTTCTGCTAAGACTAAATTCTTTGGGGTCCCAGGGGTACGGGTGATAGCCCTGCTTTATACCTTGCTGGGTCAACATCAACATCGTCTCGTTGGTGACGACCTGATAGAGACTGGTAGTCTCCGCCCTCTGTCTGCCTTGACTACCACTCTGCAGTTTACTTCTGACTTGGTGTCTACTGTGTCATCGGTGTCTACACACGACATGATGTATGAGCTAAAAGTCCTCGTGTGTAGTGATTTCCGCCCTGGGTTGCGGGCGTAATGCGCTTCACAAGCGTCCAAGACAAGACATCAAATTGGAGAACTAGAACATGATAGTTTGCAGAGTGAAAGAACAATGGAAACCCAGAGGTTAGTGCTGCCCTCAAGATGTCAGATTAGGATGGTTCAGACCTGCGCTCCATAACAGTAATAATGTCATGTGGTGATATTACAGGTTGACGTCTGCATTCAGCCGACCGTTTACTCCAAGCCCAACGAAGAGCGTTGACATATAAAATAATTTTGTAGTCCCCACATCCGGAAAAAGTTTTGACAGTAGTACTACCGTACTCCGGTAGATGCAGTAGGATTTACATGACAGGATGCGGCAGCCCCCCACCCCCCATCTCTCTCTCTCAGACACACACACATATTTCTGTCCACCGTCACTCTTCTCTCCATTTCCCTCATCTTGCACGTGCTCTCTGCTGAAAGTCGTAATAATAATAATACGAGATCAAGCATTTGACCCATGTGCTGACTTCTGTCTGTAGGTCACAAGACAGCGAGCGACAAGACCAGCCTCCATCATGGCCGCACTCCACAGCACGCTCCCACGACTCTTCCTCGCACTTGTTCTCGTGTTCATGGCGCATGGGCAGAACATCCAGCCAGGCGTGACCGTTCGCCTGCCGCTGGGGGAGGTAAGGGGAGTGCTCGTGACCTTGCCACAGGGTCAGGTGTATCAGTTTCTGGGTATTCCCTATGCTCTCCCTCCCGTGGGCCAGAGAAGGTTCCAGAAGCCAGCCCCGATAGTTGAGAAGTGGGGAGTCCTGGACGCCTCGCAGTTCGGTCCCTCCTGTCCCCAGCCTGGAAGACGAGACAGGACCAGCGAAGATTGTCTGTACCTTAACGTGTATGTCCCAGCCACCGCCTCCCTGTCAGCTCCCATCAGTACTCCCAAAGCCGTCATGGTCTGGATCCATGGGGGAGGGTTCCAGGTAGGGGCTGGCAGGGACTACGATGGGGGCACAATGGCAGCACAGGGAGACGTTGTTGTGGTGACCATCAACTACCGCCAAGGCATGCTGGGATTCCTGTCCACTGAAGATGCGGCCAGTCCAGGGAACTATGGGCTGTGGGACCAGCGCTTGGCCTTGCAGTGGGTCCACAGCTACATCGCACCCTTTGGCGGCGACCCGGGAAAGGTGACTGGTCCTTCTTAAGAACGATTCTTGATCTTCTAAAACTGTTATTCTTATGCATGTCTCTCTTGTAAACTTGCATCTGACCATTTTTGGTGAGTCAGGTATTTGTCAGTTTTTAATGTGCCAGTGCTGACCTGTTTGGGTTAGTCTCGTGTCGGTCCTTGGGTGTTGTCGGTCAGCTAGTATTTACCCGTATTTCCTGTGTTGGCAACTTACGGTCTTTTTAAAATTCTGCCTGATATTTTCCATTATCTATTAATTGAAGACTATCTTATTTGTTATTCAGGATGGTATTTGTCAGTCTCGTTTGTTATCAGGTTACAATTTTTGGCCAGTCTGGAGGGGCCTACAGTGTGGGTTTGCATGTCCTCTCCCCTCTCAACAATGGACTCTTCCATCGTGCCATTATGCAAAGTGGCACGGGCATATGTCGCCGAACTATCGCCCTTGACCCCTCTGGGTACGCTAGGCGGTTTGGCGAGCAGCTCAGGTGCCTTAGTCGTACTGGCACTGGGTTCGACACCCAGTTCTTGGTGGACTGCGCGCGCAACCGATCAGTGGAGGAGATCCTCCAGGCGACAAGCAACGCCGGGCGGTGGCCAGAGCTGGTCTACAGGCTGCTGGTGGCACCCTCCGTGGACGGCGAGTTGGTGCCCGTGGCCCCCCGCTTGCTTCTCGACCCTTCCTACGGCCAGCAGGTGCCCTTCTGGTCTATCGACATCATGGTGGGCACCAACAACGCAGAGGGCGGCTTGGTCATAGGGCCTCTGATACCATGGCAACGACAGCTTGGCTTTAACGCCGTCACTGGCATCCCTACACGTGTTCTGTGCAGCAACATCTCCCACTCTCTGGCCAATGACTACTTCAACGGGTCTGAAGCTTTGGCACAGGCGCTTTGCCGGCAATACACATCCACCGAGAGTGAGGTGGACCAAGCCCGCGCTGTCGTGGACATGTATGGCGACATGATGTTCGTGTCAGCTGCCGTGGAGACTGCCCTCAGGCACGCCGGCGGCACTGGGGCGATCCGAAGCACCTTTCAGTACCTCTTCTCCCACCAGCCTCGCAGCAGCAGCTTGGCCAGATCCTTTCCTTGGTTTCGAGGGGCAAGTCATTCTGATGAACTGGACTTCGTCTTCAATATGAACCTTCGCGACCCTGCCGAGCTTCGACTGGCACGGGCCATCAGCGACGCCTGGACAAACTTCGCCAAGTTCGGGTGGGTATAGAGACTATAGTGGCTTAATGCTGCAAGACCTCGGTTGTTGTGGTTACAGGCTATCTGAAGTCGGTTTCTTTGTTGACGGGGTTTGGTTTCACTAGTTTTTCTTTTAATTCTGTGTAACTTTCTTTGTGAACGAGTGGAAGCCAGACCACATTCATGAAATGTTTAAGCTAAAACTTGAAAGTATCTGCCAGTGAAGAGAAAATGTCACAATGATTACTTTGCAAGCATCAGAGCCTTACAATAAACCAAATTTTATCAAGAACTAAAACTCATATAATGCACCAAACCTTGTCAGATGAAAATAATTTTATTCTTGGACTACAATTCTTGTCACCTCTCCATTTTATGCAGGTCACTTTTATTAATGCTTTCCTAGGGGGTCTTCACTCTGTCATTTTTGCTTTCCTTGTAACTTTTAAATTTCACAGAAACTGATTCATGGCCTGTGGTCTGTCAGGCACACTTGTAGGTTTGTCTGCAGCTTCATTGTGGCTTGGGACTCCTTTATTGCCTTCTTGCCAACTTGTTAGCCTCCAACACCATTTCCTGTTACATTTGAACATACACCCTGTTGAACATACTGTTCTTCACCAGAACCCCAAATCAACCACAGAGCCAAGCCAGCTTTCAGTGGCCAGCCTACAGCCTTGACACAAAAGCCTATACCAACCTTGACCTGGTGATTACATCTGAACGTGACGTCTTCTCACAACGGATGGCTTTTTGGTTGAGTCTTGTGCCTCCAGTCACTACCCAATTGTCATCTGCTGCCACCCAGAATGCCAGTCACCAGTCAAGCATCTACAGTGCTGCTGAAACAGCATCAAATGCTGCTGGACGTGCCAGCAAAGCTGACCACACTCACCTGAGGACAGTAATAGTGGTGTTGTATGTCCTGGCATGCACATGTTGGCGAGGCCTGTAGTGCTCTTTCTAGTCTGGTCCTTAATGTTTTTAGCCATCTTTTCATGCCCCTAATTAATGTCATGAGTTCTGGACTTATTACACAAATCCTTTGCCAAAAAAATTTATTTTAGGTATCAAATTGATAATGCAGGACAGAAAAGATACTGGAAAACATGTAGCTGTATAATCATGAGCGCTGTCAATGGAGTTTCTCATTACCCTTTTTGCAGTTGTCATTATGTTCTTCATTATGCTGAAGTTGATAAAGCCTTGTACTTAGCATTAAAATGCAAATTAGAGTTCTCCTTTGCTTTCATCTACTGTATAGCACAAACTGTATGTGCTAGGAGTGAGTTGACTCTGCCCTTTTCTACTGACTAGCATAGACATTCGTGGAACAAATTGGACTTTGCCCTAATCTACAAACACAAACTAGACAAACAAGGAGTCAGACCTTGGGTTATTCTGTGCTTAACCTTGAAGATGAATAGTAATAAAATGTTTTCCTGTTTGTTATCACTGAATTGAATAATTCAGCAATTACTGACTGATTAGATAATCACAAATGCCAATACAGTTCTTAACTTCAGAGTTGCAATTTCCCTATAAAATCATGGTTTGGTAGCCATTTTTTTTAATGAAACAAAATTCTGTACCTGGAAAATAGTGCAAGTTACCTGATTAAGTCCTTCTTGACAAGAAATTGTGTTTTCCTCAAATATTTTTTTTATCTTCAAGTGCTTTTTTCTTTTTTGTGTCCTTAAGTTATTTATGCTTTGGAATTTATATGATTATATTCTATTATGACATGGCTTTGTTGTAAAAATAAATACATGTAATGGCTGCAGTAGCACTTTTTAATTTCATAGAATAATAAAAAAGCAATAAAACAGAGGCCATTATTTCAGCTGTTTGGGGAATCCTGCCATGACTAGCATGTTACCATGACATGTACATGAGCAGTTTGAAATTGTCATCTCAGTACACAGGACTTTACCCGTGTGCTTCAATCACCCACCCATACACACCAACCATGCTGACTATGAAAATAATAACTTTACATGGTGCTAATATTTGGCTATTATGTTGTTTGTTTATTTCTTACTGTTAAGAGGTTCTTAAGCAACAAGACAGAATGGAAAGAATGAAGGGGCATTGTTAATTCTAACAACGGGCTTCTACTTAAATGTGAAATATTATATACAAATCATAGCACTACTTTAAAACATCCTAGAAAACAAAGCATACAACCTAATGGCCTGCAGATATTTACATTGGAAATGCCATTCTTGTTTAACTTGTAAGTGGATTAAAAAGCCATCTCATTATTTATACTTGCAGATATGTTTGAAATTAATTGAAAACCATCACATAGTCAACAAAAACATTTTATTTACATGTCATTAAATATTCACGACACTTATCTTTTGAACATATCATTTGTCTACAAGTGTTTTTGTATGTGTGATACATAGAAAAGGGTATGCTTAAAATTTTCTGCAAGGATTCAACCATGTCATACATTAAAAAAAAAAATCCCACCTCAATCTCTTATTTTTATCACTCCATTTTGTTCTTCTAAAAAAAGACTGAGGTGCCAAAACAGTTCTTACTCCATGTTTTTCTCCACAAAGACTCAACAGAGCACTCATTCCCCACAACAGAGACCACAACTGCCAAGGAACCCACATTAAAACACTATAAAAGCAAAATCCTGCTTTTAAAAACTTTTCTGCAGACTTATCATTTAGATAAAAATATCAATATCTCTGGACAGATTGTGATCTTTTGGTAAAATCTATGTTGCCTTATGTACACAACATCAGACGATCATCAAAATGCACCCTCTTCCTATTATCTGAACTTTATTTTAAGCCTTCTTTTAAGGTCAGGATCCACTCCAACCCCAAAATTGATATTTTCCTGAACGGATCCTGACCTTAAAGCAAGACTCATGCCAGAGAGAGAGAGAGAAAGAGATGTTGTGTGAAAGACACAACAGTAGGCACACACAAATTGAGACATCTTTTAATTCATTTCTAATTTAACTTCTTACCCACTCCTGTCTGCTCCTTGGTCAGAGAAAATACAGGGAGTTGCTGCATGCAAGGGTGAGATTAACTATTACCCTTGGACAACAGTGCCACATTAGTATTTTTACTGCTTCAAAAACACAATGGTGAGGAAGAATAGTTCCCTAGTTCCGCTTTTGTACCAAAGTGTACAAGAGATGAGCATTTTTCTTGCTGTTGAAGGCATTTCATGAGAAACGGCTGAGATCTAATGAGCAAATGAAGGAGAGACAAGAAAGAGGCGCATACAGGCACAGAAGCCATGGGTGCTGGCAGATAAGGTTTCAACAAGTCACAAGTTACAATAAGTCAGCTTTCAACACCCAACCTTCGGCAAACATTTCCCACAATAGCCCTAAATTACCTATCTTAAAAAATATCCACGTTAATCTCTGGCTGACTTCGTCTGGTTGTTCTAAATCTTTGCCTGCTACAGTTTCTTGGTGACTTCTGGCATAAACACTTCTAGAATGTTGTCATCATTATGTACTGAACTGGCCAAGTACAAGGCAGCTCCATGAATATCCATCCAAAAGATCAACAACACTGTCTTCAGGTCAGTAGAAGCAAACATATCTAACCAGCGTATAAAGTTTTATCCAGTTAAAATGAGGTTTGGAATCACAGTGGCTTGTGAAGAGGGGAGTGCCATACTGCTGAACTAGTTCGCTTGTTAAAGCGAGGTCGCTTAACTTTAAACATTTCATTGAGGTCTGGGGGCTCAATGTATGTAAAGATGGCATCCAAGTCTGGAGGGTGATGTTCTTGATTGATGAGGGCAGCTTTGAAGTTTGAACCTGTTACAAACATAAATGTTAACAAGAGTAAAATAAATGACACTGCAGTTGTGACCTGTATTTTAAATTGTAGAAGAGATGCTTGTGAAAGAAACATATCACTGAACAGGTCAAATTGCAAGAAATTATCAAATTGTGATAAAAACAAACAAAACTTGACGTAAATTTGATGCATGCATTTTGATTTATAAAAGTGGTTCAGGATACAAATAAATTGTAAAAGTGATACTAAATACAAATGTTAGATGTGACTTAAGATCTTAACTTTTTCCAAACCCTCTTTCACATTTTCTGGACCTCCTTATAACAAATTAACCTAGAATTTCCCTGGCAACATAAAAAAAGACACATTGCTGAAGTACGTGCATGACAATTTTTACAAACACTCCATGAACTTTTTCTTTAAATTCTCTTCCTTTGATGACATGACTATTAGGATCTTAGGGGATACAAACTGCTTTTAACAAAATGAATTACTACCCCTGGTCAGTGAGGTTAGCAGTCCTGGCCACTGATTTTTTCCCCTGGACAGCTCAGTAAAGGGAGAAACTTAAAAAACCTTCAGAAGTGTGACATCAGCTAAGCAAAACCTTGGTTTCAATCTTTCCCTTGAAAAATAAGCTATGAAGCCTTGATGTGGTTTTTAAAAGCTACAAAGGACTACACACAAATATTGGTGAGGCAAAATAATCTCAGGTCCAAGGGCAAAAATAGCTGTGACACTGAGACTGTCATAACATTTAAGTAGGTTAACTTAGATCTGTTGATTACCAAGGTTCCCGAAGTGCAGTGGCTACAAGCTTCAGCGATCGTGTAAAAAGTTTTGCGTTTGAAACTTCCCTGTACTAGCATTTGCTTGTTTGTTTATTTGTTTTTGTGCATGTGTACTTTGTTGACACAAAAAAGACCAGTCAGCCACAACAAAACACCGAGGCTGCCAGCTGTTACTATGGGAACTCTAAGGACCACATGACCAGAACATGGGCTTGTTGTGAGAGGTCGAAGCTCAAGATCAAGGCCAAGGCCATCAGAGTAAGTGGTCGTTCTCAGAGGAGAAAGTAACATCTGTGTATTGGCCTGCGCTCCAAAACACCGAAGTTGGAAGGATTAAGCCAGGTGGTGTGTGTGGCATTGTTCATCTTGGCACATACCATCGTGTGCTGTTTAACAGTGTAGTCATGTGGACAAGCATGCTGAATAAGCTACGTGCCATCCCTGGACTGGGACAATGCTTGGCGTCCGTGTCACCAGGGGACCAATTGTAGCTGACATGGTTGAGAAGGGAAGTGATGACAGATAGCTGGATGAGACACTTCAAGAGAAGAGTCCCCCTCCTGTCATGAGCTGATGAGCCATGTGGCAAGATTTCAAGTGATAACTGTCGTCACATGCTCAGTTTCATGGGGCTAATAATTCCTGATGAGAATCGCAAGAACATTGTGCCAAGCGTCCTTGCTGTTGTTGAGGCAACTTTGGCAAAACATTTTGTCTCTCTCATATTCCATATTGTTAACAACCGCTTATGTAGCCAAACACAGGTGGGACATTGTGATGTAAGTATGTAATATGTGCCGTGCCATCAGTGTGACATGATAATCCACGTAGTCAGCATGTAAATTACATTAGCATTGCAGTCGAGCTCTTTCTGACTGAAAAATGATTCTGGATGAAGAAACATTTTAGTTGCCATTTGAGTTTCTAGACATACACATACACAAATTCTTGTTCCCCAGCCCTGAGCTGTTCACAATAACTACAAACACAAGAAATAAAAGTCAACTCAGACAAGCAATGATGTGATCTGAGGACTCATAACACTCCCTGACTTACATAATAATTTAGTGCATTCCCATACTGGGTCAAGTTTGAAAACCATTTCCTGCTTTTCCCAAGCATGAAATACACAACTTCCCTCCTGGATCAAGGACATAAACAATCCTTTGCATTCCTCTTCCAAATCAGGGATTAAAAACATGCATTGTTCGCTCAAGTAAAACATAAAACACAAAAGACCATATGCTGACCTTGTGCCCAGGAGGGAATCTTTTTTCTAGGAGCCTGATCATCATCTGTTGAGTCATCTGAGCAAAGATCAGCGATGTCATAGGTTTCCAAAGATGATGATTTCTTTTTTATATGGCGAGGTGTGATAGGATACCTGCACAGGTTACAAATAGTTTGACAGTGTGATAGGGTACCCACACAATTTATAAATAGTTTGATACTGTTTATACATGGCTGACAAGAGCAGCAATAAAGAGAGCGAGCAGCGAAGTGACAGTCTGATGGCAACAAGCAGGGTGTTACACAAAGTGACTGACAGCCTGTTGATGACAACTACAAGCAGTGGGTGTTACAGTGAAGTGACAAGCAGCAACTGACACAGTGAGTAGAGTGAAATAACACCTGACAAGGTCCAGCCCTTAGCAGTTATTAAATGTAGATATAAGTTCATATACACAGGCATGTCAGAGGCACACAATGATCCTTGACCTTTTTTGCCTAAATGAAAGTGGTAATAAGATTTTGTCTTACATTTCTGTATACAACACATTCATTTCTGCTGCAAAAATATCATCTATTAATAGCATTAATGTGCTAACATACGAAACAGCCAACATGTTGTGGATCATACACAGATGGTAACAAGATGACAAGCTTATGAAGAGCTTACGAGTCTGGGTTGTGGACTGAGTGGTTCTCAGTTGGTTTGGACAAAGAGACAGTGCAGTTAATGTTGGCCAAAATGTTCTGCATGTTGCGGTTGTGGTGCTGGATAATTTGATTCAGCCGAGCCTCTTCCTTTCTCTTTTCTTCTTCCATGGCAGCCATTTTAGCCAATCGTTGTTGTTCCTAACGACAAATGTTACACACATCTCATTCTGCCACAATATACACTAGAGCAAGAAAACTTCTGGTTAAAATTTAATGGGTTTTTTGGAGGGCCAAGGAGCTCTGATAGAAAAAAATAGGTTTGTTGCTTAAAGATTTGTTCCTTTTTCTTTTTGGAGGAGTGGGTATTATGAATAAAGTTACATGACACTTTTCTCTTGTTTTTCAACTTGTAGCTATACATACCCACTGCAATCATACAGCATAAAATATAAAGCGTTACGTTTTATCCCTGTTAGAAGCACAGATAAAAGAATGAACCCAAAGGTAGGAAGAATCATGCTGACCAATTCTTTCAATTTCTCAAATTCTCGCTGAAGTTTGGCTTCACGTTCTTTTTTCTTCTCCATCTCCTGTCTCTCACGGGCAGCACGCTCCTCAGCTGCCGCTTTTTCCCTATCAACAAACAGGAGGATGTAAAGTCAGGGTTAGGCAAGTCACAAGTTTTATAAATTGATTCATCTTTTATGTTTTCTCATTTGAAAGTTGCACATAAATGCCAAAAGGTGGCATCAGAGATAAAACAAAATGTTGCTTAAAATCTATTTTTTGTTTTTGTCACTAAAACTCAATCAGCTTTCCGCGAAGATTGCTTTCGCACAAGATAAAGCATGTGAAGGAGAAAAAGCATGTGAGGGACAAATATCACTACTTCCTGACTGCCTTTAAGTGCAAGGTCTTACTTCTGGGCTGTCTTTAAACATAAGACCTTACTTCTGCTCCTTAAGTTTCTGCTGTTCCCGCTCTCGCTCCAGTTCCTGCTGCCTAAGGCGTTCCCGTTCAGCCAAACGCTCGCGCTCCAGCTCTGCCTGCTTCTCTTCCAGTCGCCGACGCTCTTCTTTCAGCCTTTGCTGGCGCTCCTGCTCTTCATGCTCTCTCTTGCGCTGCAGGAACTCCTCGTGGCGACGCTTCTCCTCTTGCTGCAAGTTGCAGACCACAAACACATGGCTACAAATTTGCATGACAATGCAGAGCAAGATGGGTTTTTTTGGTTTATTTTTAAACACAGTTGCAAGCAAAACACTATCTGTTCATCAAATCTCTAAATTGAAAATGAATTAAGCAAGAAGTAAGACAGTGAACAAGTTAACAAACATTACAGTCGTACCAACCTGTTCCAAAAACTTTCTCATACGCTCTTCATCTTCCAGGCGCCGCCTTTCTTCAGCCTCCAGCTGTTTTTTCAACCTATTGCGTAATGAACAGACTGGGTCATTTAACTAGCTTGTTATACTTATTGCTACTCAATTGTATTCATCCAGAATACAGACCAATACAATGCTAGAACTCACATAACACACAATCAACATGATTTGCATTAGCCTGCTGTGCATCTCTATTTTCAGTATCTTGCTTTATGCTTACTAGTAGTTTTCAATGACAGCACATTTCACATTGTCCCACTTCACACACTGAACAAACAGATGTCCTTTTTGTGACTGTTTGGGCATTGTTAATGACACATCCAGGGTTGCACTCTTATGTTAATTGCAATAACTAAACAAACATTCACTTGGTTTTCCTTATTAAAGACAGACAGATAAAAACATCCATCACCTCTGCCTCTGTTTTTCGCGTTCTTCTTTAAAGCGGTCTTCCTTCATACGGTCTGTTGAGTTGAGCTTCTCCTGTAGCTTCTCTTGCAGACTTTTTTTAAGGTTATTCTCCTTTTGCTGTCTAAGCTCACGCATTTCAGCCACCTTGCGCATTCTTTCCTCTCGCTTTCTGAGAAGCACATAAAGCACAAAGTATACAAGATACAAATGTACTCAAAATAACACATCAAGATTTTTAACTGGCAGTAAAGTGTTTGACACACCAAGCGAAACCCACTTGCTGGAGACCAGGTTAATGATAAAGAAGCATGGGACTTGCTCAACTGCGGGCAAGACAGGGCACTAACCTTTTTTGCTCCTCCACCTTATTCTTCTTCATCTCATCAATCCTGCTCAGCCTCTCTTGTTCTCGCCTCTCTTTCTCTTGAAGTTCTTTCTTTTTCTGCTGCTGCAGCACCTGCAAAGCAAACATGTGGTAGACACATGCACTTCACTCTACCTAGATGCGTTGCTGTGTCCTTGACTGTCATTTACCCATGTGTGTTACTGTATCCTACAGAAGCTTCTTACACTGCATTACTGATTTCTGAGACAAACCCATTTCATTTTGTCCACACTGCACAACTTCCTCAAAGTATTGATACACCTTACTGGGCTCCCACATATAACTGTTTTGACAATTATGTTAACAACTGATATCACAAGATCTCTAAATGGTTACAAATTTTATGCTGAAGAAGATCAGTATATATCTAAGTTCAGTCCAGCAGAAACTACCCAGAGTAGGTACAAACTGTGGTAATGTCATGAAGCCGAGTTCTATTTAATGAATAAGTACTGACATGCAAGAAATGAGCACATTTATTCTGTGAAAATACAGTGAACATGTCTGGTGCCCTTTAAACTAAACCATTTTTTAAAAGGAAAACTGTCTTGACTTGTATAGGCATCATTCTTTTAAGCAAATTTGTTCACACATATATATCCTTAACTTTCCAAACTAAATAGGCCAATTACTTTTCTTCAAATCCCAATCAACAAGCTTTATAGGTACAGTGGCATCTTTACGTATGTTGGTAGTTCTCACCTTGAAGGTAGGCTTATGAGGAGGTGTGTTGCGTTTGAGGAAAGATGTGACAACACCAGAGATAAGACTGGTGGAGCGAGACAGGCTGGACTTGCGCATATTTGCCAGGAAGGAGTGTGGCCGAATTATGTGCTGTAAAGATATTAATGATTACAAATAATTTGGAGAAAGGATGAAAATGACATTGAAAAAACAATCAGTTACATTACTTTAAAAATGTAGTCTTGATACAAGTTATAAGGAAAAACACCAAAATCATTTACAAAGACTAAACTGGTTGTAACCCCACCTCTCACTCTGCCAAATGGACTCAAGTGGTATCATGTGGGTCGAACTCAAACATTTTTTTTGTCGAGCAAATGCCTTGCCCCTGCCATGCAACTTGGACCATAATTTGTATTCATATAAGATAATACTGTAATTGCAAGGCTGGATAGGTGAGTAAATTGTGAACATAACCATGTTGTGTAAATGAACATGTGCCTTGATGGCCTTATCCCTTCAATCAGGCCTCACTTAAAAAAAAAAAAAAAAGACGGCTTGAATTGTCTAGTACTTTATGATTTTCATTTCGACAATTTATTACATTTTCTTCACATTGGTATTGACTTGTGCAACTTTAGTACAGATATAAATGTAGCTCATGACATTGTGGGCTGAACTACCTAGCTGACCGCAAAATTTTATCCATCTGGGACATCTCTCCATATCGTGATATGGTCTCAGGGGAAAATAATATGAATGCCACCCATCAAGTCTTTCAGGGTCCTAGAATGGGAGTTGCACAAACCCCAGATTCATCTTTGACCATGGCTGTTTCGTTGAAATTGATGAACATATTGCTGCTAAACATTTTCTGAAAATTTATCCTGCAGATTACTTAAAGTCACCAGATAACTGGTCATGATGTCAGCACAAAAAGGTGGAATGTCTGGCGGTTAATAGCCTTACATACAAGACTTGTCTGAGTAACACTACTGCTGATCACTGGGAAATACTCTCTCCCTCCCCACAGGTATGACAGAAAGTATCACAAACTGTCCCAAAGTCTGTATGTAAGTGACCCACTTTGTTTACAAAAGATATTGGCAACAACGCCAACATGACATGTATTCTGCAAAGGTGTGTCTCATTGTTTGCTTACTTGCTTCTGGTTCTAAAGACAGTTTCAGGTGGTTGGCAAGGTAACTTTTTGACCATGTCTAGCATTAAATGCAAGTTGCAACATGCATTTTCCTGAAGATAACTAAACTAGAAGTCACACATTTTTGATTATTTATACGCATATTATTATGGAAATGCATATGTAATCAAATTACAGTGGACTCTCGGTTAACAAACTTAATCCGTTCTGGAAAGCTGTTTGTTATCCAAAATGTTCGTTATCCGAAACAATTTTTTTTCCATAAGAAATAAAGGAAATAGATTTCACTGGTTCCCAGCCCTTGTTGACTCGCTAATATTTGAAAGTTACAGGCTATATAGGTCGGTTTATTGAGAACAGTTATAATGCAATATAAATGGAGTTAAATAAACAAAAATATTAACGAAAGCATTTAAACATCAGAAAACTTGCCGTTTTTACGGCGTGGGTGGAAGCAATTCAATTCAATTCAATTCAACTTTATTATCTCAACGAGGAGAAATTACAAGACGTAGTAAAACAACTGGCTTATAATAAAACTTATAATAAAAACTTAATTCCACTCAAACTATCGTCTCACACAAACACCTACAGTCCATGTAAATAACCCAACTAAATAAGAAACATCACTAAAACTCTATTCACAAAAACACACACCCACACCCACAAATCCTTACAACACTTGTTCAGTAAGACAACAGACTTATTTATAAAACTATTCCTGGAACGGGCAGTGGAAGCTCTTGGAACATTAAAACGTCTCTTGGACGGAAGAAGATTATAATACTGTGCTAACACATGTGTACTATCTTTCACAATCACTCTCGCTTTCCGTACTACTCGTCTTTCATACAACTTACTCAGACACTCCTGTTTCTCCCCAATCACCCTCCCGCTCACACTCACAACTCTATCTAACACATTCCTATTACTAGCTCTCAATCCTCCATACCAACATAAAAATCCAAATGTCAACACAGACTCAAGAAAACATCTATAAAAAGAACTTAAAACCTTTTTGTTGACATTCAGGGAACGGAGTTTTTGTAAACAGTACAATCTAGATTGACATTTCTTGTGAATAACCTCTGTGTTGGTGTTAAAAGTGAGTTTGTCGTCGATCACAGTTCCTAGATATTTGTACTGATCAACCCGTTCAACCTTGGCACCTTCAATGTATAGGTCAGGGATAACAGTGCTCTTGCGTCTGAAATCAATCACCAGCTCTTTTGTTTTCTTTACATTTAGATCAAGATAGTTTTCTCTGCACCATTTATGAAATGTATCTCCTGCATCAACATAGGCAGAGTGTGAGTTTGAGAGGTCTAGGAGAGCAGTATCATCAGAGTATTTTATCAAGAGAGACGAATCAGTGCCACGACAGTCATTGGTATAGAGGGTGAAGATTACAGGCGAGAGACATGTACCCTGAGGGCTCCCAACAGATGTATTTCTGGAAGAGGAGAGTGCATGCTGGAAACAGACTGTCTGGGAACGTTTTACCAGAAAGTTAACAATCCAGAGAATGAGTTTGGGGCTTACATCAAGTTTAAGAAGTTTCAGAGCTAACAGATGGGGCTGTATGGTATTAAATGCAGAAGAAAAATCAATAAAAAGAATGTGTACATAGGAGCCAGACCTGTCTAAGTGAGAGTATGCATTGTGCAGAAGAGTGAGTGTGGCATCGCCAGTGGATCAGTGCTGTTTGTATGCAAATTGAAAGCAGGTGTGGGGAGGAAGGGGTGGAATTACTGTTTTGATTCCCCCTCCATGAGCACACGTGACATTATAAAATCGGGGGTGACTTCCCTTTTCTGTAGCTTTGAGGTTAAAGGAAAAAACTTGTCCAGTGTCTGTTGCTTCTGACTTTTTTGTAAAACTCTTCGGTAATACGACATCACATATCCGACAGACGCATGCCACCTTCATACTTTGAAATCATTTCCTTTTTCAATTCATTTGTTGGCCGCTTCCTTGTCATTACCTCACTACTATTAATTGCTCTTAATCTTCTTTAATGCCATTATTGAGGATTATCTTACTAAAATAAAGCACAAAAATCACCAAATAAGAAGGATGCGCACAGGTAAGGAACGACTGATCGTAACTGTGTCTCGAGCGCGAATGATGACATGCTGGTCGGTCACGTGTGGTTCACGTGGCTGTTTGTTATCCGAAATTTTGTTCGCTATCCAAGACAAACCTTTAACGAAATTTTTGTTCGTTATCCGAAATATTCGCTAACCGAGGTTCCACTGTAGAGGATTTTCCTGAAAGAATTTGAGTGGAAATATTTCCAGATGAATCTTCACCGATCATTCTTAACCTCATGCTAGTTTCAATAAAGAGCTTGCACAGTACCCGGATACCAGAACTCCTGGTATCCCAAGGCAGACATCAGGACTCCAAGAATCCTTCTTTGTTATTTTGATATACATTAAACTTTTTTCAGAAAATGTGACTGTATTCTCTTGCTAAACAGGGCTGTGGTTGTCATTTGTTATATGCTAAAGTAGTAAGTTGATAACACAATGAAGGGAAAGTCCCACACTGTGAAGATATAAACACAGGTATCCCCCAACCACCACCTCCAATAGCACAATGCTCTATCACTATCTTTTCCTACCCATTTACCTTGTTTGGAGGATTTTCTGGTTCCAGATCCTCATAATCACTGTCACTGGAAAAAAAGAAATGTATTTAATTAAAAACAGATTCTTCATTATCACCATGTCACGACACCACTAGCGTCTCTCGTTTACACTTCCCAGCATACCAGCATGTCTGACAATTGCGCGCTCTTTCACTCAATAAAACAAAATGATTTGCCTGAACGAGTCTGCCTAAGATGATATAATATGAATTTAATCAAAACACACAGTCACTAACACAATGGCTCTTCTTTCACAATCACAAAATCCACTGAATTTACTATGAAAGTTCACTGTCTTGGCAATGACACTTCGACTACACAACCTCCAAAATAAAATGTACTCAATCTCTTACACACTAGTGAGGCGCACTGTCTTGGCAATGACTCTCTCCTCTGAATGATCCAACACCTCAACCTCCCAGCCCCTTCTACCTATTAAAACACACTGTCCCCGGCAGTTGCTTCTCCCTTTAATAAGAAATACAATCCTCCTCCCCACCAATAAACGTCCAGTTTCACCTCCTCTCGTCCATTGCTATCTACCCCAATCTCTCCTCGCTGGCCGCTCTCTCCCTCTCCCGTCACACCTTTTCTTTTTCTTGTTTTATATCAAAAAGGCACACATTTTCATGTTATGTCCTGAACACCAAGATTAGGTCATGTAGGTTGGGAGGAGGTGGACTGACTCACTCAAGATGCATCTTTAGGAGTGTGTAGTAAATAGATTGTGTAGGGAAACTTTATGAATACAGTTGTACAGACCTGATTATATTTTGACAGTGTTACACAATTGTTCACTAGTGTGCTTCACAAGCTAAAGGTATGAAATGACAGGCCACTAAGTTTATAACCATCAGCTCAAAAGCCACTTACTCATCTACATCCATCTCATCTTCCTCTTTACCTGTCAATAAAATGAACAACAAAGATTATGATCTGTCTGAGGTCAATACACAACAAAAGTCGAACAGTATCACTATTATCCGTGTTCTTGCACCATGCATAAAGATCATTATTAACTGTACTCTTGAATCATAAAGATCACTATTAACAGTGCTCTTTCACCATGTATTAAGACTCCAAATTTCATGTAGATGAGGGCTGTGAAATTTAATATTCAGTGAGATTTTGAATTTAGTTAACTTTTAGTTTGTGTCTATTATTTTATGTGCAGTACACTGAGCTCCATCTACACAGGAAAATGTACTTTACAAATGCAATTCTTCTACTTCTATTATTATTAATTTCTTCTTATTATTGACTGTCATAAAACTCACCATCCTGAAATGGTGAAGAAGACTCCAAGTCAGCCTGCAACAAACCATCACAAACACTTGTTTCACTTAAGTTTTTTCAAATTTCCATTTAGATTTCTCATTACAAGAGTCAAAGCACTTCAGCTTACCTCTGCTCATATTATTTGCACTGAAGAACAGGGTATATTCTAACAGCTACAAAATGAATAAATGCTCAAACGAACGATCAAGGTCTATTTATTCATTTATCCCTTCACTAGGTAGTACCAGCTAACATCTATGCTGCTCTGCCAGCTCTTGTCGCTGGAAAGGGGATAGGGGGCCACTGGACTAATGCAGCGGTTGACAAGACTCGGCATTTAGGCCTGTCTTGGGGCAGTGGACAACAGATCCTACAACAGACCTGGGCAAACGCCGGCCCGCGGGCCGGATCCGGCCCGCCTCCTGTCTCTGACCGGCCCGCCCGCTGGCCCGCCCACCAGTAAATATACTATATATACAGTATTGGGTAAAACTGAGTTAACTATATTAGTCCGGCCCTCTAGAACCATCCCAGTTTCTCATCCGGCCCTCTAGAACCATCCCAGTTTCTCATCCGGCCCCTTGGGAAAATTAATTGCCCACCCCTGTCCTACAAGGTACTTTGTCCCCTAAAGTCAAGGATTCTATAAGGCAGCTGAAACAAAATTCAACCCCTGACCCAGATTTGGTCCACAACAAACTACTTATTGCTGCATCAGACATAATCACTGCTACTAATGTCTTTTTATTAACAATTATCTATGATTACTTTTTCTACACTGCTGGCAGATTGCCCATGTGACAACTGTTTATGAAAAAGGCAACAAAAATGACTGATAACTTATAGACCACTTTCTTTGATAAGCTGTTGGGAAACTTTCTGAAAGATGCATTTACTTTCAAATTTACATTTTTTGCTTTGACATTTGCTCACCAGTTTAGTTAGGGTGACTCTACCATTCTCAAATTACTTTATGATGACCAAAAACAAAAAAAACAAAAAAAAACAAAAAAAAATTATTACTAGCATAAATGAATTGTACTTAAATCAGAAGCTATTGGTATACAAGTAAACTGTTAAATCTTCTATGTAACTACTTATCCAATCACTTCCAAAATGTAATTAAGGAATTGGGGAAAAAAAAAATTAACATGTGTCAGAGTGCCTACAGATGTCCTTCAGGGCTCTGTTTTAGGCCCCCCTTTATTTCTGATTTACAGCCAAACATCAGATTATTTGTTGATGATATTAATCTGTTTCTTGAATGGAGCCCTCAGGGGAAGAGGAGAGTTGGGAGGCCAAAGCAGACTTGAGAAAGAACAGTAGAGAGTGAGGCAAAAGACA
The DNA here is from genome assembly GCA_004794325.1 of Pomacea maculata. Lineage (NCBI taxonomy): Eukaryota > Metazoa > Mollusca > Gastropoda > Architaenioglossa > Ampullariidae > Pomacea > Pomacea maculata. The sequence continues at coordinate 199,455 of SRHC01002387.1, read as the reverse complement.
TTGGAACCACATGGGCCCAACTGTGGGGGCCTGCCCAAAACGGGGGCACCGGAGAGGTGTTGTTGAGGCCCTATGCTCCTCAAGGAGCAGCAAGGACTAAACTAATCTATTCCTAGGCATGTGCAGTCTTAATCTTAGATATAAAATCCTACAATCTGACCTTAGAAGATACATAGATTGGCTGAATTATGGACAGTAAAATCTAACGAAGGAAAAACTGAACAACTTACCTGGTTTGTTGCAGAAGGGGATGCGGTGCACAGCTTTTTTGAGACTGACACATTAGCTTCTTCTTCTGCCTGGCGTTTTCGTGCCTTTGTTCTGCAAAACAAGACTTACTTATAGCAGTTGGCCAGTCCTCACAACAAAGCGTAGACACAACCAATAGACAGCAAAGTGATGCCAACAATTATAGGACAACAACCAATCAATAAGCGCTTGCCATAATTCTTTGTCAATTTATCAATGTCAATGTTACCACATATAGGCATGTCCTTGTAGATAATTTATCAATATAGATGTCTCCTCAGCTGCATCTGTTCCGTGTAAAGGTGGTATCTTTTTATGTCCATGTAAAAGGAAAATAGGGAAGTGCAAAATGCCTGTTTGTTGTTTTCTTATTTATATTCTTTAGACTTTGCATGTGAGTGTGTGTCTCATGACAACTATTTGTTCTTGATGTAACTGCATCATTAAGAGGCTTCATTTAGAATAAAGTGTGAAAGCTAGGGCAAAGACTGAGTGACACTTGTTGCTGCTTGGATGTTACATTCTGAATTAGCTGTTAACTTGGTTGGGAAACTCATTGTTGTGGATTTCATTCCTGACCAGACTTGATTTATGATGTCCTGACCAGATTTACTAGAAGCGCGTTATCTATTCACTAGAAAGCTTCTTGAGGTCAGTCTGAGTCAGTGAGTCTTTTGAATTTTTCATTCTTTTTAAGTCTAAATTAAAAAATTGTTTGTGTGTGTTGCATCTATGGACTACTCTTTTATTCATATGGCGTAAATGGATGAATGTAAATGATTAATTGGGGATTATTTGATTGGTAATATTGTAGACTTAAACTTAAATGATTGTTAGATTTTAAGGACCATATTTTTCTGTTCATGTTTTGTTTCCCTCATTTATTTGTGTTTCTTTGTATTTTGCTGTGCCAAACCTTGCTGGGCTTCAGTAGGGTCACTAATCAGGAGAGATATTGTTACGATTTTTCATGGCAGAGACTTTAACCTGATGGAGGGGGCTTCAAAGAAAATGTTCAACAAAAGAGATTGTAATAACAGAATTTTGTCATTGAGGAAGAAAGTATGTTTTTAACATATCTGGTATATAATTGTAGAATATGATTCATCAGTTTAAATGTTAAATAACATTGGATATTATATTTAGTCCTGAAATTTAGATTTTTGAAGGTGTTTTTATCTGGTCTGAAAGCCACTGTAGAGTGTGTGAGTGACAGAGATATGACTTATATTTAAGGTGTAATTATATCTCTCATAGATCACAATTGAGGGAAAGTATTACTGGACATTTCCAGTTATTTCTAGAATAAATATGTGAACAACATGCTCTGCTATCTGTGAGAATATCAGACTACAGTTCCAGTTACCAACATTTCCTTTTACAATTTTTAATCTCTGTGCATACATCAGCTGCAGAATGTTCTGTTGTTGAAATTGTGTCCCTTGAGAACCATATCAAAATTTTGCAGGAATCACTAAAAGCTCACCTGGTCATACGTGTTTCCTCCACATGTTTGGGCTCTGTCTCACACTGGCCACCATCAGGGTTTGCTGATGCAGGCGGAGAAACTTCCATCTCCTTTCTTGGTTCCTCTTCCTGTACAGCAACTTCATTCTTAACCAGCACATGGGTAGCTCGTCGTAAGTTTTCTGTTTTTTCTAAACTGTTCTCTTTGTTTTCGACAGGAATGGTGAAGCTATTCTTCTCTTCGTGTTTGCTTCTGCGTGCTGGGGTTGCAGACAGCACATCTTCCTTTGAAGTGGTATCCTCATTCTCTAAGTTCTCAGATATGACTTGGGCATTTGTGCAAATGTTTGGACAGCTCAGGCCAGAATCATCAGCAGAACTAGCATTGATTGGAGAGGATGTTTCAGTATTCTTTCTGTCACAACAACCCATGTCAGTATTAGATCCACTCCCCGAGTCTGGTGCTGTGGACACTGCACAGGCTTTGTGTGGCGATTCAAACATGCTCTCCTCCACCTCCATCACATCCTCTTGTTTCTCAATTTTTCTAACCTTTGTCCGTGTCCTCATTCTTGTTCCCATTTGGCTTGCTGTGCTGGGAGAACATGCATATTGTGTGGCTGCTACTTCATCTCCCGACGATCCCGATGCTTGTTTGCGTTTGGTTCTTTCATGGAAAGACTCTGGATATTTGTTAGTTTTGTCATTTCCTCTAGGAATTGTCTGTTTCTCCAGCACATCTTGTGTAGGGTCTTCGCTTGTATAGGTGGTTGTGCTGCTGCTCGAGTCATTGTCCTAAAAAGAAATCCCACCATAACCTTAGTCAGTATGATGGTAGAGGAAGTTTGTTTGATGGTATCTTAAAGAAAATGATGACATTCTAGACCAAATATTGGGGAATCTTCATCTCACACACAGCATACATGCACCTGTCCCCTTCCTTCAAACAGCAAGATTGAACTTATTACAAAATACTATTTCTTAAAAAAGTGAATAATACCTCTACACTACTGAGACACATGCCTACATCACTGTACAGCAGTCCACAACAACACAGATAGCAGAAATGTACATGAATATGTTTGCAACATCGAGGCTAAAATTAACTGGAGAGCTAGGACCATAATTTAACTAGGTCTGGCACCTGCCTACAGCAGCCAATTACCAACAATGAAGCCAAAGCCCTGGTTAAGGACCAGTGGGCAAGTGAACGCAACTCACCACCAAACAACCAGATGCTCAGGACATCTCTTACACAGACACAGACAGAGCTGAAGCCTCATAGAACTATGCTGGAAGAAAAATTCTGGGGCACCAAGGAGAACCTGGAGACAATAGATCTCTTTGTAACCAAGGAAGGGGATAAACGTCTGATGGATGTGGTCCAGGAAATGCCAAAGGAGGATAGAAAATGAATGCACCCCACAAGCTCTTCAACAGCCTTCAAGATCTCTTAAGATGCTATTTGCACCTGATATATCATCCCACTGCACTTGGTGATCACTTACAGACATAGTTTTGGCTTTGTTCAGGCGAAGCCTTGTTCTGGATGTTTTGGCCTGAACTTCTGTGACATGTGTTCTGACCTAAAAGCAAGCATGGAAATATTTCATTACTGGTGAAATTTATGTGCAAGTAGTTTTTTTAAAAAAACAAAAAAACAAACAAACCAAAATCAGTTCATTCCCAGATGTCACATTGGACATGCCTTGCTGCAATCGGAGATAGTTTTAAATAACTGCACTGCAAAGAAGTTTCATGCTATCTGTTTTGAAGAGTGTTCATAAACACTGTAAGTAGCTGATGTTTACTATTTTCTCAAACTAGAAGCTCTTGTGACTTCTTGTGTGAGCTGAATTCATAGTTTTAAGGAGATGGGAGAATCAAGTAGACCATTCAAACTGAAACTATATTAATACACTGTAATAAGAAATTTCTTATATATATATACAGTGGTACCTCGACATACGAGTGCCCTGACATACGAGTGTTTTGAGATACGAGCCGCCGAGCGAGCGATATTTTGCTTCGAGATAAGAGCAAGATTTGAGATACGAGGAATCGCACACTACACCGCTGCACACGACTCCAACATGCGGGGAGGATGTTAGTGTCGTGTGCAGCGTCTAACAGTTTCTCCCACCTCAGACTAGACCTCAGTCTGTGTTTTCGAAACATTTTTGATAAGTTGGGTTCGCGTTTTTTTGCTTTTTGTACATTTACAAAACATTATCCCATTTATTTTTATAACCATGGGTCCGAAGAAGAAGATGATGTCTATTGAATTAAAGCGCGAAATCGTAGAAAAACATGAGCAAGGTGTGAGAGTAACTGACTTGGCGAGGATGTACGGGTGTAGCACATCAATGATATGTTCTGAGCTTAAACAGGAGTTGATAAAGGGTAAAACGCCAGCTAAGGGCGTTACAATAATTTCTAAGCTCCGGACTTCTCTCCATGAAAAGATGGAGAAACTATTGACTGTGTGGGTGACAGAGAAGCAGCTTCAAGGAGGAACCTTAACACAAAGCATCATGTGTGAGAAGGCACGAGCGATTTACGGTGATTTGCTGAAGCAGATCCCACACACTTCCACAAACGAAGAATTTAATATGTTTTTATAGAATATGTATTTGCTATTCACAAATAAATGTTTCTTCTTGTAAATACACTTTTTCTTATTCAAAAACACTTAACAAAAACAACTGAGGTGGTGTTTTGGGAGCTGGAACGGATTAATGGCACTTCAATGAATTTCAATGGGGAAAATTGCTTTGAGATACGAGCAATTTGACATACGAGCAAGGTTACGGAACGAATTAAACTCGTATGTCGAGGTACCACTGTATATACATTGCACACTTCTCTGCAGAGAAATAGGTTGGGCACATAGATTGCCCATAGGCTGGTACATAAAGGCTCTGCAGACTTTAACATTTCAGTTACAGGAGTACTCTCTATGGATTTCTGAATATAAGGAATACTAACACATAAAGACATACATGGTCCAGCTTTAAAGAAATCACCTTGGTTGTGTCATCAGACTTGTCTGGAATCAATTGCAGTTCTTGGTCAAGCATTGAAGTGGGCTGGCAAATGCTTGATCGGGGTCTGGGGTGACTGGGCTGTCCATGAAGGGACCTCAGTTTAGCCTTGGAGGCTAGCACCTTCAAAGACTTGCGTGTGCAAGATGAGAAGCGACTTGTAGCTGAACTTCTCCTGATGTCTTGAGTTGAATCTGCTGACTCAATGGGGCTTTCTCTTACCTCCCTTACTTTCATACTAGCTGCATGAGGTGAAACAACAGGACTGCTGCTTACACGACAGGACAACATAGCCTCATAAGCCTGTGCCCTTTGTCGTACACTGTACACACTCTCATGAGCACTTGAAGAGCTTTGTTCTGTCTTCTTGCCTTCACCCTCTGCACCAGGTAGTATGGCTCCAGCCATCTTCATCAAGTCCAAGATGGGCTGTGGAGCTGTATTTTCTTTTTCCTCTTTCTTGGCTGCTGCTTTTGCACTGCGAGTGACCCTAGTGGAGGAAGAAACTGTAGGTGCACGAGGCCTCAGCTTGTGAGACTGTTGGTCAAATGTCAGTGTTCTGTAGGCAAGAATAGTGCATGTGGAATCAGTCCTCCAACTACCAAAAAAATCATCTGTTAAGATACTGATCTCCACAAACAGTTCTAAACAAATACAGAATCACTACAGCTATGACATGAAAATGTACTACAGATTAAAAAAAAAATCACAACACTACACTAATAAGCTCTGCTGAAAACAAATCAAAACCAGAATAAAAGAAAATGAGTGCACCAAAAACAGGTATTTCTTCGTGTTCCTAATCACTCCCAGCGGAGCATAGGGCCACAATGATCACTGCCAATAGTAAATACAATTTATGAATGCCAGTCAGTTATTACAACCCCACCAAACTAGTATTTGGATTACCTGACCACCATGAAGCTTCCATCTGCCTCTTCATCGTTTTCCTCTGTCACATGCCGATGTTTCCTGGTTTGTTTTTTGCGAGCAGGTGTCTTAGGGAGCAGTTGTATGCAGGCCCTTCAATACACAGCAAGCAGCGATTACATGTGTACTTCTTTCTATACCTCACTATCTTACAATACCACCATGCAAACATAGCTGGCAATGTATACTGAAAACTCAAACAACCCAAACAACTAACATCAGTACATGTTATCAGAGAAACTAAAGTTACAATGTTATCAGCTGTAAGAGTTATTTAAAATCATACAGTTACTGCTGTTCTAAGTTCTGATACAGTGTAATAAAGCAATCATAAAATTACTCACATTTTTGTTAAAATATAGTTAAGTAAATGACTTGTAAAAGCTATTATGAAAATATTGCTATTCAGCACAGGAGAAACTTACGTCGCAAATGTTTTTTTGCACTCAGTCAAGATATCTTCTAGCCATAAAAAGTCATCCTCAAACTTTTCAAAAATGTTGGCCAGAAGTGTTTTGGATTCTGTCAACGTGATCAGGTTATGTGGTTTTAGATCAGAATCCATCCTGCCTGTCTGGTGTAAATCTGAGCAAGAAAATCAAAGCATAGATCAGTTTGAATGGCAATGTGCTACACAACTAAACCAAAACCTGTTAGTTCGGTTAAAAGGTGTGATCAAATCGAATCTGGGTAGAGACTGGATCAGCCTGTGATTTTGTGTGAACGAATTGGCAAATGGTTAAATTGACTAGTAACCTAGACTTCTACTATAGTATGATAAAGAATTGTATTTTATTTTACAAATAATGCTTAGGCTATTCATGGCCTGTCTTTATGTCTTGACACATTTGACTTCTTGACCAACATGCACTGGTGGCTTAGGTATTGTGTGGTCATGCAGGTGATGACATACCATCTATCTATCTATTCCTCTTCGTGCATCAGGTTGCACATAAGGCCTCAACCAGAGTCCGCCACCGATGTCGATCGGCTGAAACCCGCTCTAGGTGACCCCATGTCCAGCCCTTTCCTTTCATCTCCCTTTCCACTGTTCTTCGCCAGGTTTCCTTTGGGCGGCCTCGTTTTCTTCGGCCGTCTGGAGTCCATCGTAGGGCGACTCTGGAAAGGTC